>LPNX010811435.1:172760-238528 GCA_001517045.1 Pseudotsuga menziesii
TTGATTTTATTTATAAGTCCAAGACAAATAAATGCTAAAGGACAATGAATCTTAGTCACATCATTGTAGAGTTATTTTATTAATTTTATTTATAGTCAATTTAGAAAAGTAACTCAACCATGGTTATTTATATTGTGCATAAAAAGTAGTGTAGGAGGTGAGTTGTCATATATACCTACCCCATAAAACCCCTAACTCATAATATTTTAATATATCTTATATTTTTGTAGTACATCTCTTAGGAGGCCCATTTTTGACCTCAAATTCTCTCTAATGCTTCTTCAAGAGTTCTAGGTTCATAAAACTCAATTCGATCTTTGTAAGACTGAGGTAATCCACTCAGAAAACGCTGGACTTTCACTTTTTCATCTCTGATGTACCGGACATACCTCAATAACTCCAAAAACTTGTTTGCATACTCTTCCATGGTCTGCTGTCCTAGTCTCAGCTCATGGAACTCCTTAATCTTTTCATCATAATACCTGTCAGAGAGGTATTTCTGCTTGAAATACTTCTTGAACTGCTTCCACTTAAGCCTCCTTTCGCTGATCCTCTTCACTTGCTTGAAGTGTTCCCACCAAATGGATGCTCTTCCATTCATATTGAATATGGCAACTCTTGCCTTCACGTTTCCTGAATAGTCATGCACTTGAAAGTACTTTTTAATCCCAAGAAGCCAAGCTTCAGCCTCTTGTCAAGTGTTTACCTCACCATCAAACGTAGGAGGTTTTGCCTTTTTAAATTCATCTCGAGAGCGATCCCTATGGTGTCTCTTTCTTTTTCTTTTATGAGAAGAAAAGCTTGAATCCTCGCTGGATTCTTCAGAATCAGATGATCCACTAGAAGTCCTTCTCCTTCTCCTAGTACTGCTCTTACTGGCTTCGGGTCTTGCTGTGCCTCGTCTAGAGTCTATCTTTCTTTGCAAATCTCTCAAACTTTTCAACATAGCAGCATTCAACTGATGCTGCTCTTCCTGGGATTTAATCAAGCTTCTCATAGTAGCTGCAACATCTGACGGTGTCTCTTGGAATCTCCTTCCATTAGAGTCAATGTCATCATTTCTATTACAGACATTTTCTCCCATGGCATCTTTTGCTCGCTCATAGGAATCCCGAGCATCATACCCATCATGGGTTCTCATACTGAACCACCCCTTACTGACCAACTGCACTACTTGGAATACTTCCCTTGAAGGTGACTATAATTCTGCAAACGTGTTAATACACAATTGTTAGATGCATACATTGATACAAATCAACATTACTTACCTTCTCTTGGAATAATCATAAAATTACAAATTTGCTCAACATAGAATTTTCTTCCTCAAGGAATGATGGTCTGAAGGGGACGACGGGGGTCAAGGAAGCTTGCCCCCTTGTGGGATTTTTTTTTTTGTAAATCATTGTTTTCGCGCAATCTAGCGCATTAGATCGCTGCCAATTTTCTTATTTTCAACCCTGAAATTTCACTGAGAAACAGTAAAAAATCCCACTGGAAAACAGTTAAAATCTGCTATGAAATCCCATGGGAAATTCAAAATTTTCCCTTCTTTCCACATCGGAAGTCGGATGACTTTGTATTCCGCTAAATCGGCTCCTCTTCCATTCTTTCTTCCACCGAATCGGCTCCTGGAACACTTTCTCTTCCGATCTGGCACTTAGAAAAATTTGAACGTCGGACGTCGGCAGACTTTCACATCGGAAGCCAAATGGATTTGGCTCCCGCAACGACGGACGTGCAAACCATAATTTCTTCCGATCGGGACTTACGGAGAACAATTTTAACGTTGGGCATCGGCTGACTTTTTGATCGGCCGACAAATGCCTTCAGCTTCTGCAACAGCGTATGCTCTTTCCCTTTCCTCTTCCGATCGGCGCACTTAGAACCATTTTGAATGTTGGGCGTCGGCGGACTCCTGACATCGGAAGCCAAATGACTTTGGCTTCCGCAACGACGGCTCACCAGAGTCCGAATCCTTCCGACGTTTGATCTTACTTTGGAGAATTTTCAACTTTTCGAACATCGGCGGTTTTTCTGGATCGGAAGCCTTAATGCTTCCGCTTCCGAAACGGCGGATGGGGGACTTCTCCAACCCTTCCGCAACGGCGGACGAGAGAACACTCCGGCTTCCAATTTCCCAACACTTAGACAAATTTTCAAAATTTGTCTTTCTTCGACCGTGTCGGCAATCGGACCCATTACTACGTCGACGGTCTAATCCTTTTCACAGCCGCAACTGCGGGCCGTCAAACGCCGAATCCTTCCACCACAGTGGAAGTTGATTCCACTTAGTGCTCCGATGGACCACTGTTCAAACACTTAGGCGATTTTGAAACTTGCTGCTGCTCTGCTGAACAAAGAAGGTAATTCTACCTTCTGTCATGGCATCTTCTTGGCCCATAGAGGCCCATTGCTGCAACCCAGAGCTTTGATACCATGCTGTCACGTCCCCATGCCTCCGACCGGCGTAGAGGACGCGACTACTAGCTTTATCAGACCGGGCTAACCGCCCATGAACATGTACAGGCTTAAAAAAATTGCTGGAAACAGAATGCTTAAACGTATGCATTGAACTTAATTATGCACATATGAGAAATTATCATGCACAGATGCAATTATCTATTAGACACAGCAGAAACATCATACATTCCAACAAGCATTCTTTCAACATGTTCATTTCATTTTCATTAACAGAATTTACAGTTGCAGAAGTAAAATGGACAGAGCACTTATCTTATGAAGCACTTCTTCCGCAACCAGCTACGTCGCTGCAACGTTCCACCCAACCATAGGCCAGTGTGCTCCTTAATCTCTCAGCAGTGCTGCCACCCCCAAGTTGGGCATGATTCTCCAAGGAATAAGGGAACTAGCAGGCTTACACATAGCCAGGATACACAAAACACATAGCCAAGCCAACAAAGTTGGGTTTATCAGGCCATTAAGGAGTTGATGAAGGCAATTTGCTAAGCTGGTGAGCTCATTACAGAGCCAAGAACACCTACACTAGAACTATCCTGACCTCTAAGACACCCATCCACACCCAACACAAGGAATCAGTCCCTTCTCTGCTACACAGTCCCTCAGGCCCTGCATTCCCTTCCAGTGCTATTCAGGGGTGATGGAGAAGAAGGCCAGCCCTCTAGCTCTGCCTGTGTGGTTTCCAGCCACCAGGTTTATCAAGAAAATCTAAGCCAACATCTTTGCTCCTCTCACAGTCGGAAGACCAACCATTGCACTCCGGCAACTAATTTAGCTATTACGCTTAAACAAGGGAACAACGACTTCAACCCATCTACAACAGTCCCCAAACATAACAGCAAAAATGACTCACAACATGGGGGAAAACACACAGTCTTGAAGCTTATCAGTGAGCATAACTCACAGCAGGGAAAAACGCCCCAAATAGTCTGTGCGTGAGACCAATAGTCGGAGAGACAGCAAAAAACGTGAATGGCCCTTCACAGCCATGGTAAAAACACATGAAGCTACAAAAACGTAAATGGAAAATGCACCAGCAGCTCCCAAAACGTGAGGAAAACAGCCCAATCCCCAGCACTACAAAAACGACCTCCCATCCATGGGAAAAATGAAGCCAACCACCAAAAACGTGGAATGAAAAACACAGGAAAAACTCCAGCTGCTCCCAAAAGCCCCAACGTGAAGGAGAATGGTGAGGAAAAATGGAAAACGTGGATGCATGGCAGAATGGCATACGTTTTTGGGCATTTTCCTTGCCAAGGAAGTCAGAACTCGTTTTTCAAAAAATGGTTCTCTGCCCAATTCGAATTTTTTTTGCCCATACTCTTCCCATTCCATGCAATAACTAACTCAACCACATTCTGGCAGAAATAAATGATTGGGGAAAAAGACAAGAAAGGTAGTTGACAGCTTGATGGGTCTTCTTATAGACATTTTGGTTTTTCCCCATATCCTTATCCTTGTGAAAATCATGCCCCTTTCGATTTAGTTGCCGCGACCGTAGCTGGTTGTGTTTATTTCAATTAATTGTAGATGCATATTTTACATGATGACCATCATAATATATGCCGCATGCCCCGATATACCATCGGTGACAATTTGAATCCAAAACATAGCATTACCGATCAATGGTGGGGCCTTGGCCTTTAGCTCCACACCATGATCATTACAATATATACATCATATACATCTAATGTAACGGGGTCAAAACCGGGACATTACAGTTGGTGCTTGCATTCAGAGGTTGCAGCCTCTTTGAGTCGGTGCTCAAATAAGAAGTAATGTACATCCATTGAAGCCTTTGACATCATAATAAGAAGAGGTTTTTTTCCCTTATGGGTTTCCTCGTGAAAATATCTGTGTATCATATATGTGATTAAATGTTGTGATTGAATGCTGTGTTTTATGCTATCTGCTCTTATGTTTATAACTCTGAATTCATAGCAAAGATTGACTACCATAAAGTTTATTGATTCTAAGTTAAAAGAAGTAATTTGGGTGAAAAATCTTAATTAACTGATTCACCCCCCCCCTCTCAGTCAATTTATACCTGTAACAGAAACCGGTTGTGGTTTTTGTAGATGTGCGTTAAGCCCATAGGGCGGAAAACAACATGTGGTTCCAGTTGGTTTTATGGTTTCCTATCATCCTTTAGAGCATTTTTTTGATGATTTTGTTGACTGCTTCAACTTGGCCATTTCCCTGGGGGTAGTAGGAAGATGAGTACTAGTGTTCAAATTTCAACATGGTTGAAAGCTCAGTCCAAACAACGTCTTCAAAGTGTTTACCATGGTCTAAGACCAACTGTTTGGGAACACCAAATCGCAAAATGACGTGGTTAAAGAAGAAAAATGTCGCCGTTTCACTTTTGCAATTAAACGTGGGCATGGCCTCGGCCCACTTAGTGAAGTAATCAACCGCCATAATGATGTATTTATGCCCGTTGACTAAGGCAGGGTTGATTGTCATGAAGTTGATTTCCCATTTGCAGAAGGGACCGATTGTGACTATGGGGTGTAATGGTGCAGGGGGGGTTCTTGCCTTTGGGGAAAAGATCTGACAACTGCGGCAATGTTTGACTGCCTCTCTGCAATTAGCAAAGATGGAAGGCCAGAAGTAGCCGACATGTAGAATATTCTGGGCGGTTGCTAGACTTGAAAGGTGGCCACTGCAGGCTCCACTATGACAGTCGTTGAGGACTGTCTCGGCCTCGTCATGGGTGAGGCAACGACGTAGGATGGTATCAATGCCTCGATGATATAAAACATCTCCAATCAGAATATGGTGAGCAGTTTGATGTTGAATGCGTCGCCTATCTTCGCGATTTAAGTGGGCTGCAAACTTCTGTGTGTGTAAATATAGAAGGATGCCCCCATACCATGGGTCTTCCGTGGATATGACAAATAGTAAATCATTGGGAAGGTCATCCTTGGGTGGTAGTGACGTGGTCAATGGGGGTAGATCGGTCATGAGTGCGTCTAGTGTGAGTGCCTTTGTGCTTTTCGGGGAAACAAAATCCAAGTTGAATTCTTGGAGGACGACTACCCACTTGGCTGCGCGGCCTTGTAGAAGGCGACGACTTAAGAGGTACCGCATTGGGTTGGAATCAACCACTACACGGGTATGGTTTGCAATGATGTAGTGGCGCAGATTCTGTGCCGAGAAAAAAACAACGAGGGTCAGTTTCTCCTCGGGTGAATATCGAAGTGGGGGACCTGTCAGCTTCTGGCTGACGTAATAAATCACATGCTCCTGACGAGCATCATCTTCTTAGACTAAGACTCCAGCAATGGCATTTTTCGAGGCCGAAAAATAAAGAATGAATTCTCGGTTGAAATCTGGTGTCGAGAGTAATGGTGCGGAAGCCAAGGCTTGTTTGACTGCATCGAACGATTCTTGTGCTTGTTGATCCCAAACAAAAGGGATTTTGGTGCGGAGCAGGTGTACGAATCCGTGGGCTTTCGTTGCATACTCTGGTACAAAGTGGTGAAGGAAGTTGGCCTTGCCTTGGAGGCTCTGTAGTTGGCGCAGAGTTTGTGGTATGGGAAGATCAAGGATAGATTGAAATTTGAGAGGGTCAACCATTATCCCTTTGTGGGATACGATGAACCCGAGCAGACGGCCTGCTGGGACACAAAAAATGCACTTTAGGGGATTTAAGCAAATTTTGTACTTGCAGCATTGCAAAAAGACTTGCCACAAGTCATCTATATGTTGTGCTCGATTTCATGATCGAGCGGTAAGGTCGTCTAGGTAGACCAATGTGATGTGGATTAGGTCATGGAAACAATACGTCATGGCGTGCTGGAAGGTGGCTCTAGCATTATTTAGACCAAAGGGCATTACTCGATATGAAAATGTGCCCCACAGGGTTGTAAACGTAGTCTTGTAACAATCTTCTTTCTGATCTGAACTTGGTTGTATCCGAAAAAACCGTCCATGAAGGAAAATACCTCATGTCCAGCGCACGCATCGATGATCTGATCGATGAAGGGTGTTGGGAAGTTGTCTTTGGGACATGCCCAATTCAGATCGTGAAAGTCTGTGAAAACGTGGATGGTACCCTATTTTTTATTCAGGGGAATGGGATTTGAAACCCAGGTTGTGTAAGAAATGGGGTAAATGAAGCCGACTGTGCGCAACTTCTTAATTTCGGCTTTGACCATAGAAAATTTGGAGGGATGTATTGGTCGTTGCTTTTGGTACATGGGGACCACATCAGGCCATGTGTCGATGTGGTTCTCAACAATGGATGGATCCAACCCGGGCATTTCGGTGTAGGAGCAGGCAAAGATGTCGCGGAATTCTTAGAAGAGCACTTTGTAGGAAGCAACTTCTTCCAAGGAGCAGGATGCCCCCAGCATGATTTCCTCAATAATCTCAGGATTGGTTGAGATGTTGGTTTTAATGGTTGGTGAAATGTTGGCCACGTTCCCTTCTTCGAAGGCATCTTGTGCCAGAATGAGATTTTTGAACTAGTCGACTTTCCCATGAATGAAATCCTTTGTTTCAACGAAAAAATGGTCAGATTGCGACACAAGTTCTTCGGGGAGGAAGAACAAGCAGTGGTGCATGTCGTCCCAAGGGTATTCCAGAGCGGTTAAGGCTTCAAGTATCTCCTCGTTGTTGCAAAAGCAACGATGAGACATATCTGATGGACTGCTGATGATCATGGAGATAAGAGGGTCTATGGAACTGGACATCATGTAGATGGACATGGTGTCTAAAGGAGGCAGGGGGTGGAATTCTTCGATCAAAGTGATCTCATATTCAAGGGCATGTTGTCAAATTTTGGCTAGGGCCATTAGAAACTTGGATAAGTCCTGGTAGTGGTGAGAATAGTTTCCATACAATCCGCAAAGGGCACAAGCATGGTTTGTTATCAAAGACTTTTTTTTCACTATTGGCCCACTCGGGAGTTCAACCACGGGGATGTTTTCTGTTGTATCCATGGCATCCAAAAGTGCACGGATCATGGGAATTTTAGGGCAATTTTGAGTTGCGTGGCCCTGTTCATCGCACACTGCACATGGTGGAGTCTTCCAGGGTTCGGTTGGTTCTTTTGCGTTTTTTCCCCTGGCCCTTTTTGGGTGGGGCGGTGTAGGTGCGGATGCAGTGGCTGGTTTTTGCAGTCTGGGTGGAGGTCGAGATTCGACCGCAATGGGTTGAATGGGGGTCAACACCACCTGGGGCATCGAAGGTTGGGCCGATGGGTCAAGGTACCATACAGGAATCCCCAACGTGAAGTTGGGTAAGTTTAAGGTATCCATTATTGGATTACTGACGATACCAGACGAGGGAAAAGGAAGGGAATTGTATAGATTGGGAAGGAGGCCTAGTAGTTGCCCGGCGAGTGCGTTTGGGGGTGTGCTTGAGATTGGTACTGCGATTGCGACTGATGTTATGGCTGCGGATGATGTTGCGACTGCTGATGATGTTGTGGCTGTGGTTGTGGTTGATGTTTTGGTGCAACAATGTTAGATGAGAGCATGCACAAATCCACAGTCTCATTTGGTGTTGGCAGTGGTGACACTAAGGGGAAGGAGGCTGTCATGGGGGTGTCGGAAAACAACCTAGGGCCCACATTCAATAATGCAGAGGCGGGTGTGTCGTCGATGATGGTATTGACCGTAGGGATAACGTTGGCTGGTGCTGTTAGCCCCTGTGGATCATGATAAGTTAATTGGTGAACCGTCACGATTTTTTCGTTGTGAGGGAACATCATGAGACGAAAAAAAGTTGATGCTACGGCTCTCATGGCGTACATATAACTTCTTCCGAGGAGAAGGTTATAGTCTAATTGAGCATTGACAACCTCTATGTCAATTATTATTGCTTTCCTGGCTAATGTAATGGGGACATGTGGAAGGATACCTTGGGCTTTAGTGGGATGGCCATCATAAGCCCACAGAGTAGGGGTGGATGGTTGCAGAATTGGGAACCCAAGTGTTTGCCAGACTAAGGTTGACATAACACATGTGGATTCCCCCTGGTCAATGATGCATTGATGCATGACTAAATTTTGAATAGATACCGAAATTTGGAAGGTAATGGTTGATGGCATATGGGGTTCTCCATTGTTTGTGTCGAATGTGATCAACTTGGAGTCAGAGGGGTCTACAACACCGAGGGCGGCTAGTAAGGCCTTTCATTGCGTTGGGAAAGTTTTAAGTACCTCAAGAGCGGACATGGCCGTAGGTGTTTGGGCCAAGCCATCCACGATGTTGTAGCTCACAACAGCTCTGGTCGTGGCATTGTTGGCAACCCACAACATGGGGGGGCCTGGGGGAAAAGGGGGTAAGTGAAGAGGTGTATTGGTTGTTTTGGACATGGATGCCGCTGATGGGTCAGCGGGTTCGGTGTTGGCTCCGTACTGATTTTTCCTAGTCTGTAAATTGACCTCTTCGGCTGTCAAGACTAGGTGGTGCTGAACACCTGTTTCTGTTGTCGGAGGTGCAGCCGAGGCAGTGGGATTGGGTTGGGGAGCAGGTGCAGTTGCTACTAGTCCTTGGACTTGTAATGGGTTTTGGAGCACCATAGGAGGAGGGCCTGGTGGTGCCAGATTGGGTTGAGCTGGGGTTTCCGTATTGGCAGCATGCTGAACTTTGTTATGAATGGCCTGCTTAGCGCGACCCATGAAGGGGCATTCATGTGTATAATGCCCATAGACCTCGCATAGTTTGCATGGTTGATTTATGCATAACAGAGTGTTGCGTCTAGGTGGGTTTGGTTGCTGAGGATTTTGAGTTGGCTGGTTTTCCTCCACATTGTTGGGAGGATTTGGTTGTTGACTGCCTCCTTGTTGTTGTTTGTTGCCTTGATTCCTGGCTCGATTGTTTTTGGCATGCCCTTGTTGGTTTTTAGGGGCTGGTTGGTTGGGACAGTTTTTCTATGCAAACACTTGCCCCAAAGGTGCTGTAGGAGCTAGGGCGGGGGCTGGAGTGGCTTGCACTGGTGGTGTGTAGTATACTTGGGGGGATGGGGGTGACACAAATGTGGGAATTTGTCCCGAATAATGTTTTTCCGGCCAAGTAGGTGCATGGGTCTGTTGCTGTGGTGTAGGTTGTGCATGGAGGTTGTAGCTACGGATCGAGACATCATTCTTGAATAGTTAGGAGCTTGGTTTGGGTAGGAAACACTAGGGGTGTTGCTTGGTTGTGGTGGCATCGTAGGTGGTGTCGGGTGGTGCTATGATTGATGGGAGACAGAGCCTATGGTTCCATATGCAGCATGGGATGCCCCCGGTGCATCCCGGTAGGAGGTTCCTGCATGAGGAGCGTCTGGGATGATGGTGTAGAGGTATCCAGACTACGCGTCAATGAGGTCAAACTGTTGGGCCTTCAAGATGGCCTCTTTCTCTATATGGGGACATTCGAAGGCGACGTCCTTAGCTATAGGTGGAAGCAATGTTTTCAAGAACCAATCAAGGAAGATCCTGTCATCAAGCTTGATCTTGCACAAGCTGCGACGTCGCCTCCACTCATGGATGTGGTTGGTGATGTAGGTCGCAGTGTTTTATCGGAAAGATAGAAATATTTCCACCCCTTCATCATATCTGACAGGGAATCTAAAGTACTGTAGGAACATAAATGCCAAGGAGTTGAAATCTGGGTACTTGGCTTGTGGTAACTCAATGTACCACTTGGCTGTAGCCCCTGTGAGGGTGCGTTGGAACAGTCTGAGTTTGATTGAGTCATCTATGATACTATTTGATGAGAACCATAGATGAAACATCATTATATGGTTTTGGGGGAACCCCTCTGCCTTCCCTTCAAACTTAGGAATGTCTGAGGGGAGCTTGGTTGGCATGGGAGGCCAAAAAGCTTGATTACAGATAGGGTCATTGGTTAACCTGGACAAGTCAGGCAAGTTGAGGCGTTCCATGAAAGGGAGGTTTGACCCAAGGTTAATATGGGAAGGATCGGAAATGGTAGTGGGGTTTGCAGGAACATGATGTCCTTGAATGACTGGGGGAACCTATGGCATAGTTGTGGACGGACCACTGCCCCCAGGTATGGCGCAGGTGGGACAGTGTGAGCAGAAGGGCCACTGCCCCCCATGTATGACAGGTGGGATAGTTTGACTGGTAGATATGGGTGGAGGCAGTTGACTTATGATAGTGCTAGGACCACCAACAGGGGTGTTGGTGGTGGTGTGAGGTATGGACATGGGTCCACTACCAATCACCAATCTGGAAAGTGGATCCGGGTTTGTACCCGCCATGGGGCTAGTTGGTGCAGTGTGTGAATTTGGTTCAGATTGATATGAGTATGAGTGTGAGTCAAAGGTGGTGTAGCCTTCTAATGGTGTAGAGGGTTGTCGAGAATGGTCTTGACGGTGTTGGTTCAAGGACCCGAACTATGGTGTATTTCCTCTTAGGCGTGATGAAAAGCATGGGGGATCAATTGTGTCTGGTTGGTAGATCGAATGGTGTAATCTGGTAGTGATGTTTTGGACCCCGATTTCAGTGGCTTCCTATTGGATTTCAGGTGGTCACTCGACCACCAAGACTACAAGGAGACAATGCTTGGATTTTTCCTCACAGGAGATCTAGTAAGTCGGTAGGGGTCGTTTCTCGTTTCGCTTGGAAATTCCTCTCAGCGGCAAACTACTTTGGGGTTCCCGTGGTACTCCTCACAATGAGTTTCAGGGCTGAGCCCAAGTACTTCCCACGATTAAGGAATCCAGGGACTTATGTCCTCAAAGACTACAAGGTTTTGAATTAATGTAAATTGATGGATTTTAATGGTTGGCTCAACGTCATGAACTGAGTTTGGTTAGCTTACTTGGTGTGGTTGTGTGCATGTTTAGTGTATAAAAGATTGTTTATTGTTAAATTATTTTCTATTATTAGTTTGGTGACTGCAATTATGGTTTATGAATACTTCGCAGACGTTTCTGGTTTGTTACAGAGATTACAGAATGGGTAACCTATTATGAAACCAGTGAACTTTTGAAACAGAAAACTTTAAACATGCAAATAATGAACCTGAACTATTGCAGACCTGCTAGGTGACTACCTTACGCCTGTATTCCTCTTTGACCAGGAAAGAGTGATGGGCTCTCAACACAGTGGAACTAAGCCCACCCGTAGATCCCTGGGTCACTCTCGGAGTGCAAGGTCTGTCAACAGGGAGGGCACAAACACCATGAGGCCCCCTGGGCCTACCACCCCCTCTACCTTCCAAGTCACCCGTTTTTAGTGGTCTCAAGCAATAACAAGTATAAGTTCCTATCACTATACGATCTTGATGCTTTGTCTTATCCCAAAATACCCTAGAGGGTGATGACTGGGTAGAGAAGGAAGGGCTAGGCAAGGGGTTAATTTCCAATGTTTAATTAAAAACTGAAAACTAACTTACAGTACTTTAGCTAAGCCTTAAAACAGATTCATATGTATTAAAAACTAATCAACTCTATTATCAATTTATAGAAATTGTTTGCAGAAAGAAACAGGCTATTGGGCAGTGGCAGCTGAGCCGCACTGATAGTCCGAACAACAAAAAACCGAATCCTGAGAGACAGGTTGCCCTTTTCGGGGAAAATGTAGCGAGGGGGTCGCCCAAAAACCAAAAACAGGTGCGATCAGGCTCCTAGGAGTGAAGTCGCTCCTTTCGGGGATAAATGAGCGACTGGGTCTCTCTTTTCATCCCGATAAGAGAAATATGGCGCGGAAAGTGAAGAAATTTAAAAAATAAGCTGGGAACGACCGATAGTAACTTGTACAGTGGCTGAACAGGCTCGGGTCGGCCTTAAGGGGGCTCGATTGGAAATGCAAATGCTAAAAACAGATATCTAAACTAGAAATAAACATAAATCTAAACTAGGTTAACAAAAAACTGGAAATAAACTGTAAAAACCCAGGGATCCTATGGGATCGACGCGGTATGGTCGCCAAATTGTAGTAGGGCTTTTGCCCTAGCTATGAGAAGAAACGACCACCTTCCGTCTATAGGACAAAAGGATAGGGTCTCTGTAAATGGAGGAAAAACCTGCAGGAAAGGGTTAGTGAACCATACAAAACCTTGCAACACACTGTTAGAAAAATAACCCTGCAAAGCAAGTAATCAATGGAGAACCTGCAATCTACTGTTAGAAGTAAACCTACACATACATCTAAGCTGCAAATAAAAAAAATAAAGCATGCATCTCATTATACCTAATCTTTTAATGGAATATGGGCCACCATGCCCTAGCTCAAGGAGCAGCCTCTCCTTACTGGTTTGAATGGTGTGGAGCTAAGCTCAACACACAAGGGAAGTGGCTAATGGAGCAAATGAGAGAAAGGGGTGAATGGCTTGAGAGAGATGGGTCTCAAGGCACTTACATAGGCAGAGTAACGGTAGGAAAATGAGGAATGTTTTGAGAGTGATTCCCACCCCTGTATTTATAGCTTTTTCTTGGGGTTTTAGGGTTTTAAGCCCTTGATCGGGGATTTAACCCCTTTTTAGGGCTTTAAACCCCTTTCGCCCATTTCTGAGCTCCTTTGGGGATTTTAAGCTCCTTTGAGGGGTTTTGCCCCTTTTTGGAGGTTTTAGCCCCTATGAGAGCTATGTTGGCTCTTTTTAGGGGGTTTAAAGCCATTTTTATGTTTTTGAGCCTTTGCAAGGGTGTGGGGGTCAGTGAGGGTAATGAAATAGATGTCTTTGGGTGGTGTAGGTCATGTAGAGCTCATCGAGGTATTTTTTGGGTTAACACACCTCATCTAAGAAAATATTTTTGTTGACCAAGCCTACTGATGAGCATCCCACTGATCTAGGGGGTATTTTCAAGCTAGTTCAAAAGTTGTCCAATAAAATAATTTATTTAGAGAAAGAGAAAGGAGCTAGTTCCTTTGGGAAGAAACCTTTTAAGCCTTTTTTCAAAAATAAGGAAGAGATGCAAATACCCCCATGGCATGAAGCCACTGCTTTCAAGTTAAACGACGTTGGCGTGGATCACTTATATACATATAATCAAGAGAATGATTCTGAAAAAAATGTGCTCTCAATGGATAATATCTATGAGTCTTGTGATAAATCATCTGCTTGAAAAGCACACTTTGGATGAGGAGGAAGAAGCAGAGAAACCACAACCCACTGAGGCAGAGGAAGATCCCAAAGAAACTACTTTGGTTTTATGGTTTTAAAGGAACCACACTTGGATCTGGATTATGATGAAGACATTGAAAAAATATAAAATGCTTAGATTTCTCATGCTAATTATGCTTTAAGGAGTAAAGGACCCGTCGAGATGAAATATATAACTAATGATAACAACAAAATAAGTACACATACAAGAAATCCCAAGGAAAAACAACAACTTCCAAGCAACCCCAAAAGGAAATTAAGTCTGTGATAACCCACAAAACCACGCCACTAGTGATGATGATCGACATTGACGATAAAAATCAAGTGAGCATGAACATCAATATGAAAATCAAGTGATCATTGGTGATGGTGATCATCATCATCATCATCATTGATGATGATGAACGCCAAGTGAACTTAAATAAGTTTGAGCAAAGTGGAAGTCATTCTAAAGGAAACTTAATGCCTAAAGGGATGTGTATTCTTGAAAATATATTTGACTTGTAGCACAAGTTTAGAAAGTATGTAAATTTCAAGACCAACATCTCCTCTATGCAATATAAACTGGTGAATCTAGGAACATCTGAGGAGCCTAGATATGTAAATCTTGGAACATGTTGCTCTCCAGGTTAAAGACAAATATTTACTTAGCTATTTAAATAGTATAAGGATGTATTCTCCTGGACTTAGGATGAGCTAAATCATTATGAAAACCACATTATAAATCATGTAATTCCTATTAAATCGAGAGTCAAACCCTTATATCAGAAGCTACGAAAAGTCCACCCGAAATTAGATCCCTTAACTCAAAAGGAACTAAATAAATTCCTGGATGCTAGGGTTATTTTTAAAGTGAGGCAATCTGAATGGGTGGATAATCTAGTGCTAGTACATAAAAAGTCAGGGAAAATCAAGTTATGTGTGGATTTTCATAATCTCAATAAGGCCTTTGACATGGATAACTATCATGTTCCTCCTATGGAACAAATTTTGCAACTTGTCTCTGGGTATAAAATGTTTTCTATATGGGATAGGTTATCAAGATATAATCAAGTTCTTTTGGCTTAGGATGATCGCTTGAAATCTACCTTTCACACAAAGCAGGGTTGATAGACCACAACATGGTTGTATACCTTGATGTTGTCACATTAGTCTCCAAGAAAAGAAAAGATCACTTTCATCACCTGAAGGAGGTCTTCGAATGATGCAAGAAGTATGCTATATCTCTCAACCCCCAAAAACGTATCTTTGTTGCTTTAGAAGGGAAAAGGCTGGGACATATTATTTCTAATAAGGGAGTCTTTGTATATCTTGAACGTATGCAATCTATTTTGCAGATTCCCATGCCCAAAAATAAGAAAGGGATGCAATGTTTTATGGGGAAGATTAAATTTGTTTGTAGGTTTGTTTCTGAATTTTCTTAAATCATAAAAACCCATGTAAAAAAGTATAAAATAGGATGTTGAAATTAAATGGACTGATATCGAAATGAGAGGGTTTTTCATCAATCGAGGTTGGAATCGTTGTTGCACCTTCGTTGAGCAGTCTTGACTTTGAAAAGGATTTCATAATTTATAATTTTGTGTCCGATCATTGCCTTGCAGTTGTGCTCACTTATAAAGGAGATAAAGGAGATGAGTATCCAATCTCATTCATGAGCATTGGCTTACAGGGCGTTGAGACAAATTATCCAGACATTGAAAAATAGACCTATGCAATTTTTAAGTTTGTAAAATATTAAAAAACCTATTTTTTGAAAAATAGGACCAAAGTCATAGTTCCTCACCCAACGGTTAGATCATTTTTCGTAAAAAAGAGATGGAATAAAGACAAGGGAATTGGGTGACAACATTACAAGAATACGATTTAGAATTCAAACTCACCACTATCACTAAAGGCCAAGGATTGTGCAAGTTGCTTGCAAATAACTCAAGAGAAGAAGTTGAAGGATGGGATAAAGAAGCACATGTATGTTTAGAAGAGATACATTACATCACCATTTATCCTAAATCTTGGTATTGTGATTTATTGCAATATACACAACATGGATCTGCTAATGCTCCAAAACACTAGAGTTCAAAATAGAGAATATCTCTCTGTTTGAATTCAACATTGTACTGAGTAATTGATGGGGTCTTGTTTCAAAAAGACTATGATGGATTTTTCCTAAGATGCTTAGAAAAGGAAGACACAGAGAGGGTTTTGATTGAACTGCATGACAGACCCACTAGAGGACATTACTCTGGAGAGACTATCGCACATAAAATTCTCAAGGTAGGTTATTATTGGCTAATTGTCTTTAAATAATCACCTGATAATGCTCGAAGGTGTGACATATGTTAGAAGGGTGTTGAAAGAGAGGTAAAACCATCATTACCATTGCAGCCTATGGTCATTTCAGAATATTTTAAACAATGCAACTTAGATATTATATGTGAGATCAACCCAATGCTCCAATAAACAACGTTATATCCTCACTTCCATGGAATACTTCACACGTTAGACTAAAGGATCTCCTCTACGTACTATCAGTGAAGACACAGTTATCAACTTCTTGGACAAGAACATCATAACCACATTTGGGGTTCCAATTTCCATGGCATTGACAATGCTTCATTTTTTTCCTCACTAAAATTAAATGAATTTTCTTTAGACAAGGGGATTAAATTGCATTATTCCTCGAACTATTACCCTCGAGGTAATGGATTGGCAGAGTCAACAAAGAAAACTCTCATAAGAATTTTGAAGAAAACTATCAATAAAAACTAGAGAAGTTGGCATAATTCCCTCCCAAATGATCTATGGGATAGTAGACTCACACCCAAGGATGCCATAGTGGTCTATCCCTTCACCTTGGTTTATGGAAAATAATCCATTCTTCCTCCTAACATACTTTTCGCTTCCCTATAGTTAACCCAAGCTTCAAGAGAGTCTAAAATTCTTGCTAGCCAAGAATGAATCAATACTTTGTTAAGGCTTGAAGAAGAAAGAGATAAAGCTAGAAATTAGTTTGCATCTCACCAACAGATAGTAAAGAAGTGGTTTGACACAAGTCGAGCGAGAAAGAAAGAATTTGAGATAGGATATTTGGTCCTAAAGTGGGATAATCCTAACGAAGGAAAGGGGGAACAAAAAAAGTTTCAAGATTTATGGCTTGTTTCCCTATATTACTGCTGCTGAGAAAATTGGCCCTGGTACATATACATCGCAATATTTGGAAGGGGAGGTGGATTCTCTCCTTGGGAATGGTCATGTTTTAAAACAATACTTCACATAGTCAGAGGGAAAAACCAATCTTGTACAAAATATTTTTTTCCCTTTTTGATTTGTTTTATATCAATTTGTCTACTTTGTTTAGCCTTGTTATTGTTTGATTTCATTTCCTTTAGCCTAGTTATGTTGTTTTCAATTTTTCACTTTCGTTTTAGCCTTCTATAAATAAAATTTGAGTTCAACAATTAGAGTGTAGAATGGGAAAATGTCGATCTCATAATTTTTTTAAACATCCCAGCCTATTGATAAGTTCAATTTGCATAGCTCATAGGAAACACGATAATGATTAGAGTTCCATTTTAGGGTGAGGAGTTGATGATGCAATTTCCAGCACCATCATTTGAAAGGATCTCATCCCATTTATCTATTATCCCAAGTATATGGTTATGTAGATGAGTGGTATCCTATTGATCAAGTTCTAACATAATTTCTTTAAACTCCGTGATGAACGTGCTTAGAAAGGATTTCCTAGTTACTCACCTTAAGCTCCATCCACTTCAACATATAATTGACTGTGTTCTTGAGATCTCTACTAATGGTCAACCCAATGGTAGGAAACAAGAATTTATGGGTGCATAACAAATCAAAGTGCATCTATATGGTATCCCATTCTTGTAA
Source organism: Pseudotsuga menziesii (assembly GCA_001517045.1). Lineage (NCBI taxonomy): Eukaryota > Viridiplantae > Streptophyta > Pinopsida > Pinales > Pinaceae > Pseudotsuga > Pseudotsuga menziesii. The sequence goes on from LPNX010811435.1 coordinate 190,199, forward strand.
AAGGATAACTAACTCATATCCCCCATATAGAAACATTACTAAGAATAATTTCTCTAAAGAGAGCAAATAAAGTTTCATATAGAATGGAAATGATTACTAGAATGGGACAAGAGCACTCAACTGTAAAATGGGTGCAAGAAACAACATTGTTGAGACTATGGACGCCTTCTAGAAGCAGAGCTATGTTTGTAGTGTAAGCAACGAGGATCACACAGTTGCGCTTGTCCATCTTTGTCACTTACCCTATGGTGTCATGCCTCAATGGCACATTGAAAATACCAATCCAGAAAATGAACTTCATAACCTAGCCTTGGAGAGTAGTTGTGAAATCCTGACTTAAGCTATCCTTGAGCACACCTACCTAATAATACTTGATCACTATGATTCCTCTCTCAGGGCTAAACTGAGGTTGCTTGGAACTTAAGACAAATGAATGATACTAAAACTCCTAGAGCAGGAAGTCACTTTGAGCTAAAGTGAGGCATGTAGGTACCAATTAATACCATCATAAGTTGCAAGGATTAGTTCTTATTTCTTAGAGATCTAAGATTCACCCAGTGCATCGCTAATTGTTGTCGCTGCAACACGCTTCTCCATTATTCCTTTAGAATAAATGGGGCCCCTCCTAATTTTTTTCACTATGAGCAACTTAAGTGTTTTCCCTTATGACTTAGCTAAGTATTGTTGGAAACTTAACTCCACTAAGGGAGAAAACACTTAACTTTTTTTCAAGTTCTTAACTTAACTTTTTTTCAAGTTCTTAGCGTTTCAGTGATTTTCATTGATTTTCTGCATTTCGACGAAATTCCATGAGTTTTCTATTTCAATAGGATTTTCTGAGTTCGCTGATGTATCAACCTTTTTCCTCATTCTCGTCTATGTTTCGCTCGATAGTTTTCTAAGTCCATACGGTGTTGTGCAACTCAAAAATGTCTGTAAAAAAGGTTCGACCAATCTCAAAAAGTCACGTTGAAATGGTGTTGAGCCCACCCATTTGCGAAACTCATGAAAAGTCGCTGAAACATTTCAAAAAAACTCATTCAGAATTGTTGAAATGCTTCAGTGCAGTTTCCCTCAACTCTCGATTCAACGTAACCCTGAATGCCAAAACCCCTAGGAGGCTTGGATTTCGACAAAACTAGATTAAATCCACCGAAGTGAGATTGATGAAATGTCACCAAAACGCTTCGGTGTAACTTCCCCAAACTCAGTGAAAAGGACCTTTGTTTTAACCATTTGTTTGACCCAAGGTTAAACACATGGGAAAATGTGTCATCTGATAAGCAAAATTTGAAACTGGGCAGGGAGGATAATGATTTCTCCTCTTAGACACCCAATCTAGACCTTGATAAGATGTATGGAAATCTCTTATCCCACCTCAATAAACTAAGAAAAAGTGATATTGTACTTGGTACCTTATTATCTCTAATTGGTCCGCGAAAGGTCAACACATCATAAGAAATATTTTAATCTAATGTGGAGGATAACAACTTCTCCTATTAACCACTTAAGTTAGACCCAATTAACATAGATTTTTAAAAATGATTTGTCCCACCTTCAAACTCTTTCTTATGAAAGAGTGAGATTGTTAGTACCTTTCTAACACCAATCAACCCACAAAGGGATGTTGCCCACAAAACAAATCTATTTGAATTTAGAACCCAAATTACAAGGAGAAAAGCCCTTTTTCTTTCCATAACACTAAATGTTCATGTTAAACTTGCATTAATTTATTTCAAATATGTACTCATTATTTAGTATTGTTTTAACACATTATTAATATATAACTGCCTCTTTCTTTCTTTACAAAATCATCAAGTTTTAAAAACTATTTACATATTTATTCTGAGTTAAAAACTTATATCATACTTATTTGTACATATAACAAACCTAACATCACATGCACCTTATTGTCACTTTCTCCTTGTTTGAAAAATAAACATAATTAATTTTTATTCTTAGAAAATAATTATTTTTATGAAAAACAAATGTGATTATGTTATTCCTTGATTCTTCTTTGGATATCAAGGCTCTTGTCACGTAGATAATATCATTTTAAAGAGAGAAGAGTTTATAAAAATAATAAAAACATCACCAACATGTAAATATAAACTAGAAAATCAATTTTATGAGGTTCACCTGTTATGGTCTTACCCTAACCCCTTACTTTATCAATGCAGAAGGGCATAAGGACCATTAGTTAGTTAGCGGGTGGAATTTTAATGTAAGCAGATTCCTTCTTTATTGAATAAAATTCTTTAGGTGGTTGATCCTCATTAATAATAGGACCACAAGTATTTAGGCCTTCGGCTATTGAAGCACTATATATGTTGGAACCTATAGTATTGATGGTTCATCACATCTATAGATCTTCTGGAGATAGTTAAATGGTGGACAATATACGATTAGTGGAGCAGTTGACTAGAGTCGGCAGAGCGATTGTACAATCGGTTGGGAAAACCAATGTATGGTTGGCACGACTATGGTTGGCATGTCTACGGAAACCGACTAAACTTTGGGACGTTGCAGATTCTATAAAAACCATCTAGACCAAATACCCCTACTTGTGGACCAAATATTCCTTACTTCTAGGAAATTGGTTAAATTTGGAAACTATAAATAGGTGACCCTATGGGTTGTCTAATATATCACTTTGAGATGTTTTATCATACTCGTTACACATTGTGATGTTCCAATCATAATGCAATGTGCTTAAGTGCTTAAATGGTGTCTCTAGACACCATCTTTCTTCTTTGAATGTTGTTCCCTTCTTTTCTTTTCGATCTATTTTTATAGTTTAGGTTGAGAGGTTTCCCAACATGGTATCAGAGAGATGGTTTTTGACTTATCCCTATTGTATTCAAATCATGCTAAGTCGGATCTATGGTTTATTAACTCTGAGCGAAAGATTTGTCGACTTATACCTCTACCTTGACTTTGATCATATATGTTAGACCATTATGATGAATTCCAAGATAGAACCTGTTCTCAATGGACATAATTATGCTATCTGAGCGACAGAAGTGGAGACCTTGTTGAAGAGCAAAGGATTGTGGAAATTTACAAAGAATTCCATTGTTTATTTGACGGATGTCAATGCCAAGTTTTCTATTGACATTAAGAAGGATGAAGTCATGAGTGTTATCACAACCTACATTTCAAGGGAGATTTGTTTCCATACAAGTGGGATCGATTGTCCTCATGTTGTCTGGACCAAACTAAAAACCCTGTTCAACAAGATAAATGAAGGAGAAGTAATGCCGATAGAGAAAGAGTTGATCTCTCTGGAAACTCTTTCCTTTGATCGGATTAAGGACTTTCTGGCTCATATCAAGGAGCTGCAACTGAAATTGGGTGAATGTGGCAAGGATTTTCTAAAGAAGGATGGATAATTGATCGAGCTGGTTCTAATGAATTTGAAGACACCATATGATTTCTTTTTCTCTTCCTTTCGGGCTAATTGGATGTCACACAAGAAATATGGTAAGGATTTTACCTTCGATATTTTTTGTGATTTACTGATCAAGGACCAATAGAAGTTGCTTGAAGAAGGGAAGCTTGGATGAAAAAACAAGACTCACTTGTTGAAAATTAAATTCAATCAAAATCCTAAAGAACGTGGTAAGCAAGATCAACGACTATAATGTATTAACAAACCTACAAAATGGAAGACCAACGAATCGTCGTCAATGAAGAAGGGTCAGAAAAATAATATTTTTTGGTATTGTTCAAAGGTGGGACATGTTGAGAAGAACTGTTAGAAGAAGATGAAGGACTTAGAAGGAACGGTAAAGAACCTGGAGGATTGTGCCTTGATTGAACAATTAACCAATTGACCTCCTAAAAATTATACCTTCTCCATCAACACTTGCTAGGTATTACATGGTGACACCAATCATACTGAATCGATAGTGGACTTTGGATGTACTCATCACATGGATAAGGATGTTTCTCTGTTCTGTTACTTAAGTGGTGCTCTCGAAGTATATTCTGAGTTTACCTCACATGAGGTTGTTGAACACCACAAGGCTCGTTTTGTCACCAAGGGAGTCTCTCATCAAGAAGGAATTGACTATACTAAAACCTTTGCTTCTATCAAAAAGATGAATTTTGTTCGACTGATCCTTTCTCTTGCTGCTCATTTTGGTTGTGAAATTCACCAAATGGAAGTGAAAATTGCATTTCTTTATGGAGATCTAAATGAAGAAATTTATACGGAGCAATCTCCTGGTTTTGTGATAAAGTCTGGTCTTGTCTGTTGACTCAAAAAGTTGTTATACGGTTTGAAACAAGCACATCGTGCTTGGTATGAAAAGATTGATCGGTTCTTTATAAATATTGGTTTCAAACATTGTGAATCCGATCACAACATTTATGTATTTCATGTTCATGGTGATACTTTAATTGTGGCATTGTATGTTGATGATTTAATCATAACTAGAAACAATGTCAATCTTATTTTGGGTTTCAAGAAACAACTTGCTGATAAGTTTTGAAATGACTGATCTTGGTATTTTGCATTTCTTTCTTGGCATTCGAGTCTTACAAAGACGACCAAACCTCTGTTTTGTTGTTAGTGTGGTTTCCAGATTCATGTAGGATCCTTAAGAAATTCACTAAAAAGTCACAAAGAAAATTGTTTGATATATTAAGGGTACTTATCAGTATGTTATCAACTATTGTCTCAATACAAAACCCCTCGACATATACACTGATTCCGATTGGGGAAGTGACATTAACGACTGAAAATATACTTTTGGTTGTGTTTCATTTGATCTTTGGACATTTGGTATGATCATGTAAGAAACATAAGGCAGTCTTTCTTTCGACTACAGAATCCGAGTATCACGGTGCTGTCAATGCAGGAACAAAGGGAATTTGGAACCAAAAGCTCCTCGACGAGCTTGGATTTACTGTTCAAACCTCTCCTATTATGTATTGTTATAATCAGGTAGCTATTCAAGTTACTGATAATCCCGTTGCTCATAATAAGATGAATCATGTCGAACTTCATGTTCATTATTTGAGACTATTGGTGCAGGAGAACATTGTATCTCTTGTTTATTGCATGACAGATGATCAAGTCACTGATATCTTTATTAAGAATTTACCAATATCTAAGTTTGTGAAACTTCGAGCTATGCTTGGGCTTTAGGAAGCTCAATTATGGGGGGGGGGGTTCAAAACATGTAATTTCACGTCCTGAATCTCCAAAGAATTGTGCTGATGGGGGGGTGTTGGAACATACAGTCTTGATGGTTCATCACACCTATAGATCTCTAAGAGATAGTCGGTTTATAGAGGGTGGGTGACTAGTAGAGAATTCGACTTGACTTAGAGGAAAGAATGAATAGTCGGCTAGGAAAATGACTGAATGGTCAACACGACCACGGTCCACGCGACTACAAAAAATGACTAAACTTTGGGACGTTGCATATTCTATGGAAACCGTCTGGACCAAAGACCCCTACTTATGGACACGATATTCCCTACTTTTAGGAAATTGGTTATGTAACATCCCCAACTTACACCTCACTATTTACATAGAAATGGGGTATAAAATGTTCCTTAAACATATTCCATGTATCGAGGAGTGTTAGTACCAATGATTAGCATTTATTATTAATAAGGGAACATCTTTACAATCATATGCATAGTAAGGTTCTTAGGTTGATACAATAAAATACTAATATACCTTTTGAAGAACAATAACATAATTCTCATCATTTCGAAATTAAGTTCAAACAAAATTGGATTAACTTTAAATATTATCTTAAATCTTTTGACTGCACTAAAATATTAAACAAGGGATCATTTAAAATTCCAAGTATTTTTCCACATAAAATATACTTAACCAAATTCTTGTTATGTAAGAATATTTCATGATGCATAGTACCATCACATATCCACAATGAGTAAAACCTAGTAAACAACAATCATTAATGATAATGATATGTCTCTTGTGTACAAATTCTTATCGTATATACATAGATATCATGTACACATCTTATTCATTCTGTACAATTTAAAGGAAAGAGTATTTTGTTAAAAATACATGGTTTGGAAAGTATTAACTTAGGGCATTTTACATAAATAAAAAACACATAAGCTATAAGAGAAACACCAATATGTGGTTCACCCCATTCATGGGGCTACGCCCACTAAACATTATTAATCTGTATATTATCTTATCCAATAAAAGAGTTACAATTTCAGAATGTATCCAGTGCATTTTTTTTCCTTTTTCCACAAAAACCTCTTTCACAAAAACCAAATTACTATTTAGTCTTAACACAAAACCTTATTTTTAAACATTGAAGTTACCATAAGAAATAATTCTTAATCTTACTTTGAATAACCAAGTGAAGATTATAACATATTACAAATTCAACTATAAATTTGTAAGAATTTCAACTCCTCTTAATTTAATAAGCAATAAAATTTACTTTAAATAATTTAGTGAATAATTCCTATACCTTATAGTTCCATAATAAATTCTATATAAGACTCTTTACTTTTATTTATTTACCCTATATTAGAGTTTGTAACCCTTAAAAGTGTGGATATTTAACTTTAAGTTCCATTAACAAAAACGTTGACTCTTCCCATAGTTTCTCTCTCCAAGAGAGATTTCCCTTTTCAAGGAATTATCTAACACAATAAATATACCACATATATATAACTTAGTTGATTCCAAAAACATATATATAATGTGGTTGATTAAGGATATAAGATGATGAACATTATAAATTGTAAAAACTGTAAAATAGAGTCGGTTCTCACTTAAGAGGCTGTTAGGCTTCTTATTAAAATTATTAAGTATAAATCCAGTGGAAGTTCTCTTCTCAAGCGCCTAAACAAGACAGAAGGATATATAACAAAAGACTGCTTACCGCCTTTTTGATGCATAAACTAATAACTATATGGATTGCCTCTCCGTCATACAGAGTTTGTCTTCTGCTCCTTCGGATATTGGCAAGAAAAGATATTGAATTGATATTGTTTTCAAATATCATTAAATATGAGTATTATTGGGAATATATACAATTATAAAACTTAACAGATATAAATTCCTCGTCAATAGACAGAAAACTCTTAAATGAATGGCTTCCTTTATAATTATTTGTCAGGGTCGGTGTTTGAGATTGCCCTCCCCATACTCGATAAATTCAATTTAGATATCAAGTGTGAGAAGCGCAATCCTTGCTTCACGTAATAAATCAGTCTTAATGAATATAATTCTTCTTATTCAGTTAATATGTTCTGAACATTAAACAATATATGAAATGCACATACCTTTGAACAGAAACGGCGGAATGGTGGTAATTATGAAGAAATCAAACCCTGATCCTCGGAGCATTCATTCTCAATGTAGAAATTCTACACTCTTATGCTCCAAAGAATGAAAGACTACTCTCTACCATTCATAATTACAACTGTAATTAAAAAACATACAATTACTTGAAAGTTGATTGGTGTTTGGTTGTTTATGTTAGCGCTTAGATCTTTACTTCCCAGATTGACGGCTCGACAAGTGCCTTGATATTTACTTCCCAGATTGACGACTGGATGACGTAGGTTGTGTATTTTCTCAAGCGCCTCGATCTCTACTTCCCATATTGACGGCTAGATGACGTAGGTTGTGTATCTTCCAAAGGTTGTTCACAACCTTGTGTCTCTGCAAGCATTAAAAACGGATCCCGTGTGTTTCGAGAGAAGCATTAAAAACGGGTGTGTTTCCTTTAAAGACTTGCCAAGATCATCTCGATTTTGGGATTGCAAGGTTGGGCAATACAATTTTGGACGCTGGCGAATTGAAAGCTGTCAATTTATCTATTTGATGAGAGTGACAAGTTTGGACCAGGAATATGTTTTTTATTATTTATAAAAACATAATAAATATATGGAGTCCAGATTTGAGGCCTTCGTGTCAATACAAAAGCCCTAAATTCACATGGATACCAAGTGTCTTTCTCCATACATGTACTTGTACCAAATCCACCTTGACGGTGTCCTCCTTCCCTGCACACTCTTATTATGTAAGAAGCTCATCGTCCTTTCTCAGTGGGAACTAAATTAAATCTATCGATCTCAACTCGAAAATGATGTGCCATTCTACAATTTTCTTTCTTTTATTGGTCATAGCTGCCTTAACGTTTCGAGGGAAAAGTGGGTTTGCAAAGTACAGTGAAGAGGAAGAGCATTCGAGAGAACCATTCAAATATAGCAGTGATCGATATAGAACCATTCTACAAGGTAAATATACGCAGTACACTATCTCGAAATATATAAAAGAAAGATAGTGAATTACCTTTTCTCTGAACGTCAATAACAGCAAGCGAATAATCTGAGGCAAAAGTGTACAACAATAACTCTTTCGTGAAATATGGGTTGCGTAGTGATGGGGCTGCATCTATAGAAGTTTTCTTTTTTCGAGGGCTTCTTTTTCCACAGCAATCAATTTTAATCCTACCTCTTTCTTGCTCATCTTTTGAAAAGGCTTCACATATAATTTATGCGTAATCTGCTACAAATCTATGGACAAGTTTTAATTGACCAAAAAAGGACTGCATAGATTTATTGTTGTTGGCCATGGGAATCTACATAATAGCCTTAGTATGTTCTTGTGGGGAAGGAAGGGGAGTGCCTCTCTCTGCTTCAGCAACACTTAAAAATTTACTAACAGCTCAAATCAACACTTACAGCACTATCACAGCTGGCTGTAACTTGCTGACAAAGTCACAAAGCTCACAAAACTCAAATAAACACCTACGGGATTGTTGCAGTTGGTTGTTGTAGCTGACAATACTCTACAGATGGTGTTCTGGACAACTAGATGTTACAACTAACAACAATTAACACGACTATTTCAGCTAGTTGTGACTGTTGATAGTCACCTACAACACACTCGCAACTTAGTTACAACTGACCTTTTAACAAGTTTCAGATGACCCCTGCATCCATAAACTTAACACAAATATTCTACTAAATTAATAAATCACATTAACATCAAATAAACTCTAATTTCTTCAGTTGTTACTGCAGACTAACATAAAAAATAAAACCGAGTTTTTCAAACTCAAAAACAGATTACAAATAAAAATACACAGTAAAATCTGAGTTTCAACTCTTTGTATTTATCCGTGTATCACTATGTATAAACATGATTACAATGCAAATATTTATACTATTTCTAACTAAGTCGATCATTAATTACTAAGTGACCCTTCGCTTATACAAAACAAAATTCTCTGACAGAAGTAAAAATCTGTGTTGCCTCTTCAGAATTTAGATGTGCTTTGCTCGCACTGTTCCGTTGCATCAAAATGACTTTTCACAAATTAAATAATATGATATTTGTCCGATAGTATGACGGTGAGGCAATGTGTGGCTTTTCACAACTCCGACAATTATATTTTTGAATTGTGTTTTCCTTTTCAGAGTTTCAGTGGAGATATTACAATCAAAAAACAAAATTTTGTGATACTAACTTTCTGTTACAGCGTACAAACTCCAATGTTTTTCCTATGAAGCTCAAATAATTATTTTCCCAAAGGTTTTATAAATAGATCTGCATATTGATTTTCTGATTTGCAAAATTCCATATTGATATCATTGTTGTTTATCAGTTCTTGGATAAAATGATACCTTGTATCAATATGTTTACTTCTTTTATGAAAGACATGATTTCTTGATAGTGCAATAGCTGATATATTCTCACAGAAAATTTGAGTTGGTCCATTCTGTTTATGTTGTAATTCAAAAAGAGTTCTTCTCATCCATATAGTTTGACATGTAGCTGTTGTTGCTGCAACATACTCTGCCTTAGCAGAGGATAATGTTACTATGGGCTGCTTCTTTGATGCCCATGCTACTGATCCTAATCCAAAACTGAACACATATCCAGATGTGCTCTTTCTATCATCGATAGAACCTGCAAAATCATTGCCAGTATATCCAATCAATTTAAAATTTGAATTTGATGTATATTGGATACCAAAATTTGCTATTCCAGCAATATATCTTAGAATCCAGTTTCTAGATTTCCAGTGGGTATTCTTTGGCGATTCCATAAATCTTGAAATCGAACTTACTGTAAACATTATATCAGGTCTTGTTATAGTTAAGTACATGAGACTTCCAACAAGTCTCTTATACAACGCTGGATCAACTTTTGACCCATCATCTTCCTTACTGATTTTTGTGCCAGTTGCAAGTGGAGTTACAGCTGGCTAACAATTCATCATTCTGAATCTTTTCAATACATCATTTGCATACTTAGTTTGTCTTATAAAAATACCATCTTCAGATTGTGTTACCTCAATGCCAAGGAAATATTTCATCATTCCTAAATCAATCATCTCAAATTATGTTTTCATGGTTTTCTTAAACTCACTTACAGAAAGATCTCCTGTGAAAATCAAATCATCCACATATAAGCAAACAATTAGTTTTTTACCTTCTTGGTTTACCTTTGTATACAACGTTGTCTCACTTGGAATTCTGCTAAATCCTTCACTATTCAAGTATTCATTAATTATGTTGTACCATACTCTCAGTGCCTGCTTCAATCCATACAATGCTTTCTTTAATCTATAGACCTTGTCTTCTTGTCTATCAACTTCATAACCATGAGGTTGTCTCACATAAACCTCTTCTTCTAAATATCCATTCAAAAATGCAGACATTACATCCATTTGATGTACATACCATTTATTATGAGCAACAATAGCTACAACCATCCTTACCGTATCAAGTCTGGCCACTGATGCAAAGGTCTCATTATAATCAATACTAGGTTGTTGACAAAACTCCTGATCTACAAGTATTGCTTTATATTTTTCAACATTACCATCAACATTTAACTTAGTCTTATAAATCCATTTGACACCAATACAATTTTTATCTTCAGGAAAATCTACAAGATTCCAAGTATTATTTCTTTCTATGGCATCAATTTCTTCATCCATTGCTTTTATCCAAACATCCTTTTTAACAACTTCATCAAAATCTACAGGATCACATGCTATAAATGCAAAATTTGAAACTTGATCTACTTCTTCATTTTGATCATACAGTTCTCTTAAAATTCTAGTCTTCTGACCTCTGACTCTGTTTCTTAATGACGCTAATGTAGGATTTGATTCATTTCTTACCTCTGATCCTATTCCTTGCCGTCCACCAATATTTGATGGTTTGCCACGTTCATGAGTTCTGGCTGATGTCCTTACTGTTGGTGTATGTGGAGTTGACTGTCCTCCATGTGTGCCATGTTCTTCTTCTTCATCTTCTGCATGTTGTGAAACAATGTCCTCACCAACTAATTTATCAATGCTCCCATCCCATGCTTCTTTTTCTTTAAACACCACATCTCTGCTGATGACATACTTCTTGGTGATGGGATTATAAAGTCTGTATGCTTTAGATTCTTCACTATATCCAATAAAAATACATTTATGACTTATGTCATCTAACTTTCTTCTCATCTCTTTAGGTACATGTGCATAAGCTACACAACCAAAAATTCTTAAAAATGATATATGATGCTACACTTACTGCTCCAAGCTTTCTGAGGAACTCGATCCTTCACGCTTTTTGTTGGTGTTTTGTTCAAAATTATACTGAACAAGTAACAATGTCTCCCCAATATTTATTTGAAATATGCTTCTCCTTCATCATACTTCGAGCCATGTTCATAATGGTTCGATTCTTCCTTTATTCTACACCATTTTGCTATGGAGTGTAGCGAGCAGTAAACTGACTTTTAATTCCATGATATTGACAAAATTCCATAAATTCATTTGACATATACTCACCTCCTCTATCGGGTCTCAAGACTTTAATAAATCTGTTACTCTCTTTTTCATCCATAGCTTTAAAACTTTTAAGCACATCAAACGCTTAAGATTTATGTTTCAACAAATAAACCCAAGTTTTTCGACTATAATCATCAATGGAAGTCATAAAATAAATATTACCAGTCAAAGAAGGTGTTTGCATCAGTACACACTAATCTATGTGTACCAGCTCTAATGGTGCTTTCGCTCTATATGAAACTCCATAAATAAATTTCTCTCTATGATGCTTTCCCAATATGCAGCTCTCACATGAGCCTGTTGGTTGCTCAATACTGGGCGATCCTTTTACCATCTGGTTCTTCTATAGAAAATCTAAATCACCAAAATATAAATGGCCATACCTCAAATTCCATAACCGCGATTGATATAAACTCTCAGTTTTATAAGCATTCAAAGAGTTAGCCAAATCATTTCTCATAATCAGCGGAAACATTCTATTTTTTGTCATCTCTACCCTGGCCATCAAATGTTTACTTGGATATTTATCATAAATAGTGCATACCTTGTTATTAAAGAACACTCTGTTTTCTTTCTCCAGCAATTGTCCAACACTTAATAAATTACACATTAAACCAGGAACATAATAAACATCACGAATAGTTCTTCTTTTACCATTTTTCGCATACACAATAATCACACCTTTACCATTAACTTTTACAGTACTGTCATTGCATCGAGAGGTGCTCTACAACCTAGTATGGGGGAGATATTGTAACGTTACATAAATGTCGGCCATAAAAAATAAAAAAATTAATTATCATTCAAAATAGATGTCAGCCACAAAAACAATCTAACATGGGGGATATGTTGTAATGTTCCTACTTAATGAAATAATAAAAAATAAAAAGTTGAATTATTTGCAAAAAAAAATGTTGTTAGTGGACATGGTTTTAAAACCATGTGCAAAGCCTCCTAAAAACCCATGGTTTTATTGTACATGGTTTAGGAGGGCCTTGGAAATGGTTTTAAAACCATGAGCAAGGCCTCCTATACAACCCATGGTTTTATTGTACATAGTTTACGAGGTGGTTGCAAATGGTTTTAAGACCATGTGCAAGGCCTCCTAAATAACCCGTGGTTTTAGGAGGGCCTTGCACATGGTTTTAAAACTATGTATGGGGAAGATGTTGTAATGTTCTTTCCTAGCAAAATAAAAAATAATAAAAAATATTACATGTCGGCCATAAATAGTATTAAATATTAATAATAAAAATATTATATGTGGACCTTAAATAAAAAGATGTGTCTTTTGTTCCGAATCACACTAAAGTTGATAGTTGAGTGCAATACTTAAGAATAGGTTTGCAACTCCTAAGATTTGATCTCTCTAGGCACTTGATAGAGCCTAGGATTTGGATCTATGCTGGTTACCTAACTTCACTTCAGACTGAATGCTAGTGTCTAGACTTGAAAATAATTCCTTATTTTCAGTCATGTGGTTGCTGCATGCACTGTGCAAAAACCATACATCTTTTGAACTTTCCTGGGTGACATTACAAGTCAAAAACATAGGCTTCTCTTTATTTTCAGTGTCCTTTGTAATGTGTGTAGACAACTTACTAGCATTTTCTTGCTTCTTCCAACACTTGTTGGCAAAATGCCCAAATTTCTTACAATAAAAATGCTGAACTTTAGATTTGTCATACCTCTGATTTCCTGGCTTCCATGTTTAGTTGCTACTCCCTCTTATGCTAAGAGTACTCTGGTGTAACTTCTCTTCATTTTCAGAATAATTTCTGCTATCACTATGACTAGCACTTTGTCCTCTTCTTCCTCTGTTACTAGCTCTTCCTTTTCCTCTACCTCTAGTAACATTTAACTGAGATTTAAAATCAGTTTCTAATGGAGTATCATCATACATGTTCATTGTTGATTCATGAGCATTCAATGAACCAGTCAACTCTTCAATGTGCATCTGACTGAGATTTTTAAACTCTTCAATTTGAACAACCACTGCTTAAAACTTCTTTGGAAAACATCTCAACAATTTTTCAATCACACGCTGATCTGAGAGGCCTTCACCATACTGTCGTCGCTAGTTTACAACATTCATGTCTTGTGTCATAAAACAATCAACAGTCTCATTGTCCTTCATATTCATATTCTCAAAGTCTCTTCTCATATTCTGCAAGTTAACAATATTCACCTTGGTCACACCTTCATAGCACGTTTCAAGTGTTTACCAAGATTTCTTTGAAGACTCAACACTTGATATCTTTGGAAAAATAGATTCACTCAGGCCTTGCTAAATAAGACCAAGAGATTTATTATCATTCTTCTGATTTTCTTTCAACAGAACACGCTCAACATTTGACAGATCCAACTCAACAGCTTGACCAGCTGGTTCTGGATAACCAATTGTAACAAACTCCCAAAGATCCTGAGCACAGAGGATAGTTCTCATTTTAATAAACCATGTATCATAATTTCTTTCAGACAACACAGGAATTTGTTGCTGCACTACACTACTGTTAGTAGACATCTCAATTTAAATTCCAAAAACAATGAGCAAGAAAAGTCAACCAAGCTTTTAGACAAGAAAGAAAAAACTTAACCATGCTCTGATACCGCTGTGGGGAAGGCATGAGAGTGCCTCTCTTTGCTTCAACAACACTTAAAATTTTACTAACAACTCAAATCAACACTTACAGCACTGTCACAACTGGCTGTGACTTGCTGACAGAGCTCACAAAAATTGAATAAACACCTACAGGACTGTTGCAGCTGGATGTTACAGTTGATAGTACTCTACAGATGATGTTCCAACTAGCTATTACAACTAACAACAATTAACACGACTATTTCAACTAGCTGTGACTACTGACAGTCACCTACAACACACTCACATCTCAGTTACAAATGACCTTTTAACAAGTTTCAGATGACCCCTGCGTCCATAAACTTAACACAAATATTCTACTGAATTAATAAATCACATTAACATCAAATAAACTTTGTTTTTTCAGTTGTTACTGCAAACTAACATAAAAAATAAAATTGAGTTTTTCACACTAAAAAACAGAGTAAAAATAAAAATGCACAGTAAAATATGAGTTTCAACTCTTTGTATTTCTCTGTGTATCACTCTGTATAAACATGATTATAATGCAAATATTTATACTATTTCTAACTAAGTCGGTCATTAATTGCTAACTGACCCTTTGCTTATACAAAATGGAATTCTCTGTAAATGATTTAAAGTCTGATAGAAGTAAAAATCTGCGCTGCCTCTTCAGATTTTAGATATGCTTCGCTGGCACTGTTTTGTTGCATCAAAATGACTTTTCACAATTTAAATAATCTGATATTTGTCAGACAGTATGAGAGTGAGCTGGTGTGTGTCTCTTCACAATTTCGACAATTATATTTATGAATTGTGTTTGCCTTTTTAGAGTTTCAGCGGGTAATCAATCTGGGTGGTGTAGTAATTAATATGATTCCAACAGTTCTGAGTCTACAGAAATCCCATCTTTTCAAATCACGTGTTATAGATGGACAGTTGCAAATCACTGTCTTTGCAGCATTATTCATACCGAAGTGAGCAATTACCAGCTGGATATACTGTTGCTCAATACAGAACCATTCGGTAAGGTAAATATACTCATAGAACCATTCAGCAAGGTAAATATACGCAGTACACTATCTAGAAATATATAAAATAAATATTGTGAATTACCTTTTCTTTGAACATCAATAAGTCTTGCTTGCTCTTGTGGACAAACGCTTTTTATAGATGGAAAGTTGCAAAGCACAGAAGTGGACGAGTTTATCTATCACAAATTACTAGTGCATATGACGTTCGCTTGCCACCCAAAGTAAGTAATTAAGTAATTTGCATCTGGTAATATCCCTTAACTGTATCCCTTTAAATGTCGACAAAGATTTGGTTCTCATGATTCTAATTTGTAGTCATGATGTGTGATTTCAACCTCAAAAGCATTTCCATCATGGGAGGCAGCGAAGCTTCCCCCGCACATGATGCTAAAAGGGCGGTCAGAGTGGGCTCGAGGCCTCATAATGAGGGCTTCTCTCCAAAACGAAGTGCAACATTAGCCTAGCTTGAGTTTTCTGAAAAAAGGGACAGAGAAGGACTGACAGTTATTGAAAACAATTTTATTACCCAATAAAATTGTTGCACGTTATATAAATTTCAAATTTGATTAGACGTATCTATATTTTTCGACTGAGCTACAAGAGGCGTCTCTCTTTTCATGTGTGGAAGAAAGGAATTTTAGCTTGCATGAAATCAACATAGATGGGCTACAATAGCACCCCTTTCCACTCCATGTTCGGAGCCTAACAGCCAGGAGGTATTACAACACATGAATGCCAAGAAAGTGGCAATTTGTGACATCGATACAGTCTAACTGCTCATCTCCATTAATTATGGTTTTATTGTTTTAATTTTTAATTTTTCTAGACTTAAATAAAACGTTTCTTCCAGGATGTTGTTGGTTTTTGTGGCAAATATCTTGTTGTGAACCTTCTGCAGTTCTCGTATTGAGCATCATTATCAATGATGGAAGGTAACGAATTTTTAATGCTTCATTTTCTCAAACTATACTTTATACTTCTTAGGTTCCTGCTAAAGATTAAAGCTTTAATCGAAGTTCTTCGACACAGGCTTGGGCTCGAGAAGAGAGATAAACGATTCAATGTCATAATAGGAGACCTCGTAGATCCTATGGAAGGAGGTCCTTGTTATCAATTGTAAACAAAATCTAAAATATTTCTATGAGCTTGTTCTAAAGCAAAAGCTGAGCCACATAGGATTGTTCGTACTCAGTTATAACATCACAATAAAATCACTCAAATTATTATAGAAACTATTTACTGAGAGTCTTCTTTTGTTTGTCACGCCGTACATCAATTAACAAGATAAAGAATACGTTGATAATAATAAGGCATGGTTGTAGCAGTACTGTAGTTCTAGGAGTCTCACCGATAATTGCAACTACCAGCCGACTTCAGTTTGAGGCTTGAGTTTCATAGACATTTCTATTCATTTTAGTTCAAACTTCTTAAAAATATGTTAGAGGAAGAATATCAAGTTAGAGGAGCGGTTGATGTTCTAGTCCTCACTCACTGAAGTTTCTGAAATCAACACGGCCTGACCAATAGTGTCATAGAAGGCTACTGCTGAGAATCTTCTCGACTTTGACAATTTTCTTTAAATTTAAAATCAAATCAGCGGAATCGTGTTCAACTTTGGGAAAAGAAATTAATTATAAATATCTAGAAGCTTAGGGAGAATGTTTGCATAAAACAGATTCCATCCAAATTTGGAAAGAATTATTTTTCTATGGTTTTCTTAATCTGTCAAGCATCGACCATGACTGTTCCAATTAGCTAATTCTTAATTCAATTACTGATATCCCTCTGGATGGACTGGATGGACTGTGACAGGCTGGACCCGTGAGCGTCTTAATGCACATTGAGGTATTCTCATCCATATGCACCATTGTTTCTTTCATTTTTTTTTCAATTTTCTTGCGTATTAACCATACTTCATAGAAATTGATAAAATCAAATGAAACGTGTGATTGAATAGATGTGGGTGCCGACTCACATTCCGTCCTTCAGTGATAGTGGGATGGGTTATGGTACTGTCAACTTCTTTATCCTAATTTTTCTTTAATTTTTAACTGAAACTTTGCGGTCACTCAGAGCTTTAAAATTATATAAAGGAAAACGTGCAGGCATCGGATCATTCGCTTACAAATGACACTGAAGAGATCAAAGGGATATTAAAGAAAAGAATCAAAGGGGACCTGCTCATATCAAACACCTGCTATGAGAAACCCAAGGTCGAATTATCAATTGCAATTCATATCAACCAAAGTTAAATCAAACATAAGGTCGAATTATCAATTGCAATTCATATCAACCAAAGTTCAATAATAGAAATGGAATATTGTGCATTAACTGTGATGTAAATGTAGTGATTTGGAGCACATGATATTAATGAGGTAGCATAGGTAGTAGTAAGCTTACTAGATAGTGGAGGTAAGGTAATTCCAATTGGCAATTGGCAAGTGGTAGGCTCATTTAACAGACAAATATCTCACATGCAAAACACTTGGCATTTCATTATGTTCGATAAAACCTATTTTAGATTAATTTATTTTATAAAGCAAGGTAATAATGACTGTAAATATCAAGAAGATCTTAATTTTATACAACAAGATAATAAAGATCTTAATTTTATAAAGCAAGATAATAATGATTGTAAATCTCAAGAAGATCTTATATTTAATGTAATTAAATTCAATACCCTTGAATTCCTGTGACTTGGGTTTTCTTTTCTGTGTCTAATAAATAAGCAAAAATATGGGAGCATACTTTGATGTATGCAGACCATAATGGGTCCAATTTAGTTCTTAAAATTAATCCCTGTTCTTTGGTCAAAGGATAACTCGGCCAACATCTAGGTGTAAGAGCTGCAATACTTCACAATTGTTCGAAAATATATTTTCTCCCTATTTTGTAATCATAAACAACAGAGAATGACTCCACAGATGAAGAGGGGCGACGAGATAAAAAAATTGGAAAAAATCGAAAAATTGAGAAAGGAAATTGCATTTCTAAGGAATTGAAGTTTTGTTCCCGGGGAAGAACCATCGTCATACATTGGAAATCGTGTGATCTTGTCATGCACTTCCGACGGATCACTGGATATGGCTCAACCTTTGATTCAGGTGAGTTTTATATTAACTTTTGTTGTCATCCCAATGCTGTTTTGTTATACTTTGGATTAGTTATTAGATGATATAGTGGTGATTGCACGTTGACCTTATTTCTATAAATTTCATGCATGCTATGTGATGATGTAATTTATTCTTTCTTTTCCATAATTATGGATTATAATATCTCAAAGGAATTGTACAAGTGGGTTGACCCCACAACATTTGGCACTACCAACAAACAAATACATCGTCCCTGTTTTTATTATGGTCTAGGAATATTTACCTAAAATTCGAAAAAATCACAAATAATGTTTAATATATTGATGCCACTCACATGTTTTTTACATGTCTATTTGCAAGGTGTACCCTTCATTAATTTTTTTATTTTTGTTTTTTTATAATTATACTTAATACATATATAAGGAGGTCACTAATAGTATGTTAAAATATATTTTTATGGAAACAAAGTTATGAAAATACTTTATATTTATATTTTTACATGGAAATATGTCACTATACATTTATATAAAATTACCCTCATTTATTTAAAATCTAAAATCAAGATAGGTTTAGATCACATAATCCATACATTTATATAAAATCAAGGTATGTTTAGATTACATAATCTATAAGAGTAGCATGTTAAAACATTTGTAGATGGTCAAATAAACTAGTGTTTTTCAATAGCATTGGTGTTATAGCAATAGCTATCAACCTCATTTATTTAAAATCTAAAATCAAGTTATGTTTAGATTACATAATCCATACATTCATATAAAATCAAGGTATGTTTAGATTACATAATCCATAAGAGTAGCATGTTAAAACTTTTGTAGATGGTCAAATAAATTAGTTGTTTTTTTCTATAGTATTGGTGTTATAGCAACAACGACTAGAAATTGCGATGCCATTGGCACCTCGTGGCTCTTGTATAATTAATTTTCCAATCCATCATGATCGAAATATTGTTCTTTTTAAGACGAATTCAAGGTATTTGACATAAATTCCCAAAACCTAACGGTCCTCCTCCACCATTACATAAAGTTTTAAAATCATTAATATTCCACTATGGAGAGGAGCGAATCCTCCACAAACAAGGATCCCTTAAATCATTGCTTTATATCTAACCTTTCTTATAATCATATTTTTTTTGAATAAGTAAAATAATATTCATGATATTAAGTTAGTACCATTGCGTGGTTTCTTTTTATGTTAATATCTTAAGATATTTTTTTTTGGCCAGAAATAATAATAATATCCAAGATGACCACTTAATTATTTCTAAGGATCATCTAAAAGTAATTAATTTTGTTAATAGATAGGTTATTAATTTCCCTAAATCCTTGCAACTAATAGTTGCTACCCTCTACTTAGGAATTACAACAATAATAATTACAATGCTTTTACTGACCTTGAACTTCCTACCCAAAAGTTGCACATTTACATTTACCTTGTATTTCTGTTGTCGAAGAATCGGAGTAAAGAGGTTGTTAAATGTTAGATCTAGAAACTATAGATAGGCGACCCTATGGGTCATCTAATATATTTCTTTCTGATGTTTTATTATGCTCATTATGCATAATGCATTATGCTTAAGTGCTTAAACGATTTCTCTAGACACCGACTTTCTTCTTGGAATCTTGACCCTTCTTTCCTTTTTAATCTATTTTTATAGTTCAGGCTGAGAGGTTTCCCAACAATATATAGAGTAGTAAGTTATGTAATGGGAGTCAAGAATTGTCATTGTACTCAAAGCTTTGCTCTTGTTTCCCAACAATATATTGAGTAGTAAGTTATCTAATGGGAGTCAAGAATTGCCATTGTACTCAATGCTTTGCTCTTGTAGGATTACCCATTTAAGAGGAAAGTGAACATTGTTATCTATTTTATCTATTCTCTCTTGTTTTTTCTATATTTTCTTTGAATTTATGGGTTTAATTATATTACAAGTGGTATCAGAGGTCTTTCTTGGGATTAAATGGAATAACTTTTAATACTAGGGTTTGTCTCTTTCACATGAATCATCTTCACATTTTCACTCCAATTTTTTTTCTAGAGGATCTAAGGGTAGATAAAGGATATACATAACTAACTTGTGTCAAAATTTCAGCCTCTAGTTCACCATAATTTTGGAGATACACTCTGTGTAAGTTAGGGTATTTTACTAATGTAGGAGGTTTGGGTCCTTCAAATGAGTCAGCTTGGAATATTCACTCCAATTTTTTTTTGGTGAAGTTTCAGTGTCTGAAATTTTTTTAGGTCATAGTGAGGATATAAGGAAACAATTTGGGAAAAAATTTCAGTTTCTAGGTCGCTATACATTTGGACATAAGACTTGTGTAGGTTAGGCTTTATAACTAGCCCAAAACCTATCCCTAAATAGGTGTTTTCAGACAAAATGTTATATCTGAAGTTCTAAAATTCCAAATTGAGTGCCACTAGTTGTATTGGAAAGAAAAATAACCAAAGTATTTCTAGTAAAATTTCATATTACTAATTGACAAAAGTATGTGGAAGGATGTGGGAAGGATATACAATTTCTGTCTTCTGAGAAGGCCAAATTCAACAAATATTGGGAAAATTACCATAATTTTTTCTTGGCACATCAACATCTAGTAAAATGCAGAGCATACATATCGGAATACTACTGAACAAAACATTTATACTCAAAGGTGTAGAAATTTAAAAGTTACCAAATGTTCAACGTGAGGTTGCAGGACCATCTCCAAATCATGGTTTTACAAGAAGTTGTGGTCAATTCAAAAAATTTTGCCTCAAACCATACCTTGAAACGTAAGTTATTTTTCATTGATTATGAAGCTCTTTATAGGGTTAGTGAGCTCAATTTTTAATTTTGTTTTTAGATATGTGTTCTAAGATGTTTAAATAACACATAGATCGGTCATTCAACTGGTAAACCTATGGTTGGGGAAGCACACATGGAAAAAGTATTTAATCACATTGTTCTTCTCCCTTGTAACCTCTATTGGTATCCCTTTGAGTAATACCGCATTATATAACACCAAAAGTCCCCCACGTATACCTAGAACCAACTTTAGATCAAACTGATTGACCATCTTGTTGTTATAGTACACCAAGGGAAACACTCAGGGGAATCACTCTCGAGTACCTGGGAAGTTGAACAATATGGATAAGGCCATTGTGAACCATCCTTAGTTAGTGCCTTGAGATATTGGACTAAGTTTTATTTGTGGACCTCATACATATATCAGAGTTATAACACTTAACACTTCCTAATATTAAGGACCTTGTAATTGTTACACTCACCTAGCAATCCCATGGTGGACAATACTCCTCCCTATATACCACCTTTTAATACCATTAAAAACATGAACACACACCCCAATGCCTCAAGGATTGATTTCCTGGAAGGACAATACAATAATATTCATCTAAAACTCTAAGAAAATGTTGTCTAATATATGAAAAGTATGTAGTAACTCTAGGAGGAAGTATGCAGCCTAGATCAAAAGTTGGATGAAAATTTAGATTAGAAGTTGGAAAGGGTAAATCACTCCCTCAATTGGTTGAAAACTCATGACATGTAAGAAGAATTCCCTTGGAATGTACACAACATAGTGAGGCATACTATGAAGTAATATCCTACTACGAACTATTTAGCCATCGACAACCCCCTTCAGTTTCTTAGATCCATAACCCACACTCAATTGATAATAACACTTGAGATGATTTCCTAAATTAGACTTGAACACATTTAATTATAGTACCTCTATCTTAGTTATTTCATTCTACTATATTGTTAATATTAGTGGTAACTCTCTGTTAGTCTAGGTTTTAAAAGAAAATAACATCCATATTCAGTGAAGACTAGTGAAAACCAAATAAAAAAATATTACAGAGGTTATTATAATATATATATCTAATTACAGAGATTTATAAGTAAATATATATAAAACTGATAAATCGTAATAAGGATAAAACTCTTAGAGAGATTTGTAAGATAATTATATAGTTTTCTTTAATTAAACTAAATAATGCTTATTCTAAAACATATCAGGGGTTTGAATCTATAATAGAAGATATACATAGTATATACGTATATGCACATGATAAAGTCTTACATAAATAAACATACCAACTTTAAAACTGGAACCTCTCAATAAACTACAATGTTCAGGTCCAAACCTTACAAATATATTTGCAGATATAACATTTCCAATCTACAACCGAGTTCTGTCCTATCAAACAAAACCCTAAATACAGTTAGGGTAAACAAAAATCCAAAAATTAAAATAATAACTAAACTAGATTTACAGATCATTTTCGGTTCTTTCCACAAAGTTACATTATAAGGGCGACATGGCCTAGTCTTTCGCAAAAACCATTAATGTTGAACACCAAATCGAGATTATCGATAGGCTGCAACGTTGGTTACACGTTATAAGCCGAAATGGTATTGTCATCTGTAATGTTTTTAACTCACAGAAGAAAGACGCAACAACCTTAGGGCTTAATCACTTAAAAATAAAATAGTTTTACCCTTTAAAAATTTAAAGACGAATTGACAATGGCTTCATGACCCAAACAATTCTCCCAGTATCAAATTAGATGCCTCACGGCCTAGAATATTTAACACATCTGTTTAAAAGATTATTCATGGCTTTATGGCATGCTAGCTGATGTATTAAAGAAAATTTTTTGGAAAAACTAAGATAGTATTCAAGACTGCAATAGTAAAGGTCTCACGGGCTACTTTCAAATTTACAAAACCTTTTCCATAAAATGATAAACAAAAATATCTTAATGAGAGTGCTCTATGGCCTATCTTAAAATCGATTGCGACAGGATAAAGGCCTCACAACCAAATTATAGTCTTATAAAAATAATGAAACTATAAAATCAAATTACAAATGATTTTATACATCACAAAATACCTCACAGGGTTAAATATTTTACAGAGACATTTTTAGGGTTTTTCTTACAACTTAAAACAAAATCATTAACCCTGCATTTTTTGTTCATTTATTCAGTCACCTCGACTTCACAGTCATAGGGTTTATCATTACAGTTTTCAAATATAAAAATGCCTCACAGATACTAATGAGACTCATCACTTCGACCAAAATCCAACACAGAAATGGGCATCCCAAACCATGCCATAAGATCTCAGGTCAAACCACAGAGCCTCAGAGGATGAGGTACAAGTCTTACCTGGACCGCCACCCTTTTAGCGCTTTGTCCAACCAAGTTGTTGCAGAGAACCTTTCAGGGATGCCTCCTGTACATACGAACTCATGAGTCAAAAGAATGGTTTATGAACTATTCTATGACAAAAGGAAAGCAATATTGAAATTTTGTAGAGGAAGTGTTTACCTATCTCTATGTTTAGAACCATAACCAAAGCAACACAGATGTCACTGTAACGAAGAGATCGAACCTCACCAACGAACTGCTCATTCTCGGATAGGTTTAAAAGGTGTCGAGGGCCGAGAGCCTTGGCTCCTCCACCTTTGTTTTTGAACAAAGGAGCTACCAAGTCGAATAGCGAGAGACTGGTTGTGTCGAATGGAAAACATTGAACCCCCAACAGAACCTCATTGAAAAGACAAACAAATTCAACGAGATGAATTAAACCTCTAGGGTTGCACCATGCATAATGGCCTCCAAATGGAACATTCAAGGCCTCGCCATGGCCTACATGTGAAACCACATCCTTTGCACATCTTTTCAACCTTCATTGTTTTCGAATTAAGACAACCGTCGTATCAGTTAAGAGTCTAGGAACTTTTACATAGTTTCCTCACGATGGTATATATGGTTCATGACATAACATATAGTACGGTGGAGTGATAATAGTATGAAGTTCGATTTAGAACTTGGTTATATTATAGGTTGATTTCAAACCCCTGGTGTCCCACCCTTTTTGCTTAGGATGATTGATTCCTTGTAGTTTAGGATGTTGTTTGTTTAGCAAGAAACTTAAAGCTTGATCTCATTCACATGCACAAAGAAAAATGAAGGTTCTTGTGTTAGCCTTAAAGGATAAGTAAGACATGTGACCTTTCCTTTCCTAGCTCATAGGTAGGACCCAAACTGGAAGAACGAAAAACAACTTTTACGACTTTGCAACCAACAAATATTTAAATGTAGTTATAGCAACAAGATAGTATCGACTAGAATACATGACAATGTATCGACATATTGTGGTAAAAAGAGACATGTTGATGAATAACACTAAACATAGTCATACAAGTCTTGCAGTTTAACTAAAGTCATTTTGTTAATTGTTGTCACAACTAAAAAAGCGTGAAGTATAACATCTCATGAATTTATCATCCTAAGAAATTATAGAGTTAAATATAGTAAATAAAAAAAATTGTAATTTAGGGATGTTATAGTTAAGACCAACAGGAACCTCTTCGAGAGTCAATTGAAGGAAATGCAAGACTAATTGAATGATTTGAATAACTCTGTGCACCAAATTAATAATCCATGTACCTAGATTTGACTCGAAAAATGGAAGATTTTGAAAATTTCTATGTTCAGATTAGTTATGAATTGGAAACCAAATTCAATATTCTCGATGGGGTTGTTAAAACCTAGGACAAGAAGATTCAAGACATAATGCAAGATGTTTATAATCATGACGCTTTGATCAAATACCATGAAAATCTTATAAAGGGGAATAATTCCATAATGGAGGAGAATTCAAAGGAGTGTACTAGTGAGGGTAATACATTTATGCAAACTGTTAAACGGGTTCAACGTATCTAAATTTTTAGTTCTGATGATAACGATATGGATGTTAATCTTTCTGTTGCTGGTAGTGAAGAAATTTTAGAAGGTATTTTCAGTTCAGTAACAGTGAACATAATGCTAACTTTCTTGAAAGCCTTGTGGATGAATCGGCTGAAGACGAAGATTTCTGTGACACTTCCTATGGAAGTTCTATAGTACCTTTGATGAAGACTATGAAATGGAAGAAGTCTTTGTTGAGGAGACAAATTCAAAAAATGACTTTAGTTTATAGTCTTTTACTTTTATGCAGTTTTTTTCCTTTTAGTTGCTCATTAATTTGTCAGAAGTAGCTTGGGATTTTATGTCTTTTGTTGAAGAATCTTTCATGTTAGGATGACTATAACTATGCATATCGTGATTTTATTAGACTTTGATACTCTCTCTGAAATGATGAGGTTTTTGTAACTTTTTGCTCAATTTAGTTCAACCTTTCATCAATATATTAATACTAGTTTTTGATAAAAAAAAACATTTAAGGAAACTAATTTTGATTTATATTTGATATAAAATAAGTTATTTATTAAATATTAAAAAAATATATTTGAATAAATTGCTAAGACTCTATCTATGGTATTTTAATAATTTCTCGAAAGAAATTAGGAAAAAAAATCAAAATAGTAATAAATTTGCTTTTATATATATTTAGAGATATCATTATTTGCATTAATTTATTAATTTTGTTTTTAAAAGTTATTTTTTAAAATAATAATAAAAATCTATTTATATTTAAATATATATGGTATTTATTTATTAGTTAGTAATGAATTATATGTAGGCTCATGTTGTACAAGCATAAAATCAATAACATGGGAGACCATAGATTTCCCAAGCTAGCTTTAAATTCGAGTCTAAACCATCTAAGGCTCAAGCTAGGTTGGTATAAAGATACGAGGGATTGGTTAAACCATTGAGAGATTGACCAAAATGTTTCATTGCAAATTATTAATAACAATAAAAATATTGTTACTTCTAAGTTTGAGGAGAAAATGTGGTGTGAGAAAGATTTAGAGGATAAAAGAAAATTAAGATATTATAAGGAGGTCATCAACCCTAGTATGGAAAATCAAAAGTATCTTTGGGTTTTAACTAGTTCAAAGAAAAAAAATTAATATAGCCAAGATAAGAACGAACTCTCATGACCTACATAGTAAAACTAGTTTGGCAGTCCCTAACACACCATGGATGGAAAGGATCTGCCATCTTTGTGAGAATATGAACACTGAGGATGAAAAACACTTCATCTTAGAACGCTGTGAGTAGACCAACATTAGATCTAAGTTTCATAATCTTTGTTGCAATCCCGAACTTCCTAGCCTTTTAACTTGTCAAAATTATAGTGAGCTGGATACCTTTTTCTCCAAGCTTTTTGAACATAAATATACAATTTTAAAACAAACTAAGCAATTCATTGTGTCATAAACCAAAGTTTGGTGAAGAGACATTAACCATCATCATCATTACTTAAATTTAATAATTTTATATAAAATAAATTTAGCTAAGAATAAACCATAAAATAATAATTTCTTTTTAAATATTAAAAAACAAAAAAAAAATTATTATTTTTTAAATATTAAAAAAATACTGAATACTGGAAAATTAATTTAGTTTTAAATAAGATGTATTGACATATACTACTTTTAAATATAAATAAATTGTTATATACCTATACTACTTTTAAATATAAATAAATTGTTATATACCTATACAACTTTTAAATATAAATAAATAAGTTGTATTGACACATACTATTAAATAAATAAATTGAGTCACACGCATTCACTCTAAACCTTTTAAAAATTGTTATTTTAAAATTTTTATTAAATTATAAAATACAAATTCTAATTTATATTAATTTTAAAAATTATATTCATTTTCAAAATATTATATTTTTAACATACCTTTAAAAATTTTGTAGCAAATTTTTAAATTGTCAAAAACATTTAAACATAAAACAATTACAATACTCTACTTTGAAAATTTAAATTTTAGATATTAACAAGTTAATACAAAGTCAAAAATATTTTAACACAAAATAATTACTATATACTTTACTTTCTATATATAAAAATAAAAAATAAAGTAAATAAATCCATATATAATAAATTTATGTTAATAGTTATTGCTATAAGATAAATAAATTTAAATATGAGAGTTAATGATTTAAAAAAGTGAAACTTTGAACACACATTTACAAAACCCTTATAGTTAAATTTTTTAAAGGCTTCTAAGACTACACAAAGAATCGAGGGCTCTGAGAGAACCCTTCTCGCTTTACTGTAACCATGACCAGTATTAGCATGGAAATTAAAACAAGAATTACTGAATGTAAATAAAAGATAAACCTTATGATATAGTAGTTGTACCTGCTCAAAAGACTCCAAATAGTCGGTTTCGATATTCATCGTTTCTCTGCGTAGACTCCTTCCACTCCTTCCATATCCATCGTTTCTCTTGTCAGAGAAAGGAAAAAGACTGAAAACCTTAGCCTAGTACTCCTCGATCTTACATGAAGAGTCCGACCAAATGAAAAATGGCTAGGAAGAATCAGCATTAAGAATTCTATGTTCTAAACTAATTACTGCATTTTAAAATGATCCAGATGGTTGAATTCGCGATTTAAACACTCCTCCTCTATCAGATTCTGGCGGGTTGATTTGTTTTAAGGTATATACTCCTCCGTCTTGATGTTTCCCAAAGAGGCAATGGACAGATGGCCGAAAAAAGTTCCAAGTGGAGTATAATTACAATCCAGATGTCTATTGCCTCATCTACCCAAAGTTAATGCTGGAGGATTGTCTACGCTGGGGAGATTATGTAAATATACTGTGTGCCAAAGGCCTAGGACCAACTCAATAAATTTGAGGTACGTGTATGCCACGCATATAGCCGTTGGTTTTGGATATTTAAGGAAAATTAAAGTTCATGATCTAATACATTATTTACCTCATAAAATATGATTATAAGATCGTGTCACATGTAGATCGTCCTCCGTAGTAGCGAGGGGCTCGAGACAATCGTCCTCTATTTCAACTCAATACATAATTTTTATTCTTTAATCAATTTTTATATATTTATGTACATTAGATTTTTATTTAAACTTAATGCAACATTTTTATTTAAACTTAATACAACATTTTTATATTAAATGGATCTCCGTACAAATTGATTTATTGAGTGGATGGCAATAATTTAAGGTACGTCCACATTAAAGCCATAAAACCGCATTCTGGATTCTAATTGATTTGTTATGTGGATGGCAATAATGTAAGGTACGTCCACTTTAAACCCATAAAACACAGCATTCTGTCTGGTAGCGCTGAGCAATTTTTTAGAAAATGGTAATTTAGAATGTTAAATCGCAATTTGAAGGATTCGGTTATTTAATGTAATTGGGGGAGTAACAATTTTAACAGGTGGAAAAAAAACAAAAAAAAGGGTTTTTATTATTGAAAATCTCACGCACGCTCGAGATTTACATTGCCTTTCGCTTCAAATAAAATTCAATTAATTGCATCTCCGAACCAACAATAATTATTTCCAGAGGCCGCGTAGTCCGTTCATTTCTTTTTCTTCACGCTTTGTATTTAAATTGCATACTGCACTTCACTCCGCATGTAACCTTACTTCCAATGTTCCAGGTTTATGCTTTTTGAGAGATGGATGCCACAGGTAAAGATAAGGCAATCGGTATTGATCTTGGAACAACTTACAGCTGCGTGGCAGTTTGGCAGCATGATAGAGTTGAAATTATTGTTAATGACCAGGGAAACAGAACCACTCCTTCCATGGTTGCCTTCACACCCTGTGAAAGAATCGTTGGCGATGGTGCCAAGTATCAGATCGCTAATAATCCCCAAAACACCGTGTTCGATGTCAAAAGACTCGTTGGAAGGAGATTCAGCGATCCCTATGTGCAGAGTGACATGAAACTATGGCCCTTCACTGTTGTCTCTGGAGACTATGGGAAGCCTCTCGTCCAAGTGGATTACAAAGGCCAGAGGAAGGAGTTTGCAGCCGAGGAGATTTCTTCCATGATTTTGTTGAAGATGAAAACGATAGCAGAAGCATATCTCAAATCTGAAGTCAAGAATGCTGTCATCACAGTTCCAGCTTATTTTAGCGATTCTCAAAGGAAGGCCACCAAAGACGCTGCTGTCATTGCGGGCCTTAAGGTCATGCGAATTATAAACGAGCCCACAGCAGCAGCCATAGCTTATGGGTTGAACACAGAATGCAATGAAAAGGAGACAATCTTGATTTTTGACCTGGGTGGAGGTACGTTCGACGTCTCCATTCTTACTGTAGAGAATGGTAAATGTGAGGTGAAGGCTGTTGGAGGGGATATGCATTTGGGAGGGGAAGATTTTGACAATAGGATGCTCAATTACTGTGCTCAACAATTCCAGAGAAAAAACAAAGTGGACTTGACCAGAAGTGCGAAAGCCCTTCGCAGACTCCGCTCAGAATGCGAGAGGGCCAAAAGAAGTCTGTCTTCTGCAGTAGAAACCGTGATTGATATTGATTCTCTCTACGAAGGAATAGATTTCCATATTAATATTAGAAGAGCCAAGTTCGAAGATCTTAATGCTAATTGTTTCGAAAAGTGCATACAAATCGTGAAGCACTGTGTGGAAGACGCGAGGATGAGTAAAGAGCAAATTGACGAAATTGTATTGGTAGGAGGCTCCACCCGCATTCCAAAGGTGCAGGAACTCCTCCAAGAATTCTTCGATGGAAAGCAACTCTGCAAAAGTATAAATCCGGATGAAGCTGTTGCATATGGTGCTGCACTTCAGGCGGCAGCCATGAACAATGAAGGCATCCGCTTAGTCCTTATGGACGTCACGCCTTTGAGTCTTGGAATCAAAACTGACGATGGGGTTATGTCTGTAGTCGTTCCCAGAAATACTCCCGTTCCCACTAGAAGGGAGAAATATTTCAGTACAAGGTTTGACAATCAGTTAAATGTCTTATTTTCCGTTTATGAAGGTGAGAGAGCTATGGTTGCAGACAACAATTTGCTGAGTAAATTTTCTGTACGTGGAATTCCGGCAGCCAGATGTGGAGTGCCAGACCTTAAAGTGGTGTTTGAAGTGGACGTGGATGGGATTCTGAAAGTGTCAGCCCGGGACGAGGATAGCGGGGTATCTAACCACATTGTCATTGCTAACGACTGTGGTCGGCTGAGCAAGGAGGAGAGAGAGAGAATGTTGCGTGACGCAGAGAGGTTTCGAAGGGAGGATGAGGAGGCAATGGAGAAGCATATTGCCAAGAACGATTTGCAAACTTATATTGAGAACCTGAGAAATAGAGTGAAAGAGGCGAAAGCCAAGGTAACGTCGATGGACATCAAAGTGTTGGAAGATATCGAGAAAACGCTGAACAGTGTAAAGGAATGGTTGGATGAAAATGAGTTTGCCGAGGTTAACGAATTGGAAGAGAAATTGGAAGGCCTGAAAGAGAAATGCAGGCCATTGACACACGAGAGGACGATTTACTAGATATTGAAAACCACGTTCTCTAGAATACATCGACGTTAACGTTTCGTGTGAGTTGTGTAATTTTGTTTTTGGGTTTATGTTAGACCGTGTAGTGTTGACACATGGATTATATTTTTGGGTTTTGATCTCTTTGTACTGTTCGCTCTTGATGAGTATGATGTATCGCGTGTTCTTAGTTTTTGAAACTCCCCATTTAAATGGGATAATCCATTGTACTTCATTAACATGAAATCCAGCCAGGCTTGAATCATATCATGCAGAAATGATGTATATCATCTTAACCTATTTGTGGGCTAATTGTGTTTGCTAAATTGATTATGTAGTGAAGGTGTTGCTCAAGTGCATCACAAACGGATGATTAATAATAGGAGATTAGTGTATGATTATTAATAGGCGATTAAAGTCTAAAGAATTAGTTGAACAATCACTCGAATAAAAATCATTTCTGTGATTTATTTTTAATATCAAATGTCCTCAAGATTATCTGTTAGGTGTCTTAGGGGATGATGATCGTTATTCAATGTATTTTATTGAATTAATGTAATCTGAATCTGTTTTGTGATTTATTTTTAATATAAAATGTTTTAAGTATTATATGCTTGGTGTCTTAGGGGATGATGATAATTATTCAATGTATTTTATTGAATTAATGGAATGTGAATATTTTATTTTGAATATAAAATTTAGTTTAAATTTAAAAGAGATTATAATTTTATGAAAAGTGTTGTGTTCTAAGGAATGATGATCACGATGGCAATGTATTTTATTGGATAATAATTTAGAAAAGTTTATTATTTTAGTTAATGAATTTATAATTAAATAGTTTAAAAGGTGAAAATAATTATAATGTTATTTTTATTGAGATCACTATTATTTTATTGGATATTTAACTAAAAATTTAATTATTTTGTTTTGTTTTATTTTGTTGTTTTTAAAATTAAATAGTTGAAAAATATGATTATTGACTTAAATTTGTTTTAATTTAAAAATATGATTATTAAGTTAAATTTGTTTTCATGGATTAGTGAGTTATTAAAAAATAATATAAATATGTTATAACCCAATACTTCTTACACTGCTCACATTTATAATATCATTTTGGATTGATGAATATGTGGATATTATTTTTTTTTTTAAGATTTGGTAAAGGTAAAGTATTTAATTATAAAATATTTATCTTTTAGGATTATAAGTACAAGTAATATTTTAATTATTTTCAGAATTAATATATTTGTGTCTTTTTTTTATATGGTTAATATTTAGTTTAAAATAAGTGATATTTTAATTGAATTAATATTGTGTGTTTTTTTCTTCAATATATATTATGGTTAAAATTTAGTTTAAAATGATTGATGGAAGCACAAAGGGCTATGAGTACACAACAATATAAATGAAAGAGAATTTATGGAAGTGTAATCCAAAGTGTGTTAGATAAAAAAAATCCATCATTTATATCGTGGGCCCTTAATAAAACTAATTAGACTAAGAAAAGCAAACATTAATGTATATATTATATATGTGGTTCTCCTTTTGTTATTATATATAATTAAATTTTCCATTATTCTCCATTTTAATGCCATGTTATCTTACGAATTTGGCATCCCAAATTGCAAAATTCACAATCCTTGTTTATGAAAGTTTCCTTATCTATCCTATTTTGTAGCACATTAACTCCTAAGTCAAAGAAATACCTTATGCCTTTTACTTTCTAAAAGGCTATCCATAGCTTGTCCTTTGCCTAAATCTAGCACAAAAAGTAGTGAGGCTATCCATAACTCGTCTCTCTTTGCCTAACTCTAGCATAAAAAGCTAGTGATTTTTAAAGGGAACCTTTATAGGAGAAAGGAAATGTACATGTATTTTGTATGGTTTTGATAAGAGATTTTCATGGTTAATTGAATGCTAGATGCGATGCTTGAAACTTTCTTAAGTAAGAGGACTTTTGAGTTTTGACTTTTTAGGGTTGGGATGAGTATATATAAGGTTATAGGCCATATTGGTTTTTTCTCTCAAGTGGTCTCATAACTAGTCTTGGGGATACCAATGGATGTGTGGTGAACAACTCTATCAAAACTAGTTTCTTAGATCATCCTTCATTAAAAGATATAAGTGTCTAACTATTGTTTACTTATTGTTAATTCATTTGTTTCGATATGTTCTGGTGAAGAGGTTGTGGATACTTTTGGTGTGACAAGCATGAGATACCATGGTCTACATAATTGTATGTTTAAAACATTCTCTTGTATCATTAATTTTGTGCTTGACATGCGTTAGTGACTACTTTACTTAGCTTCTTTTGAAAGCCATTTATATTTTAGTGAACTCTTTAATTTATGTGTTGGTCAATTTTCAAAAATTTAAATAAGTTGGTACTCTTTGTTGGTTTAGAAGACATGAATGGATGTGCTATAGTTAAAGCTTATAAAATAAATTTGACTCTAATTCCATTGACATCCTCAAATCCTTTATAAGATCAATTTTATTTGAGTCCCATTTTCAATCATTTTGATATTGGAATAAGGTTTAGATATTAAATATTAGATAAACAACGTTATAAAGTTAGGATGACTGAACCTAGGTTTATAGAATTTAGAGTAAATGGTTGTAACATTAATAAAATTACATTTAAAATAAAAAATGATATATATGCATTTTGTTTACTAGACTTTTAATTTTTTATTATATAGTTTTTTATACCTGCATGTATATAGATATCGCTTAGTCAAACTATAACATACCCAAATTTCCTCAATGTAAATTGTGAGAAAATGGGGTAAGTTTTTCGCTTTTATTATATCTAAACAAATCAACTATGTTAGTCACTTGAAAGCGTAGAAACACATAATCGTAAACATTACTATCATTTTCATCTATTCATGTAAGAACTTATACATCAAATATAGAAGCAGAATAAGCATATCACATTAATTCTACTGTATCCTTTTGTTCTCATCTCTCACCTAAAGTATGGGAACTACGTATACATAGTCTTATAAAATAAGCTCTTATTACCAAATGTACAAGCTCACACCTAATAACCACTATCACATTATGCGTTTACTTAATTAAATAATCATGGACTTTAATTGCTTAAAAACCTTCCTATTAGTAACATGATACATTTTTATGCTTCTTATTATGAACCTATGTTTAAAAATAACCACTAAGCTAAACCTACTCATGAATCTTTCTCAAAATTCAGGTTTACCACTAATCTTTACAAAATAGAGGTATGATAACCCAAGTAATTAATCTGGCTCTATAAAAGCAAGGCATTCATCTATCTAATAATATTTTCAAAGCAAACAGAAGATCATTGTATAAAGTACAATCTCTTTCACTTACCAGATCATTAGCGTGACTGATTCCTTACATAACCATTTGATTGAAGTCTAACCTGCAACATCCTTTGAACTAGTTTTGCACATTAAATCCATATGAAAGTATAACAAAATCAATATATATCATTCTTTTATTAGAATAATCACATTTCTATAACACTCTATTAACTTCATCAAAAATACACGTACCACATTAACATATTATTTAAACAAAACAACTAGCAAGTACCTCACTTGAATTAGGATTTTGTAACTCAATGCAACTTATCTATCCATAATTACGAACATGTTTTTTTGGGCGACTGAAAACGTGACTACAACTTTTCTCACAACCATGGGATTTATTTGATGTATGTCTAACCGTCTAAAGCCACCCCCGAGTTGGGTGACGAAACCACTAGGTTCAAGACACAATAGAAATCCCTTTCAAAGATTTATTAACAAGACATGACCAACTATCGCTTTTAACATCACCAAGCTTAAGAAAAATTAATTTCCTTAGAATGTAAACACATTCTCCGAAAAGCACAAGGCATTCGAAAATTTCTATAGGAAAGGAAAGGAAACAGCTCCATTAGTGAAAATCCACTTTTAATCAGATGTGTAGATAAATTATGGCTTTCATAATCCTACCTAAGTATTAATACAATCTTTATCCAAATCCCTTCCTAAGAGATATACCAATGTCTAAGAATAATGAATCCATGTTCAAAGTCATAATTCTAGTAGAGTCTTTTCTTTTTCTAAAAAATATTTATTAATTAGCTATAATCATATAACAATACCAACCAAGAAGAGAAAAGGATAACATCCCCTCAACAAGTCACTTCGAGTCCTTACACATTAACCATCATAAGGAAATAGCGATTGGTTTTCTCACGAAAACAAATTGTACATCATAGGTAAAACATTTTTAACACCTATTTAACTAGTAGTGGAATAATTTATGTACTTATAAACCATGGATATCCCATATTAAAAGGGATCGAATATTTCTCATGGAAAAGTCCTTTACACCACAAATAATATATATATAGGTTAAACTAGCAGCAACAAGGAAGGTTTTCCTGCATGCATGTGTTCTTGCATGCATAAGACTTAAAATAGGAAACCAATTGTATTTAATTTAATTTTCCTAAGTTTACTTTGGAAAATAAATTAAAGTGATCTAAATTAACTTTAGTGAACCACTAGTTAAAGTGAAAGTGAAATTAGGGTTTTTGCTTTACCACTAGTTAAAATGAAAGTGAAATTAGGGTTTTTGCTTTACCTAAAGTTATAAAAGAGAGATCAATTGGTGGAGAGAACACACACTTGTATTTCGACAGAGACATGATACAGACAATGAGAGAAAGTCAGACAAAGGATTTAGCTGAGAAGACGGAGGAGCGAGCAGCAGGATCATCGAGCTTCATACCGTTGGGTCGTACACTCACACTGGAGGGTGTTGAGGTTTAGCTGGGATTTGCCTAGTGATTTTTTCGGGTACTGCATTCGCCAGGTTTGGGTGAATTTGCAATGATTGTAAAAGTTCCATATTTTCTCATAATAAAATCTATCTCTGACTGCTGCACCGGTTTTCCCATCTTGGGTTTTTCCAGGGGTTTCCATACCCAAAATAATAGTGTCAATATTGTGATGTGATGTTGTGATTTATTTCTAAGTTTTATATTCTGCTGCATACTGTAAAAGATATTCATGTGTGGTTATCAGTTGATATTTTGCATGCACTATTTAGCCCTAGTTGAATATTAAAGGAAAATTTACATGGTATCAGAGCTCTAGTGAGCTAAAGCTGAGAGATTTGTAGTAGCAGTGATAGATTAGGGGCAGATCTTCAGGAAGACACAAACCTAGACTTCCAGATCTAGGGTTTGACAAGTACACTTCACTATGGCCTTGTAGTTGAGAGTTGAGGATAGAATCCAGGGTGCTCAGAACTTTCCTACATGGAAAGAAAGGATCACAAGGATCCTGGACGTCAGTGATGCAGAGGAGCACATTGACTCCATGAAGGTTGCATCTATAGATTCAACAGATTTAGCGTCTTGGAAGAAGATTGATTCCAGAGCCATGTTGATTATCATGGATGGAGTGAATGACCATATAGTCCCTCACCTTTCTAGTAAGAAGACCGCAGCAGAGATGTGGACGACTTTGGAGAGTCTGTATCAAAGCAAGAACGAGAATCGGCAGATGGTGTTGCAAGATAGGATGCACATCACCAAGATGGCCAAGGGAGAAGGAGTGGTGCCTTATCTCACGAGGCTCACACAGATCAGGGACGAGATTAGAGTTGTTGGCTCTAAGATAGTGTATGAGGAGCTAGTTCGGATAGCCCTCAATGGCTTCTCTAAGCCACGGGACACCTTTTTCAAAGGTGTTGTGGCTAGGGAGAAGCTCCCTGGTTGGCAGAGACTATGGGATGACTTTGTGTAGGAGGAGACCTGCATGGGTCAAGGATCAGGCTCATCCAGCAGTGCCCGACAGATTGTGGATGAGGAGGCTCTAGCTCTTATAGGGAAGAGCAAGGGGAAGGCGAAGAGGAATAAGGATGGTAAGGAGAACCTTGATGTGTCAAAGGTCAAGTGTTTTATCTGCCACACGTAGGGACACTTTTCCTCCCAGTGCCTAGATAGGAAGAAGAAGAGTAACACTCAGATGGATGGATCTGCAGAGGTGGATGAGTTCAACAGAAACTTCGATGAGGAGCTTTGTTTGATAGCTTGCATGGAAAGCACCACAGGGAGCAACATTTGGTACATTGACAGTGGAGCATTTAGTCAAATGACTGGACAAAAGATATTCTTCAAAGACTTGCAGGAGGGTGGAACAGGGATCCATGTTGAGTTGGGTGATGATGCGCGGTATCAGGCATAGGGAGTTGGCACTGTTTCATTTGAGAGGGAGTCTGGAAAACCCCTTAGTTTTGATGATGTGTTATATGTTCCAGGACTAACCAAGAACCTTATATCAGTCTCCACTCTGGAGGACAAGGGATATCAGGTGAAGTTCTGTGACCATAGAGTGTATATCAGGCCCAAGGGGTTAGATAGGAGCTTGGATCGGGTGATTGGCAAAAGGAGCAGAAAAGTGTAAAGATTACACTTTGAGACTGCAAAGGCTCTAGTCAGCAGCATAAGCAACAATCAAGGTGAGTTGTGGCATAGGAGGATGGCACACTTACACCATGGAGCATTGAAGAATTTGATACATGTAGTCATTGGAGTTCCTCAGGTACAGGGGTAAAAGCATAACCTGATCCAGGAGGATATTGGTGGCCACCCACCTATTCCTCTTGGACCCCCACCATTGTTTCTTTCAGTTTTCTAGTTTCCTTAATTGTAGCATAATTTACTATTTTTTGCAGTTTTCAGGTCCTAAACTTCCGAAGTCATTTTGAGGCCCTAAATGACGTTTTTTGGGCATCGAATGGTCATGAAAATATGAGTCTGTTCTGAACTAGATATTTGTTGTTTTTGGATGTAGTCCTTAAACAGATATTTCTAACGATGTATCATGCGCGTCAAATGGAGGTAGTACGCTAAAGTTATGACCCCGGGAAATTGATGTACCAAGTTACCCAATGGGGCCCACATTAAGGCGTTTCACCTCCTAGGGTTGGGTTTTTGGATGTGTAGGGTTTCCATTGTTTCTTAATAATATATAGGCCTTCGAGCCTCATTGTAACACAGAGTTTAGAGGCATGTAGTTGCCACATCTCTTCTCAGAGATAACCTACCAACACTCTAGCTAGTTTATTTACATTCTATATGTAAACAAGTTTCAGTTATTGATTAATGAAACGAAGTGTTATTTCCGCTGCATATTTGTTTCTATGGTTATTTGTGTATTCTGTTGCGTTCTTGCATAAATCCAGATCATAACCATTGCAAGGGTTGTGCTTTGGGGAAGAACATTAGGAAGCCTTTCCCATAGAGTGAGAAAAATTCTAAGGAGCCCTTGGACTTGGTGCATTCAAATGTATGTGGACCTATGAGTGTCCATTCGTTTAGTACTTACAGTTACTGACTAACCTTCATTGATGACTATTCCAGGCAAACCTAGATCTATTTCTTGAGGGCCAAGTCAGAGGTCTTTGAGAGGTTATGAGAGTTCAAGACTCTTGTGGAGAACCAAACAGGAAAGAAGATTCAAGTGTTGAGGACATACAACGGGGGTGAGTACACTTCCAATGAGTTCATGGAGTATTGTTCGGCTGAGGGGATCAAGAAGGAGCACATTGTACCCCATACCCCACAACATAATGGAGTTGCAGAGTGGTAGAACATTACTATGGTTGGAGAAGCCAAGGCCATGCTATTTGATTAGGGATTACCACTATTCCTCTGGGCCGAGGCATACAGGACTGCAGTATACATTCAGAACAGGTGTCCCCACAGAGCCTTAGGGAGGAAGACACCAGAGGAGGTCTTCACATGCACTAGTCCAGATGTGAGTCACATTTTGGCAGTGTCTACTATTGTCATGTTCATGTTGACAATAGGAAGAAGATGGACCCTTCTAGAGAGAAGGGGTTACTTTTTGGTTACAATGAGATTTCGAAGGAATATAGAGTTTACATTCCTGCTCGCAGGAGGATCATTGTGAGCAGGGATGTCCAGTTCGATGAGGATAGGGCCTTGCAGAGATATTTGGACTTACAAGCAGAGCAGTAGCTAGCATAGGAGTCGGGAGTCAAGTTGGAAGAGCCAAATGTACAGGTATAGGTACAGACACAGAGCACAGGTTCTGGTGGTCAGAGGGAGTCAGGTGGACATGATTCTTTAGTCATTGACTTGAAGGATGAGCTACAGTGGGAAACAGATATCCATCAGCCGCAACAGGTTGACACTAGACCAAGGCCTAAGTGGTTTAGATCCATAGTGCAGGATTCTAGGCAGGTAGATCCTCCACAGACATCTTTTAGACGAAGTGTACCACCAGAGAGTCTTAGTTATATGGCACTGATGATAGAGTTGATTAAATTTGAACCTTCCAGCTTCAAGGAGGATGCACAACATGATGTATGGCAAGAAGCTATGGTTGAGGAGTATGACTCCATTATGAAAAATCAAGTATGGGAGGTTGTGCTGAGGCTACCAGGGAAAAAGGTGTTGGGATCCAAATGGATCTACAAGGTGAAGCATGCAGCAGATGGAAGCGTGGAGAAGTAAAAGGCACGCTTTGTGGGAAATGGGTTTTCACAGAAGGAGGGTATTGATTATGAGGACACCTTTGCCCCTGCTGCCAAGTATTCTTCCATTCGGACCATTATCTCACTAGTAGCTGAAATGGGTTGGCGTGTCCATCAGATGGACATCAAGACTGCCTTCATCAATGGAGTTATAGAGGAGGAGCTATATATTGAGCATCCAAATGGGTTTGATGCGGAGAACAGGGAGACACATGTATACAGACTGCATCGAGCTCTTTACGGGCTCAAGCATGCACCTCGAGCATGGTACTCGAGGATTGACAGCTATCTACGGGAGATGGAATTTCAGTGGAGTGAGGCTGACCATATCCTGTACTTGTTGACAGGTGAGGTGCCTCTCATACTGGTCTTATATGTGGATGATCTATTTTTGACAGGGGATGAGAGGCTAATTGGAGACTACAAGTCCAACCTTGCAGTGGAATTTGAGATGAAAGACCTTGGGCTGATGCATTACTTTTTGGGCTTGGAGGTTTGGCAGAGAGATGGATGCTTCTTCGTCAGGCAGGGAAAGTATGCAGTAGATATCTTGAAGAGATTCAGGATGGAGGACTGTAAGCCTACGACCATACCTCTAGTTTCCAACTGGAGGAAGATTGATGCATCAGGGTCATACGGATTTGATCCTACCTTGTATTGTCAGCTTATCAGATTGCTTATGTATCTGGTCAACACTTGATCAGACATTAGCTTTGCAGTCAAATATTTGATTCAGTTCATGGTGGACCCTCGAAGAGTGTATTGGATGGCTGCAAAGCACATACTTCGCTACATCAGAGGTACAATGGAGTATGGGTTGGTTTATGAGCGCAGGGGGAGTTTATAGTTAGTAGGTTTCGTAGATGTTGACTGGGAAGGATGTGTAGAGGACTAGAAGAGTACTTCAAGCTATTGTTTCAGCATCAAATCAGGAGTTATCTCTTGGTTCAACATGAACCAGAATTCAGTTGCATTGAGCTCAGGAAAGGCTGAGTACATGGAAGCCAGCATGGTTTCTTGTGAGGGTATGTGGCTGAGGAAGTTACTTGTAGGGTTGTTTGAGTGTGAGCTAGAGGCTATAGTAGTTCACTGTGACAATCAGAGTGGCATCAGGCTATCTGAGAATCTAGTGTTCCATGACCAGAGCAAACACATAGACATCAGATACCACTTCTTGAGAGATTGTGTTAAGAGGGGAACCATTCGGTTGGAGTACATACAGACAGATGAGCAGGTGGTTGACATTTTCACCAAGGAACTTTGCAGACGTAGTTTTGTGAAGTTCTATGATAAGTTGGAGTTGATACCGAATCCCTTCCTCGTTGAGAGGGAGTGTTAAACTAGAAGCAACAAGGAAGGTCTTCCTGAATGCATGTGTTCTTGCATGCAGAAGACTAAAAATAGGAAACCAGTTGTATTTAATTTAATTTTCCTAAGTTTACTTTGGAAAATAAATTAAAGTGATATAAATTAACTTTAGTGAACCACTAGTTAAAGTGAAAGTGAAATTATGGTTTTTGCTTTACCACTAGTTAAAGTGAAAGTGAAATTAGGGTTTTTGCTTTACCTAAAGTTATAAAAGAGAGATCAATTGGTGGAGAAAACACACACTTGTATTCCGATAGAGACAGGATACAGACAAGGAGAGAAAGTCAGACAGAGGATTTATCCGAGAAGATGGAGGAGTGAGCAGGAGGATCATCGAGCTTCATACAGCTGGGCCGT
Source organism: Pseudotsuga menziesii (assembly GCA_001517045.1). NCBI lineage: Eukaryota > Viridiplantae > Streptophyta > Pinopsida > Pinales > Pinaceae > Pseudotsuga > Pseudotsuga menziesii. The sequence continues at coordinate 231,287 of LPNX010811435.1, forward strand.
AAACTCACACAGGAGGGTGTTGAAGTTTAGCTGGGATTTTCCTAGTGATTCTATCGGGTACGGCATTCTCCAGGTTTGGGTGAATTTGCAGTGATTGTAAAAGTTCCATATTTCTCATAATAAAATCTATATGTGACTGTTGCATTGGTTTTCCCATCTTGGGTTTTTTCGGGGGTTTCCATACCCAAAATAATAGACTCAATATCATGATGTGATGTTGTGATTTATTTCTCAGTTTTAAATTCCTGTGCATATTGTAAAAGATATTCATGTGTGGTTATCAGTTGATATTTTGCATGCACTGTGTAGCACTAGTTGAATATTAAAGGAAAATTTACTATATATATATATATATTCTACCAAATAAAAAGATATATATATATATATATATATATATATATATATTCTACCAAATAAAAAGATATATATATATATATATATATATTCTACCAAATAAAAAGATATATATATATATATATATATATATATATATTCTACCAAATAAAAAGATATATATATATATATATATATATTCTACCAAATAAAAAAGATTTGATTATGGATTAGTTCCTTCCATATCTTTAGTAATATGCACACAAATTTGTTTTCCCACAACATATTTAAGTTTTTCTTTTATCGAGCTAAAATATGAGGAACTTTCATTATGCAATAAAAAAATAGTGCCAGAGACCACAAGTGTTTACGCCCTCCATAAAATTCAATCAACGAAGCAAAACTCACGGAACTACACCTTTGTGCATACAAAGTTCTCAATTTTCAGGAATAGTATTAAATGGACGAGGCGATAGCATCTACGACATTATTTATTTCATACCAAAGAGATTCATGATAATTAACACTAAGGATACACTAAAGACTCATCAACAAGGAACTCGACTCTCACGTTTATGTTGCAAATGAAAAGCATGACTACTCACCTCTAAAGGCTTTCCTTTTTTATAGAGGAATCCTATAAGAGTAGTGATTCCCCACCTTAAGAGAGAAGGAGATCGAATCTATTGATAGGGTTCGCCCTTCAGGCATCGCTATTTAAACCAAAGAGGAGTTCACATATGGTTTTGAGGAACACAATGCAGAGTGACAAGAAAGAAATTTTGACTTTAATGGAAAACAATCACCAAAACCCTTTTAAAATAAATTCTACGTAGAAGTTGCTTGGAGTAGAGCTACTCTTTAAACAAATTATAAATACACAACCTGTACAATTGGGATTCATCTTTGAATGGAAATCCTTCCACGATTCTTCACGCATGCGTGCATAGTGAAGATGGGCGTGCACGCATTTAGTGCGTATGCGTTAAACACGCATGCATTTCCCTATGTTTAAAAAAAAATAGTGAATAGTTTATTCCACTCACAATCCGCGAGCTACCCGAAAACGACACCCACGGAGCCCAAAACAAGTGTCCAAGCACCCCAAAATGACACGCACGGCTGTTGGAATAAGGTAGGTGGATTAGTATTTGAATTTTTTTGTTTTTTGTTGTTTTTTTAATGTTTTCATTGTTTTTCAAAAAAATATAAAATTAAAAAAAATTGCAAATGAATTGAAATGGAACAAATTGATATTGCAAATACAATACCTCTACCATAATGAAAAATACCAATGAACCATCCCAATCTGATAATTTCTAATAAATTTAACTTATAATCATATGTTGATGACGTTGGCTCCTTCAACCTAGATGGAGCCATGGAAACTGCAGAGGACGTCGCGGCACCATACACACAGGTAGTTGTATTTCAGTAATTAAATGTAATGCTAGTAGTTAATCTTATCATCTAATGTAGTTAATATTTAGTAATTGAATATAAATATTTTTGTGTTTGCACAGGTGTCTACAGGAGTGAGTGACTAGCCATCCGCGCTAGGGATCAGTTGATCCCCTCATGTGCAGGTATCGTGTAATAAAGTATAAATTTAATTTCAGTTTTTATGGCTTAGCTTTGTATAGTTATATCTTTTATGTACTAATATATGAGGCCATGAATATGTATGCGGGTCTGACTACATAGGCACATCGGTGTCACTATCTCTCCACCAAATTTCTTTTTCCCACCATATATGCTAGCTGTAGCCCCTGGAATACATGTCCCTTCCCCTACATCCCTCCCCACCCCGTTCCATCCATCCCTTTCCTCCCATCCACCACCACACTTCCATATAGCTCCCCCTTCTTCGTCATAGCCTTCGCTCACTCTCCCCCGCCCCGCCCATCCACACCCTCCCTTTCAATTTCCCATGTTTCCACCCTCCCCCCTTCGACCACAATACACCATCCATCCACTTTCACCCATCCTTCCACCCCATCCCAAACCTCAACCCCCTCCCCCATATTCCCCCACCACCCGCGTTTCCCCTTCCAGGGAGGCCCATTCCATTCTACAACCAATTGGGATTTATCGGCATACATTACCACTTCTCCCACTCCATTCCACGCCCTCGCTCACAGTGACCCCTATTTTTGTAGCCACCATCGATGTGGCTACATCCTCCACTATGCTATCCACCCTAGCATTAGGGCAGGTTGTTCAACCCACTGCTCCACCTGCCACCCCAAGGACCAGAAGGCTGCTCCACCTACTACCCCCAAGGACCAGCCTGTTGTGTTCATGGTGAGATTGATTAATTTACAAAAATATCATGCAATATTAACAAAAATTAACATAGGTAGTAAATTGTATGAGTTATCTTACTATTTAAATGTTGCAGGGTGGCATTGCAGAGAGACTTGGATCACGGAGGAGGGTATCCCGCTTACTACTTACGGTCTCATCTGAGGTGAGCTATTTAAGATTTGAAAACTTAATTTTGATTTTTAAATTGTGTTTTATACTTGTATTATTTCCTGTAGGAGTTGACATTTGATTTTTGTCATTTCAGAGTCCAAGGGGAGGTCGTCGAAGCGTCCAGAAGGGCCAAGCTTCCTCTAGCTCGAAGAAGAGGAAGATCAATTTTGGAGGTGTACATGGGAGCTCCGAGGGTGGGAAGGAGGATTAAGAGACCCTCCTATGTACACTAGACATGATGTACATTTTGGCACGAGTTGCCATTGTATAGACATCGGGAACTATGTTCCATTTTTCACTACTATGTATATGATTGGAAATTTGTGTATATGAATATATCATTTTACACTTCTTTATATTACTTTTCCTTTGATTACATATTTGCATACATTATGTTGAATACAGTAGTAGATTGCAGTTGATGCGCTTGTAATACTTACTTTTGACGAAGCAATAAAGTTTGTGTGTTCACAATAAAATGCATAAAATTTTTAACACTGTAGGTTAGTTAACAAAAACAATACACAACTGCATAAATGTGTACAATAACAATGATAATTTTAAATACCAAATACTTGATCTTGTAATGGCATAGTGCAAATATTTTTTCAATCTAGCAAATTTTCACATGAAGTATTCCTCATGCTACCAAATAATTTTATTGAGATCTTTTTCTAGTTTGTAATGCCTCCCTTCACCCCTCATCCCTTCCATTTATTGTCTCCACTTGTCATACCGAACTTCAACCTTGTTATTGAATACCTAAACCCTAAGGACCTAGACCTAACTAGACACCTAACCTAAAACCCTAGCTTTCTACCCTTCCAAACCCTCCCTCCATTCTCCATGTCCTAACCTACTCGCTTAGTACCTTTCCACCTCTCCTCTCTAATTTCCTAACCCTAAGCTTGGAGTCTCATACTCCTATCCTTGGCCTATAGGATTATACCTTGTCCCCCTTTTAAAACCCCTTATGTAGCCTTAGAATCTCTGCTAGGACTCTACAAGTCAAGCTCTCTGAAACCCTGGCTACCAACAACTCCTAGATAAGAATCAATTCTAACTAAAGTTGGTCACTCATTCTACAAGTGTATAAGATTGTTTCTTTCTCTCTCCTCCACAAAAAGCACACCGAGTAACCTTAGGGTTTCTCAAATGCCACAATCCCTAGACTTCTTCTCTCACAAAAGTTACAAAGTTAAATACTTTCTTTGCTCCTCAAGGTGAATTTCATGAAGAATTTCATCTAGCCCTTTGTTGAACCCTAACTCCTATTGAACCAACATACTAACACCTACCCTCTCCCTCCTCAACGTTACCTTCCTTATGATAGATACATAGTCCTCTAGGACTGTGTATATCATTGACATTTCCATCCATACATAAGAAGTTTTGATAGTGATCTACAAGTACATTTGCACTACTAAATTACCAAAAATACCTCTAAAAACATGTACAAGATACCATCTTTGTTTAAGACTATCATCTAGGTACTTGTTGTCACTCTTTCCTTGACTCGAAATTACTATTTGGGACAGTCATAGTAAAATTTGTCTTAGCTAGAAAATACATTTAGTTTGACAGTCCCATTCATTGACCAAGTTGGAATTGACAATACTTGTAGTCCACTTGCATTTACCTAATAATTTTCTTCCTAATTGCAAACTTGAAATTGACATAACTATTGCATATTTACATTAACTGGAAGTAACATTTTGGGACAATCATACTTGGATGAAAGTTATCATTGGTTTGGAAATCTTATTCATTGTCCAAATTGGAATATAAAGCACTTGTTTGCCTTTGGCATTTACATAGTAATTATTGTCTCATTTTGCAAGCTAGAAATTGATATTGGAATGATATTCTCTTAGCATTTTATTGACTAGAAATTTCATATTATTGATGAGCTGAGAATCATATTGAACATGACTATTGTTGGCTTGTATTTGTTACATCTACTTGGCAAACATTGATTTTGATAAATTTGACAATTTATATCATTTGAAGATGAAGTTGACATTGCTTACTCTCATTGAATACATACATATTTGTTATGCTATTGTTGAGCACTTGCAATTTTAACGATATCTTGTACTTTTTGCTTTGGCATAGGCTAATTGAAGTTTAAGGGTTAGCATGCATAACCTAGGGTTTATAATCAATGAGGAAACCCTAACCTTAACTGAAGTTTAAAGGTTAGCGTGCATAACCTAAGCATTATAATCAATGAGTAAACCCTAACCCAAACGATTTTTTGGGGTTAGCATACATGACCTAGGTTTTAGAATCAATGAGGAAACCCTAAACCTAGGAGGGAAACCCTAACAACAACACTACCTAACCATCTCTTGTGGCCTCTTATAAAGTAACTTTTTGTTTGTATATGAGCATGCCTAAGATTGCAGTCACATGTCACATATTCTTAATATACTAATCAAATGAAATACTCTTTATGATTTATCATGCACAAATTGTACAAGTTGATGTTAATCAATGGGGAAAATTTAACCCTAACGAGGAAACTATTTTGACTTGGATGAAAATCATTCTTAGTTTGACAGTCCTATCTTCATGAAAAGTGGATTGATTGGGGTCTATGGCAATGTATGTCGGTTGCAAAAGAGGCTGAATTTGTACTATATGATGATAGCGTCCCATCAACACCACTAACATTCTTTGACCACATGCATAATTGAAAGGAAAACTACATCCAATGTTATTCGCAATCACCCAACCAACCATTAAATAAAATATTGAATCATCCTATTGTGTTTGACCCCCCTCTTTCACAAGAAATATTCATTATGTTTATTGGCTTCCAAGCATATATTCTAGGTATATGGTCTATTGGTTTCTAGTTAAGTGAGACCAACAATTCTAATTATCTAAACCTAATGACTTCATAAAACTCTAGTTTGTAGTTGTATGTGTAAATGTGTAAACACTATTTTTTAGGTTTGTGGTTTGTAGTTCATGAAACACTATATTTTTTGCTATTTATTCTTGTAGATTAGGTATATGGTCTAAGTGTATATAAAAAAGTGAGACTAACATAGAATTTGATCTCTATGTATCTAAATTTCTTTCAATTCATGAAACCATGGTTGGCTTGATACTTGTAATCCACGTATGTGTCTCTACTTATATTTCATACAATTATTTGTTTATACTTGTAATTCATAAAGCCTTAGTTTCTTTGTTGTAGTGAAGGTACATATCTTCTCGGTATATGGTATATTGGTTTCTAGTTGAGTGACACTAACAAATCTAATTTTCTAAACCAATTGAGTTCATAAACCTTGGTTTTTAGTTCTATGTCTAAAATGTGTGAACCATAGTTTTTAGGTTTGTGGTTTGTAGTTCATGAAACCCTAGCTATGTTGTAGTGCAGGTACATATCTTCTATGTATATGATATACTAGTTTCTAGTTGAGTGAGACTACCAAATATAATGATATAAACCTAATGAGTTCGTAAACCCTAGTTTCTAGTTCTATGTCTAAATTTGTGAACCCTAGGTTTTAAGTTTATGGTTTGTAGTTCAAGAAACCCTAGCTTTCTTGAAATTTGTTCTTATAGATTAGGCATATGGTCTAAGTTTATTGACGTATGTATATGGTTCTAGTTTGTATATGCATGTGTAAATTTGTAATCCTTATTTTTAGGTTTGTGGTTTGTAGTTCATGAAACCCTAGTTTTTTTTCTATTTGTGCATGTAGCTTAGGTACATGGTTTAATTATTTCTACATAAGTGAGACTAACATAGCACATGATCTCTATGTATGTGAATTTCTACTTCATAAAACCCTAGTTTATAGTTATATGTGTAAATTTATAAACCCTAGTTTTTAGGTTTATGGTTTATAGTTCGTGAAACCCTAGTTTTTTTGCTATTTTCTCTTGTAGCTTAGGTATATGGTCTAAGTGGTTCTACATAAGAGAGTAAAATAATAAATCATCCCTATGTATGTGAAATTATTGTGGAAATTGAACCCAGTGATAGAACAATTACACTCACAACAATTATCAATTGTACATGCAAAATCACTCACAAAAGAGACTGAATATGGAGCTGAACACTAAACTGTATTGAATCAGTGTACAATAGCCAACCCTGTAACATCATAGGCTGCCACAATAAATAATTACATAAGGGATTCTAATGCATGAGGAGGCAATTCGAATCTAGTCAAAAGCAGGCTTACTAAATCTAAGCAAATCCCCCATAGGTGCATAAAGCAGTTTCCAAAACTATCAAGGAGCTCACGAATTGGAAAAAGCACTTAGGAAAGCTAAAAGGTAATGGAAGGACAACTCATACATGATTTTCATAGGATAAAATAGTGGAGGATGTGGAGGACAAAAAACTAGTTAACCTCACCTAGTCAAACTTTCCCAATTGCCTTAAAGCACTGAAAAAGCAGGCAA
>LPNX010811435.1:240588-253998 GCA_001517045.1 Pseudotsuga menziesii
TTGCATCTGAATACCTACATCTACACAATATTGAATAAACTCAGACTTGACATACTCCCCACCATTGTTAGATCTGAGGACCTTGAGTTTCCTCCCAGACTGGTTTTCAACCAAATCCTTAAAGACTTTGAAGAGGCCAAAAACTTTAGACTTGTGTTTTAGGAAGTAAACCCAACAATACCTGGAAAAGTCATCTATGAAATTCAATGCATATTTGTCCTGACTCATGGACATATGAGGGAATGGGCTAGCAACATCACTGTGGATCAACTCGAGGGGTGCATAGGTTCTCTCATGACTAGCTCTCTCAAATTTATGCTCTAGGTGTTTTCCTAGGATGCAACCTTGGCAGACACCTTTGGAAAAATTTATCTTGGGTAACCCTATGACCATCTCTTTTTCACTAAGATCAGAAAGATACTTGTAATTTAGGTGTCCAAATATTTCATGCCAAAGCTTGCTTTCTTCATTAGCATGAATTAGAAGAGCAGAGGGGTTTGAGTAGGGTAGGAAGTGTGAGAACATGTATACCTTTGAAGTATGATTTGCAACTCCTTTTGCAATGACTTTACCACTTGAGATCTCTGTGATCTCAACTTCATCAGGGGAGAATATGACCTTCTTTGGAGACCCAGTGTGATTCATCTGATACACTGATAAGAGGTTGGAGGCAAGACCTGGAACATACAACACATTGTTGAACTGACCATGATCAAGATCAATCCTCCCTTTGCCCAAAATTTCAGTGAGAGAGTCATCTCCCAGTACTATTGGTGGACCTTTCGACATGTCAAGTGAGGTGAATGCCTCCTTGGTTGAAACCATGTGCCTTGAAGCTCTAGAATCAATGATGAAACTAGGTGAGCTTGATGTGCCAGCAACCAATGCATGAACTCTCTCTCTGTCATCTAAACTTGATCCTCCTTCCCTCTTATTTGAGCTGTCTGGAAGGGAGATGCCATTCTTCTCCAGGAGTTGGGTCAGCATGTCTATTTGCTTCTTCATCCAGGAGCTCTCAGAATGATTGCCCTTACTGCAGTATGCACACTTGATCATTTCTCCTTTGTTCTTCTTCTTCTGGTAGTTCTTCTTGGAACCTTGAGGCTCCTCTGGAGACTTGTTCTTGTCTCTCTTTTGCTCAGGTGGCTTTTTATCTTTCTTTTTGCTTTTTGAATCCACCCTCGAATCTCCAGCAACCAGAGCTTGGTCTTTGGATGGTTTGATGGTGCCCATCATCACGAACTTATCTTGTTCTTGTGTGAGAGATTCCATGAAATCTGCAAGGCTAGGCATCTTCCAGGTTTGAGCTGTCAACTTTGTGGCATAGAAGGTCGAAAAAAACACTGAATAGTCAGGGCCAAGCTTCAAGAGTATGGCCAAGACCAGCTGATAATCCTTCTTTTTGATCCCACATTGTTTTAGCTGCAAAACAAGTGCTTTGAACTTGGAGAAATAGAGTTGCAGGGATTCAAAGCTATTTGGACTCAGGGAGATCAGTTCGTTTTCGATTTGATGTCCCCTCATCTCATCTGTCTTTCCAAAAAGATTAGTAATCTTCTCCCATACTTCATTCGGTGATGTAAATCCATCAAGATGGAAAATGAGGTCTCTGGAAATACTCAGACACAAGAGACCATAGGCCTCATCCCTCTTGTTGTGCCATTTTATCTTCTCTACAGCTACATTGGGCTCTGCTTCTATTTCCATAGTCACTCTATAGAGGCCTTTCTCTCTCAACAATATCTCCATCTCTGCTTTCCATTCAAAGAAGTTGAAGGGAGTCAATATGATCTTCTGAGATTGATCCATAGCTCAGAAATTGTCCCGGCTGTCAGTAGAAGGCTCCCAGTCACTAATTTCGAACCTGCAAAACAAATTTGAAGGAGAGAAATCGATCTACAAAGGCTCTGATACCATGTGGAAATTGAACCCAATGATAGAACAATTACACTCACAACAATTATCAATTGTACATGCAAAATCACTCACAAAAGAGACTGAATATGGAGCTGGACACTAAACTATATTGAATCAGTGTACAATATCCAACCATGTAACATCATAGGCTGCCACAATAAATAATTACATAAGGGATTCGAATGCATGAGGAGGCAATTTGAATCTAGTCAAAAGAAGGCTTACTAAATCTAAGCAAATCCCCCATAGGTGCATAAAGCAGTTTCCAAAACTGTCAAGGAGCTCACGAATTGGAAAAATCACTTAGGTAAGATAAAAGGTAATGGAAGGACAACTCATACATGCTTTTCATAGGAGAAAAGAGTGGAGGATGTGGAGGACAAAAAACTAGTTAACCTCACCTAGTTAAACTTTCCCAATTGCCTTAAAGCACTGAAAAAGTAGGCAATAAAGCAGAAAAAGCAGAAAGGTGCTTAGGAGGCCAGGAATAAAGCAGATTTGATTCCTGGAGGTTTCCCAAGCGCTCCATGAGTCAAAATTAGCAAGTTTGACCACTATGGATGTGTAGATGACAACTTGCATAAGGTAGAACATGGAAACTAGGCAAATAAGACAAAAATGGATTAATTAATATCTAAGGTAGCTAACTATGGGTTGATTATTCTAACAATTATTTCAATCCATGAAACCCTAATTAGCTATATACTTGTAATTCATGTATGAGTTTTTACTTCTAATTCATACAATTATGTGTTTCTACTTGTAATTCACGAAACATTAGTTTTTTTTGTAATGTAGGTACATAGATTATAGGTATATGTTCTATTGGTTTCTAGGTAATGGATTTATAGGAGACCAACGGAGTCAACGGTTCGTTGATCCGACCTCTGGTTGCCGAGTTATGTCGAGTGGAAAGTCGCATGAAAATGTCGTTTAGGGACACTTGGTGACTCGGTCTGGGAGAGAAAAACCAAACAGAGCAACAATATTACATGTCATTGGATTCGGGAATTCTGTATGGAAAATTTTGATATGGGAACACTACCAAGACTGGAACAATGGAGGATTTTGCAGAGTTGACCCACCAATGCAAGAGTTGCATTGAAGGAAACTAAGCAAAACCCTAGTTTATGAAACCGATGCACAATCAAGTCATTGGGCCATGTAAACGTGGTGGAGAGGGTGCCCTAGATATAATGGCATTCCAAGAGACCAACAAATTTGACGATTCATCGATCCAACCTTCGCTTGCCAAGTTATGTCGATTTTAAAGTCGCATGAAAATGTCCCTCAGGGACACTTGGTGACTCTCAGTCCGGGAGGGAAAAACCAAACAGAGCAACAAGATTGCATGTCATTGGCTTCGAAAAGTGTGTATGGGAAATGCTGATATGGGAACACTACCAATACTGGCATGGTGGAGGGTTTTGCAGAGTTGATCCACCAATGCGAGAGTTCAATTGAAGGACAGTGAGAAAAACCCTAGTTTACGAAACTGATGCACAATGAATTCACTGGGCCATGCAAATGTGGTGGAGAGGCCCCACTAGAGGTAATGGAATTTCAGAAGACCAACGGAGTTGATGGTTTTCCAATCCAACCTTCAGTTGCCGAGTTATGTCGAGTTGAAAGTAACATGAAAATGGGGTTCATGCAATCCTGGAAACGATGCAACAACCCTGCAAAACCCTATGTTGAGTAGTCGAGGGTGGATTTCCCATGGATTCCATTCCCAAACACACTTGTAGGAGCTGACAGAATTGGAAATCGCCACCTGGTTTGGTTTTTGGACCTTGGCCTTGAATTGGCCCAAGCGCCCTTGAACGACTTTTACAGGCCTACTACAATTCACCATAGAATGTTGACCGGGGCTCTGATCGATGAACCATCGGTTTCGTTGGGATCGTGGCTCAGTATTATGGCTAGTGTGGCCTCCCCCATGACTCTGCACTTCCCGGGCATGTCTCTAGGACAGATTATGCAAACTAGGGTTTTTCCCCAGTGGGGTCCATGCAACCCTGGCAATGGTGCACCGACCTTTCCCATACCTCATTGTGCATGTCAACTACATTGTGCAAGTTGAAGGAGGAGTGGTTAACAGATATAAATAGTCATCTCATAGAAGTTGTTGAACGTTTAGGGTAGGAGTGGTCGAACGTTAGGCTAGTGTGGTAGTGTAAGAGAAGTGTAAGCGCAATTACCCAATATCATTCAATATAGCCATCTGGATCCTCTATGTGGCTAATTGTTTCCATCAATCTCTCATGCTTTGAATGAGGCAAGAATTAACGTGCCTTGGTTGAGTTCTTGTTGGACATTGTCTATAGATGGATGTTTGTTCCAACAATCAATTTTGTGAAGTGATACACCACAGAACTTGGTCTGTAATACATGAATACATGCCCACCAGTTCTTCTTGATTTCCTATCTAGTGTAATATATTCACCCTCAACCACAATTGAGCTAGTAGGAAATTCATTTCCTTCATCATCAATCAATGATCCGTTCAGGATTTTCTTACATTGAATGCATCATTCCAACTAATAATCTGTGCCCCATTCATTGTCTTTTGGGGCAACAACTGCATATATGTGTCGTAGTTGTACAAGATCTTAGATATGGTCGTAGTATGTCAAAATCGCTGAATGAACCTCCTTTAAGTGGGTTGTTTCAATGACAACATGTGGGTCTACTTCAAGTGACACATGAGCCCAATCATCAACCCAATCCATGCATTCGCATTCATCCCATTCACCACTGCTACAAGGGTTGCAAAAGCAAGCAAGTTTTCCCATCCATATTTCAAATAGGGGGTTGTTTGAGCTTCGAACCGAATGAAATCCATGTGTTCCATGTACTATGCCACAACTATAGAAACATGATCGATCTATGTCAACCACTTGCCAAAAATTCCCGACTTCCCTTATTTTCCCTGTTGATGTATGTTGCACTTTAGTTCGGTCTGACATTGTTGCAGAGCACCGTTGAACTATGGATTCTGCATCTTTGATATAGGGGTTTCTGGTAAACCTCATCTTCTCCCTTTGTAGAGTGGTCTTGATGCATGCATCGACCCTGTCATGCTCACCTTTTTCGTACCCGGTCTCAAAAGAAGTTCCATGTATGTGGCACATTGTAAGTCTTATGCAACACACTCATCCATTGGAAGACTCGGGCATTTTTGAACTAGTCCGCACAACCATATGACCATATCTAATTCTGATCCATTTTTATTTTTCCCTCCTTTAGCTAATCATAGAAAATTCGAAAAGAATGTTGCACATAATGCAGATCATGGCATATGTCATCACTTATGTAAAAGTTTGTCTCCTTCTGTATTATCCTGTTGTTAATGCTGCTCTCAGGGCCATGCCTATACGTAATATTTACCAGGATACTAACTTGGTCGGAATGGTAGTATTGACTCTGAATTTCATTTTGTGGTTGAAGGGTGTAGTTTTCTACAAAATCCACAATTGAAAATATGGTCCCAATGGGAAATTTTTCCCTGCATTTTTTGTACTGTTCATCCTACCATCGTGCTACATGCACATGCTGAACATACTGCTCGGTTTTCTTGTAGAACTTCATAAAAAAATCACACACCTATACTTGTTTCCATGAAAACAAGGGTCATACTAGAATGTGACCTTTAAATATGGTATATGTAGAAACTGGATGTGTAAGAGGAAAAGCATGCAATAATGATTTTCACCTGTGACTTGACCAATGCAATATTTTTACTTTCCTTTGCACTATCTGATTGATAGGTTATGTACTTGAAGCTCTGCATCTCCATGATCATACTGCCAAATTGATGCCCATCGCTTCCATGAATGCAATGGTTCAAAAGAGAAAACCCATTGCACTTGGACCAATTTCCATATAGACATGATTTTCCATAGTAATTTTTTCCTTCATGCCTTGGGCACATGACGCTACCGATAAAATTTATCGATGCATTCAGTGGTATTATAGATTAATTGCATCCCTGCTCAATGTTAGTATGCAGATCACAAAATATATGTTTTTATGTGTCATAAAAATATTCATTTTCTACATGGTATCTACAACAACATGTGTTCCGATCATCGCATATACGAACATACCATGGTTTACCTTTCTCAAAGGACCTTTGGCCTAGGTTCAATTGTGTGTTCCCATTCCTGAATCTCTCATAGAGTTCAGTCTGTGTCATGTCAAGGAAGTGTTTGACATGAGGTTCACATTCAATAGAACATTTTCTTAGCTTTAGCACATCTCTTTAGTTAGATTAAGGTCTAGTATGATCATTCCAGAACTTTTGTACTAAGTCCTTAAAATAATCAATTAGCTTCATATCTCGATGAGGAAACCTGCCGAAAAAATCCCAACAATCTTTTCCACATGGAGTCTGAAAATTTTCTCTTATAACAGAGTACTTCTTAACAATTTTTCTATTTAATTTAAGTATGTGAGAAGTGTGTGAAAGGAGGCGACGTTGCCGTGTGGACTTGCTTACAACTCATTATGATGACACACGATGAGCCACACAAATATATTTAGTATGAGATGTCTTCCCAATTGCATTAAAAGTGGATTGGAGATTTATAACAATATGATTGTTAGCCTCTGAACTTCTAACCATATTTATGCCCATAATTCTCCTAACAAAAACTAAACAATTTGACTAAAACAAACATAGTAATAATTGAAATTTACCTACATCGCCTTTGGAGTCAAAATATTTTTTCATTAATTTGGTACATTGCCAATCGATAGTGTGTTTGGGAAACTTACCTTTAAGGCCTGACATACAACTTTCATCCACATGGATACATCTAGGAGTCCTTTTTCTTGCACTAGACAGTTGAGGTAGTGAAGGTGGACATGAGCTATGACTCCCAGAGCTTCTTTGTTATGGTGCTTCATTCACATGTTGGTCCATATTGGGAGTGTGCTCGACATGGTTTGGGTATTCTTAGAGATATTTCAAATTCATCATTACTCCTACATCCAACGCTTGATACTCAATGTCCCTCAATATACCTGTGTCTTCAAGAGCTTCAACATGGCTCATTGATGGATTGTTGGTTGGAGACTGTGTTGATGTTGGAATTTGAGTTGGGTCCGTTGGATGCAACTGATTCACCCATGGTTCTGAACTAGTCATTAGGGCCTTAGACGACAAACACCACTTCTAGGGCTCAATCACCATGAAAAACTGCTCTAATTTGTAAGACATCATGATATTGTTGAATGATCTAATGTGTATGATCCTTCAACAAGTCCTTGAACCAACACATGAGTCCCTTGTATGAGTTCTTTGTAGGTCTTTAAATGGGATATGGGTGTCATGAGTAGGTTTTTATGAACTACAAAGACAAAAGGTTTACCAAATAATGATAGAGAGTAAAATGGAAGAGGATGGTCATCATCATCATAGTCATCATCATCATCATCATTGTCCATCACCATCATCATGGACATCATCGTCATGGTCATCATCATCATCATCGTCGTCGTCGTCGTTGTCATCATCATCATCATCATCCTCATGATCATGATCATGATCATAGTCATCGTCATCCTCATCATTGTAACCATCATCATCGTCATCATAGTCATAGTCATCGTGATCATCATCATCATCATCATCATCATCATCATTCATCATCATCATCGCCATCCTCCTCCTCCTCATCGTCATCATCATCATCATAGTCATCATCATCGTCGTCGTCGTCATCATAGTCATAGTCATCGTGATCATCATCATCATCATCATCATCATCATTATTCATCATCATCATCGTCATCCTCCTCCTCCTCCTCCTCATCATCCTCATCATCATCATCATAGTCATCATCCTCATCATTATCATCGTCATCATTCTCATCATAATCATCATTGTTCATCATTATCATCATGGTCATCATCATCATCATTGTCGTCGTCGTCATCATCATCATCATCATTGTCATCATCATCATCATCATCGTCGTCATTGTCATCATCATTATCATCATCGTTCATCATCATTGTTCATCATCATCGTGCTCATCATCCTCATCCTCATCATCATCCTCATCCTCATCATCATCATTCTAATCATCCTCATCCTCATCATTGTTCATCATCATCGTCATGGTCATCATCATCATCATCATCATAATCATCATCATCGTCATCATAATCATCATCATCATAGTCATAGTCATCATGATTGTCATCATCATCATCGTCGTCATCGTTTTCATCGTCATCATCATCCTCCTCCTCATCATTATCATCGCCATCATTGTTCATCATTATCATGATCATCATCATCCTCATCATCCTCATCATAGTCATCATCCTCATCATCATCATTGTCATCATCCTCATCATCATCATCATCATCATCATCATCATTGTTCATTGTCATGGTCATCATCATCATAATCATCATCATCGTCATTGTCATCATCATCATCCTCATCATCCTCATCCTCATCCTCATCATCCTCATTGTCACCGTCATCATCATCCTCATCATCATCATACTCATCATCATCATCATCATCAACATCAACATCATTGTTCATCATCATCATCATGGTCATCATCATCATCATCATCCCCATCATAGTCATCATCATCCTCATCATCATAATCATCGTCATCATAGTCATAGTATTCGTGATCATCATCATCATCGTCGTTATCATCATCATCATCCTCATCCTCATCATCATCATGCTCATCATCATCATCGTCATCATCGTTGTCATCATCATCATCATCATAGTCATCATGCTCAAAATCATCATCGTCATCATCATCGTCATCATCATCATCATCATTGTTCATCATCATCGTCATGTTCATCAGCCTCATCATCATAATCATCATCATCATCATCATCGTCATCATAGTCATAGTCATCGTGATCATCATCATCATCATCATCGTCGTCGTTGTCGTCATCGTCGTCATCGTCATCATCATCATCCTCATCATCATCATCATCGCCATCACTGTTCATCATCATCGTCATCGCCATCATCATCATCATACACAACAGGATTTGAACCCGAAATCCGACGACAGAATCCGACAACATCCGATGTAACATACAGACGTGTCAGATTGCAATGACGAAAAGTATTGTACCTTCCAAAATATTTTAGCGTTGTCAAATTTCTGATGGACACAACGTAAGTTTTTCGACGACACATTGACATCGGTTATGCGACAGGGCCATGTATAATTTGCGATGGCACCGGTGTCGAATATCTGACAAGCATGTGTCGGATTTTGCACAGCGTAGGTTTTTCGACAGCACATTGACGTCGGTTATGCATCAGGGCCATGTCGAATTTGCGATGGCACCGGTGTCGAATATCCGACAAGCATGTATCGAATTTTCAACAGTAACTATGTTCACAATGTCGGATATTCGACGAGTGCGGCATTTATAAATGTAAACATTTTTAAACATTTCGACATGTTTGTTATAGAAGCGACGAACGGTTTCAGGAATTGTTTTATTCTTCAACGAGTGGTTGCGGGAAATTTTTTTTTCTTCAATAGACAGTTTGTGGGAAATTTTTTATAATTCGACAAACCTTCATTTGAGAAAATTGTGATGCGTGGAACTTGATTTTTTAATATTGTCGATAGTATTTGTTCACGAAGTTTGTGACAAAATGTCAAATAGAAATATTCTTGATCCAAATAAAAACAATCGACAATTGCTTGCTAGACTATGGGACGCAGCGAAATGAAGGGGTGATGGAAAATGTTATTGTCCATGTACTCAATGCAGGGGATTTAAGAGGAGAAGAATATTGATCTCAATAGTCACAAAACATTGCAAGGAACATGGACACGCTAAGGGGGGGAATGAATATCGTCCATTTGTGGGTTTAGCATTATAAAGTTTTTATATTCTTTGCTTTGGTAAATGTATGCAGTTTTTTAATATTTCCTATATTAATGTATATATATTGGTGTTTCCATGTATTTATAAAGGAAAGACACCCAATGGCATATCGTCTAGAGGAAGTGCTTTCAGAACAAGTTCCCAATCAGGATCATGGAGCGTTTATGTTTAATGGAGAACAAGTGAATGATCATATTGAACAAGATGATCATATTGATAACGTAGTTGAAGATGATGGTACAAATACATTGATCCATGATTCATTTAATGTTATAATGGATGATGACGATGACGATGATAATGAAAATGATGATGAATTTTATGATGTTGACGATATACCTCTTCTCAATAAGTCACATAAACCCCTTTATGAAGGATCCAAAACAAATCTTCTCTCTGATGTATTGTTGATAATGAACTTGAATGTTATAAATGGTATTTCAAACATATCAATCACATAGATGCTAAGGTATGTAAAATAATCCATCACATATATAGGATCCACGGGGACTTCACTTAGTGAACCTATCACATAGCACGTGCGATCATGGGATATTAAAGAATACCCTTAATTTCAAGAGATATTGACCAAAACTCTTTTTGTTGAAAACCCCTCCCAATACTTAAAACCTCCTCCCCACCCCTTTTTATACCTCAATCCTTATAAACCACCCTACCCACCCCCACCTTAAACCCCTCATCCCCCCAATACCTGCAATATATTGGTTGAATTTTTGATAATTTTAAAACCCACAATATGAACTAACGTGATAGGATATTGGCCAATAAGTGAAGCCGCCATGATAGGATCGTCATAAATTTTATCTGTATTCCTCTAATAATTGTATTGTTAACTCATTATTGATCATCGTACGGATGAAGTGTGTTTCGTTAATATTATTTATTTTTACATTAACTATATTTTTTTTTGTAGCTTGATAGCTGAATTTTTGTTACCGCCATCAAATATCTTACCTCGCACATATCGATATTTATCTACCATCATGAAAGATATTGGAATGCATTATGAAGCAGTTCATGCATGCCCCGATGACCATGTTATATATTATGATCAGCATGAATTTGCAACAGAATGTCTGGCATGTCATATAAGTAGATATTGAACTGATCAAGTAATAGAAAAGGTGCCTTAGAAGGTTCTTCGTTATATTCCCATCATTCCACGTTTGTAATGAATGTTCAGGTGCAAAAACATAGCGCAATTTATGGATTACCATGCTAGGAACAAAAGTCAAGATGATGTTATTCTAATGCCTGTAGATGGTTCTTCTTTTAGAGATATGGAAGAAAATGGCCTCACTTTAAAGAATAATCACGTAATCTTAAGATTTCTTTGGCAATATATGGTCTTAATCCATTTGCACAGATGAAATCCATTTACACTGTGTGGCCTATTTTTGTTATCAACAACAACCACTACAACAAAAACTGGATTTAGCGTCTCTTTTTGCATCCTTTTTTGCGTCTAGACCATCTTTCAGTGTATTTTTCTTCATTTTTTGGACAAAATGGCGCAATTTGAGGGGTTGGTGCTATTTTAGGCATTTTTTGCGTCCTTTTTCTAAATCTGGCGCAAATTGCGGTGTAATTTGCACCGGGTTTTGCACCTGGTTATGCGCTAGGTTTTGCATCAGGTTTTGCGACAGGTTTTGAGCCTAGTTTTGCACCTAATTTTGCGCCTAGTTTGTACATCTACTCTTGTTGCGCCCCCTTTTACACCCATGTTTGCCTCAACTTTTATGCCCTTGTTTTCATCCACTTTTGCATCCTTTTTTACATCCACTTTTGCATCCACTTCTGCTACTTTTTTTGCATCCCTTCATGTGCCAAGTTTTGCATCAAATTTTACATCCTGTTTTGAGTCTAGTTTTGCATCTCGTTTTGTTTCAGCCATTTTTGCATCCACTTTTGCATCCATTTTTTCATCCACTTTTGCACCCACATTTTTATCCCTTTTTGCATCCCATTTTGCATCCATGTTTACGTCTTTTTTTGCATCTACTATTGCATCCACTTTTGCATCTACTTTTGTTGCGTCCCAATTCACACCCATTTTTGTGCTTACTTTTGCACCCACTTTTGCTTCAACTTGTGCATCCACGTTTGCATCCAATTTTACATCAGTTATTGCATCCCTTTATGCATCCATTTTTGCATCCACTTTTGCATCGGGTTTTGCGTTGGGTGTTACGACTACTTTTGCATCTACTTTTGTTGCATCCACTTTCGCATCCAATTTTGTATTCAATTTTACATCCATGGTTGTATCCACTTTTGCGCCAATTTTTTCATCATGTTTTGCTTCCATGATTGCATCATTTTTTGCATCCACTTTTGCATCACCTTTTGCATCCATTTTTGGTGCACCCCATTATGCACCCATTTTTGCGCCTACTTTTGTTGCATCCATGTTTGCATCCTTTTTTGTATGCATGTTTTTATCCACTTTTGCATCCAGTTTTACACCCAGATGTTGAAGATGAAAATGAGGATAATGATTATGATATTGAGGATGGTTATGATGATGATGATAATGTTGTTGATAATGAGGAGAACGATGACAATGATGATGATGATGATGATTATGATGATGATGATGATGATGATGATGATGATGAAGATAATGGCAATGACGACATTGCCGATGGTTATGATGGCAATGAATGAATGATTATGATGGTGATGATGACAATGACAATGATGATGAATACAATGAGAATGATGATGTTGATCATCTTAAAAATTAAGTTTTTATTTGTCATGCATAAATCGTGTGTGTCCTCCATGACCCTTTTCCACTAATCACATATGTTGGGTAGATGTTATTTCTTATGCCAAAGGTAATGATGAATAACTGATGAAAATGTCAACAATCATGATGATGATGATGTCAAGGACAATGGCGATGATGACGACATGGATGATGATTATGCCGATGATGATGACAATTATGATAATCATGATGACAATGACAAAGATGGCGATGATGATGATCATCATCATCATTTCATCATTGTCATCATCAAAAACATCATCATTGTCGTTGTCATTGTCATCTAGTTCATCATCGTCATCATTTAAAGCATATGGAATATGTTTACCATTTAAAGCATGCATAACAAGTGGGATTATTCTAAAACACCCCACCAAAGTACAAAATTCAAACCACAAGGGAAACATAATATTGAAATTGTTCCAATTTTCTTTCTCCCAACAAAATAAGTTGCATGTTATGACTCAACAAGATCATATATACTTGCAAAATTCTCTAAAGTAAGGTCCTAAACAGAAAATAGAGATCTCGGTGCTGAGGCTGGACAATATCATAACAAAAAGGAAAAACCGCAATGAAATAAAAGAATACGTGTGCAATAGAATATTCACACAAATGTTTGAGGACTTCTAAAATATATTGATCAGCATCTCTCAGAAGGTCTTGTGCAATATCTGTTGTCATCTCTATTCTACCAATGTATATAAATTTGACACTAGTACCCCATCAGAATCATCAAACATTCTTGGATAAAACATATTTGAGTTCTAACATGTCATAATTTCTTTCATA
>LPNX010811435.1:254460-275849 GCA_001517045.1 Pseudotsuga menziesii
GTGCTTGAGAACATTAATACAAATTTTCAGGGGCATGGGAATGCAGTTATTGGAGTTTCCTCATTGGGAGTTTGTACAAGCTTCCTACTAAGTTGAGAATGCTTCAACCCAAAATTTGGTAGGTTATCTAATGATTTAATGTGCCAAACTCCCCCGCTAAAACGTTAAATGCCAATAGATTATAGGACCAAAATCCTAAAATAATCCCATAATTAAACCCCTCTTCAATAATACACAAGCAAGTCACTCTTGGTGCCTTATTTGGTTTGTTTGAGTGAACAACACTACCAGTGATAGAGGTAGGACATGGATTCTAAGTTTTAAGCTTGACTCCATGGTTGTGACTTGAGAGAGGTGGGGTTGAGGGCTGAGGTTAGTAAAGGAGGCTTTAGATGGGTTTATAAACCATCTCTTGAGCTTGGTTCAGTCTGCCCTTCTCTTAACCTCTGCCAACTCAAATTTTCTGCCACATGTCACTAGCTGACTGTGGCTTATTCTCATCATCAAGCTGTAAGTTAAGGTTTCAATCCATCAATATGCACTTGGATGCTCTCTCTGCAGTAATACTACAACCCAACGGCCTTTAGGGTTTGTATCCCTTCAACGCATATTATAGGTTCTGTGTTCCACTCAACATCACAATGAATAGCAAGAGTTCTTTTCTCTTTACCTAAAATGCCCCTCAGTTCATTTGTGAAGAGGAATAACGCTAGTTCTTCAACTCATGAATTATGGGTTTCTTTACTAGACTTCCACTAAACATCCTCTCGGCTCGAATCCTCACTCATAAATTTATTCACCATGCCTCTAAGTCATGATCATGGATGCAGGGGATTTCCTCTGTGCTTTGGACTCGGTTCAATTTCTACTTCATATCATTCCCAAAGCCTCCAGATTGGAACTACAGTTTGCTTGGATATATTTTGTGTCTTTGACCTCTGAAGTTTCTATAGGTAATTGATTTCATCTAGGAACCCAACAACAATGCTTCACATACAGCGGATTTGCATCAAATTATAGGTTGACACTTGGGACAGTCGAATAATCCCCAACCTTTCACTCAGACTCCTCGACAAACTCCAACTTTTCTTCAATCGGATTAGAGTTTAGACTTCTTACCATAGCTTGCTAAACTTGGGCTTTGTCACACTTCATAACAAACATAAATGAATGAAAAATATTCCCATTTAACTAACATTGAATTGCACAAAAGAAAACATTTTACTTAACAAAATCAATGCTCATAACAATCTGTGAAATTCCATCCACTGGCTATGAAAGCATTTACAAAAACATTACAAAGTTTTGAAACATAATTGAAGAAAGGCAGACAGAGAGAGCCGATCTCATTCATAAACACACGAAATCAACAACTTTGCAGGAGAAAAATATTTCTATGTATCAGTGTCTCTTCCTCTCGATTAGTTCTTGAGTACATCGAAAATAATGCCAACCAACCAATCCCCCAAACATAATCAGCATAGGTTTTTATATGTAAATGAAGAGGTAACTCCTTCCAATGACAAAGTGCTTCCCTTTTCCAAAATTGAACAGGTCGATCAATCTCTACTTGAAAACTATCGGTATCTCTCCTTCTTCTTCGACACTTGAATAAGTTGATTTCTGTGAGGGCGTCGTATCCACATCTACTAAATGATTAGAGAAATATCCTCAATATCACTCCTTGGAAATATGCAATAATAACAAACAAACTATAAATAGACTAAATCTAAAACAAAATCAAGTTAACAAAACTGAAAGAATAAAATTAAACTATAATCAAACTAAATTAAAATTAAAATCATATTACAATATAAAAAAAAGAAAAAATAAACTAATAAAATCTTCTGGCAAGTTAGGCAGTGATATCCTAGGAAATTTAATCAATAAAGAATAACGATCTCAATTCCTTCAGTGTAGCGGTCTCTAATGACTCATTGGTATTCTTTTGAATGTTTCATTTGTAATGTTTTGATGGTGTAAAATATGTCTCATTGAAATAAACAACCTGAGCCAGCTCTTGCTTGGTTAACACTACAAATGCACCAATGTGGCAGTCCATTCTCTGAATCCATGTGTATTCCTTTGACATGTTGAAGATCCATCTAATTTATGATGTTTTCTTTTCTGGATCTGATCATTCTTTGCTTTGATCTATCATTCTTACCTTTGATCTAGTATGATTCTGATTTGAACGCTGGTGGGTGCCAATGTAGAACAATCTTCCCCTTTCATTACCATTGATAGATGCCCTTCTAAGATTACATTTCACTCAAGCTCACCGTGTTCAAAGCTTCAATGGCACAAGGTATGTTTCAATCTATGGCCATCCCAAATTTTTTCAATTTATTGTTTTTGCGTTTAATTGATATTCAAATGATAAAAATTTAGCTCGAGAACGTCGAAATTGCTTCAGAAATGGGCTTTTTTCATTGAATTTGATCACCTTTTTTTAATTAAAATTTGTGCATAAATCGAGAACTATGAAATTGCTTCAAAAATTGCTCAAATACAAGCTAAATATGTGATGCTAACTTCGAAAAAGGATTATCCAAGTAGTCTCGTGAACAAACACTTGTAAAAAAGAGTATGGATAACCCCTCCATTTGTTTTTCATTGTTAAGGTTTTGGCTCATGTTCTTAATTTCCAATTTGATGTACCTAATCTTCTCCTCTTTCGGAATTGGTAGCAGTGATCAAATTTGAAGGGTGGGTCTTAATTTCAATTGGAAGGGAATTTATTCTTGGAGCCCTTCAAAGATGAAGGGTACTATAAATAATTGTATTTCAATTGACAAGTTTAAATTACCTAAACCCTTTCACCAAAAATAATGTAAAAAATAAAATTGTTCTTTCAATTTTTTTATAATTTTAACAATTGAGCACCTCTTACTATTTACAGAAAAAAAAATGATATATTTTCAATAAAATCTAACTTAACTAATACTCACACCTATAACTTTCTCACTTAACTACTCACACCTATAACTTTCTCACTTAAGCACTTAACTACTCACACCTATAACTTTCTGAAATCTAGCCATTAATAAACTTCTTTTGGTATTCTGGTTGAATTTAAAAGGCGGATTGTTATTAGACTCAAACATGCAATGAGTTGCAAGGATTCAATTGACTTAGTCCCCTCCATCGCATACATGCATGCCCATCAGAATTGTGACACCATCTAAAATTTTAAAATGCCTCGTGCCCATCCTAGGTGTTGATAGGCATTCCTCTTATAGTTTCCCAAAGATGTTATCATGCGCTCTTAAAAAACTTATTTTTCGGTGTCTATATACACAACTCACGTCTCCTTAGTGCCAATGGGCACTTTTGCAATTTTTGATTTCATAGATTATCCATGCAATTCCTTTTTCAATTCCTTTTTCCTTTAGTAATATGGATACAATTGGCCTTAATTTTCTTCTTCTTCTATAATGTATCATAAGTTTGGAGGCATTGACATTTATCTTGATGCATTGTGGTATCCAAGTCAGGGAATATAATGGCCCCATTTTCTAAGATCTCTTGGGTTTTGTAGGGATACTTCATGTTAATGTTAATTTCCACCTCTTTTGTTCACATTTCTGGTATACTTTAATGCTAACATTCCTAAATTCAATTCACCCTCTTTAAGTAGATAATGCTAATGTTTTCTTCTTTGCTAGGCTACCTTAGTCATCCAGTATGTTGTTAGTTGCTTCTCATCAAGTTCACATAAATTGTGTAGTCTTTATTGTAAACTCTTTATATCATCTGGATATTGTTCTATTGCCACCATATGAAGTGACTTCCAAGAAGAATAGGGACATAACATAATAATATAAAGTCTTTTACTTACCATTCATTCACCACATGAAAATATAAGTGGGAGTATATTAAAATTAAATAAGTTTGTATTTTTAAGAGAAAAAGAATGGGTATGACAAACTGGCCTTTAAAGCCTCTCTTAACATTAGTGTGATATATATATATATATATATATAATCTTGATCTTAGTATTTGTGTTTCCTAAGTACTATAAAGATAGTTTTATATTATCTTAATTTTTGATATAAAATTGTTAGTGCAATACTATTCTAAGCTTAGTAATGTTTACTTTTTACTTTAATATTATTATTGAAGTTGAAATTATTAAATAGCATTTAATAAAAATAAAATAAAAAAACATTTTCTTAAGCATTGTTGAACAAATTCTCCTCTTATTAGTGTTATGTAACAAATTCTTATTAATATTATGTAACAAATGACACTTCATAGAAGTGGCCACATCACAAGTTTGAGAAAAACATTGTAGAGATAAAAGATATTGGAATATGTAACCTTCCATACTAAAAAATTGAAATCCTTTATTAACAATTTTTCCCAATGTTGCTAAAACTGTTACAACAGAAATATAATTGGACACTAGTGTTAGCTTACACAAATCAAACACAATCAATAATTACTTGCATGTTTAAAAATATCAGCATTGTGATGTAATGAGCTAATTTGACCATATTACACACATATGTTAACCAATTCTTTAAATTTCAATGTTTAATTTCTTCCCATATGTAACCACTATTAAGAGGTTCTAGTAGATTTTTAAATGATAACTATATTACCTTAACTCAACAAGTATAAACCTCATAAAAAACTTGTAAAGTCTTAACGACCAAAACCGTAAGAACATAAGACCATGTACGTATAGACTTAAAAAGACCACAAACCCTCAACTAAAATGTAAACCTTTCCCTCTCATTAACCCCAAATTTAAAATGCCTCACTCTTTTCATTTGAGTTTGAATTTGAATTTAGAGAGTTACATTTTCCCTCGTCAAAATTTCAATCTAGTAACTATCTGCAGCAGAGGAGAGCCAAGAAGGGCATCTCGATTTGGAGCAGAGGAGAGCTAAGAAGGGCATCTTGATCACCCCGGGAAGGTGTAAAAGCACAAGTATGGTGAACTTGAAACAGTCTGTCCACTTACTGATGCCCTTGGGACAAAAATATTCACCCAGAAACAACACATTTGGCCGCTGAAGCCGACGGTAATTTGTTGCAAGGATTCGAGCTCCAGCGAGGGAGATGATTCTAATAAAGTAATTCATGGGTAAATTGGAGACTGAAAGATCGGAACGTGAGATGTTTTTTTTTATTGGGACGTTATATGTGGAATGAAGGGGCCTAACCCTATGAATCAACCTTACCCCCTTTACTTCCGTCACTGCCCGCTACTGATGAGGAACGACGGTGAAAAATACCGACTTACTGATGCCCTTAGGACAAAAATATTCACCGGGAAACAACACATTTGGCCGCGGAAGCCGACGGGAATTTGTTGCAAGGATTCGAGTTATGGTAGAGTTTATATTCGGGATTCTGGGAGAGAAAATGCTTTGCCTGATCAGCAGAATGGTAAATTAGCGAACAAGGTCCACGATCGGGGGGTGAAAAAAGGGGTCAAGGATGTGCACAAGAGCAAAAGCCCTGTCTGTGGTGGAAATCCTCAGCAAACTTTGAAGTGGCACCTAGCAGCCAGGGTTTTTACCAGGTGGGTTTTTCTTTTCATCATGCTGGCCGAATTTGGATAGACTTCATGGTATTGGACCATGAAACCCTCTGCTAAGAATACTGCTGGCCTTGGCGGTATCGTATCGGAGGGCCAGCTTGCAGAGCTGGAGGAGTTTCTGAAGAAGACGACGAAGATGTTGCAGTTTCAGCTAGAATTGGTGCATATGAAGTTCGGGAAGGAAGTAGAAGGGCTGAAGAAGGAGTTAGAGGAGAGTATAGAGGATCACGCCACTGCTTTTTACACGGAGCTTCCGAATTTAAAGGCGCACACTGGTGACATCGAGGAATCGCTGATGAAGTTGAAGGGTTCAAGGGTTTTGACAAAGGACGAAGTGTTGGCTTTATTGAATCAGGTCGTCGACAAGCGGGCGAGTGAGGGAGAGGGGCAGGCTTCGAGCTTGGATGATATAAGGGCGGTGACGAGGTGGTTGGTGGAAGCGAAGATTGAGAGGCATGCTGTGGACGGGTTGGGAATGGTTGATTTTGCTGTGGGCACGGGTGGTGGCAGGGTGGTGCATCATTCTGAAGGGTAATTTTATAGGAATGGAAGGAAATGGGGTCTTGTCGCAGTTGGATCTTTATTCAAGACAGGAAACCCAATGCATCCTTATGCGGGTAAGGTATTGGAACCAAGCTTTGGGGAACCTGGTTAGTGTTTTCCTTTGAAGGGGAGCAGGGTGTTTGTGGATATTGCTTTAAGGACTGCTACTTTTATCAATGATGTTACTCTCGAGCATGTGGCAAAGGTATGTTGTGATAATTTTCATTCTCTTCTGTACACCCCACCCATTCTTTTCTCCTTTATGTTGTCTGGAAAGGGAAAGTGCATTATCTTGAGTGGATTTTGGGCAGCAATTGTCAGCTAGTCATGACAAATTCAATTTATCTGGTGTAGATGTTAGTGTGAATGAAATCCACCGGGCTTAGATTATTTCTCTTTCTGTTTTTGAGAAGTTCCTTCATTGAATACTAAATGGTGATTCAGCCCATATCATCAACAAAATATTTCCTAGCTAGATTGGAAAAACCTTGGGTGTATTTTCTCTCGTCACGTGGGTTCGAGAATTATGTGAACTAAATGTAAGTGTACTAAGATCTAGGTTTTTATTGGTTCAATTCTGAAACTAAAAAATTTGACAAATAGGACACCCGAACACACAGGACTTGGAATATCTAATGTAATAGTCATGTGAGAGAAACCAGCCTTGCTGTTGTTTTATTACACAAAAGCAACAAATCCAGTTAATTGCAAATTTCATAAACCTATTCCTTGGATCGGTTCTCTGAATACATGAATGCATCAAATCCAGTCAATTGCATGTTTCTTGGACCTACTCTTTTTTCTGAATTGCTGTCTACATTGCTTAACAGATCAAATCAGGACATTGTGGAACAGAAAAATTATATACATGAACAATGGGGTCCTGGGAAAATCTCATCCTAAGATAAAGGGACTCAATGTCATGACAAAAAACTGAGTTGGACTCTCACATGCAGAGAAAACTCCTGCTTAAATTTCCTTAATCTTCTAGGATAAAAGAAAAGAGAGGGGTCCTTCAGAAAAGTAACTTTACAATGATGCTTCCTTAGAAATCCAATAGCAATCAACCACACTGAATACCATAAGGATTTGATGTTGTCTGAACCATCCAAGCATCACCTAGAAGAGGGCCTTTCCACAAAGGAAGGTAGAAAAGAAGTGAGATTTAGCTTGAAATCAGAACACTTTTGTAACCCAACATTTCAAAAGCATGTACAATTGCTTTTTCCTTGCCACAAACAACATCAATTACACTTGCTTTATGGAGCATATGCTTGACAACTGACTCCTTTTGGAGGAGAATCCACCCCAAGCTCTATATGTAAGAGAAGAATGTGATTTCCAAATGGATTTACACCTCATCAACCATTGTGCCACATGATCCTTTACCCCCATCCTATGTTCAAGCAAGGGACTTTGTCAACTATGTGCTAGACCATATCATAAAGATCCTTTGTCACATAGATGTATAAGGGCTTCCCATTCCTCTTTCTCCAATCCCTTTATAATGGACTTGCCTCATGCAATTGCATTTTACAAAACACTCTTCAGGAATCATGCGACAACGTCCTCTAAACAAATTTATTCAAACGAGTGAGCTTTTGTGCTTGGTTAAGAGCATGCATGGGTGCCATTCTTTTTGGGTTGTGACTGTGTATCCTAGTGACTGTGTAAGAAACATCCTAATTGGGTTGTGAATGTACCTTACCTCTCTGACCATGGCTTGTTTGCAGCTCACCTCAAACTGAGCTATGGTTGTGTTAAGCCCTAAATGACAGGTCAGCATTGGTGTTAAGTATGCTGAGGTCTTTTGAGGGTGTTTGACTGTGTTTAGGGTTGAGACACTTTATGAGGCTCATCTTGAGGACAGTTATGAGGCTTGGTTGAGCCTCATAACTGTCCTCAAGATAATTTTATAACGTTCAAATGCTTGAGACACTAACCAAGCCTCATAACATTCAAATGCTGATATTTTTCCTCCAAATATGAAATTGATTATTGATGTTGGTTTTATGCTTTTGAATTTAAGATATAGATCTAGTTATCTGGAGATGACTACTCAACCTCTGTTGCCAGCTTCTCCATCCTCCAGTTGACATGATTTTGATTTAGGTTAATATTCCTTGAGAAAATTACTACTCAATCTCTGTTCCCAGCTTCTCTATTCTCTAGTGGACATGATTTTGATTTAGGCTAATATTCCTTGAGAAAATTACAGTCTGAGATATGCTAATTTTGTGCATTAATTCCTGGATGAATATACCTTTAAATTTGGAAAAGATAAATAAAAAATCAATCCAAAAATATGATACAATTTGAAAGATTTGAAACCTATAGAATATCCCTACTTAACGAGATTCAAAGTAATCTTTCTCTTTTATTTATGGATGCTCTGTCATCTGTCTTCAAAACTGCTCCCATTAAATATCAAGGTATCTTCTTGTAAAGGTCATAGGTTGTGGCACAAAATAATTTTCAATTACAGGTGAAAGGACAATGATAATAAATTTGCACTCTAATCTATGGCCACAATATCTGAGGTTGCATATCCCGAATGTATCAAAATTGCAGAAGCTATATATTGAACCTCACACAAATTCCAGCGTTTTGAGAATAATTTCGATGTTCTTGATTGATTCCAGTAATAATCATTTAAATTTCCTTTTGAATCCCCTGACTTTATCAGCATGCTTGTGCATGCTTTTGACACTTTTATCTGAAAACATTTTTATCCGGAATTTTTTTTTGATGCTGGCTTGAGTGAGCCCGATGCTTAACATTCTTGGAAGATAAGTCAACTGGATAAGGTGGTGCTAATTGCACTCACTAATAATAGGACTTTTCTTTCCATTCTCTACATGACCAGTAGCATCTTCAGTAGGAAAGCTCTTATATACAACTATATTCTCAGTTCTGGCAGTAGGAAAGCTCTTATATACAACTTTTCTTTCCATTGTCGTCAAAATATCACCACATGTTCTTTATATAAGTCCTGCATTACCATTGCAATGATTTTCACTGAAATTATGTGGCTGTAAAACTTTATTTTATTTATTGATTGAAAATATTTTGAGTTTGATTGAAAAAATATTTTAGGTTTGTCTTTGTTATGTTCCGAAGTGAATCTCCAAGATGATCCTTCAATTTGATTTGAGCCCTTTTGAAGCCCTAATTCTGAAGCATTTTGAAACCTTCAATTTTGTAAATTCTTTAAAAATTTTTGATCTATTATTATTAAACACAAATTCATGCATAACTTTCATGTTTATGTTAAATCTCATTTGAGCCATTTTGAAGCCCTAATTCTTGAAGCATTTTGAAACCTTCAATTTTGGAAATTCTTTCAAAATTCTTAATCTATTCTTATTTAACTCGAATTCATGCATATGTTAAATCTAAATTATATTAAAAATAGCTTTCAATATTAATTGGCTCTGTTATTAGAGTACTTTCATTTGTTGTTTTCCCCAATTGGCTTGCAAAATATTTGGATGGCTTGTGGCCTGCAAATACAGGAAAAAGGATAACAAGTGCTAAATTCCAATATCCCACCCTTTTTTGTCAAAATATCACCACGTGTTCTTTATAAGTCCTGCATTACCAATGCAATGATTTTCACGGAAATTATGTGGCTGTAAAACTTTATCTTCAAATGATTGGAATATATATATATATTATAACCAATTTATGTGAATACTTATAAATTTTTTCAAATAAAATTAGGGGTTGTTTTATTTTATTAGTAGACAAAACTGCACCAATCTATTAAGCAAAATTAATTTGATGAATAAAGGTTTTGAACGGAGCTCTTTCTGTTTATAATTTTTTTTGGGTATTTGTTGTAGTTCAATCATAGTATTCTTGTGGGATGATTAAAGTTGGTCTAGTCTATTATAATTTGAAAATTATCTTATATTATTATTGTATTTGATAATTATATTATATTTGTTATTGAATTTGATAATATAAATTTTATATATGTTTAATTTAATTTTACAATTTAAAAAAAATAAGTTAAATATTTTAAGTATTATGTTAATAGCAAATAGCTGAAATAGTACCTTCCTGCAGTAGTATATGTTAATGGAGTTTATTTTTTATTTTTTAAAGAGAAATATATTAGAAAGATTCTCAATTTTTAGGGAGGTTAAGGTGATATGTTTAAAATAGAATTAAAGCTAATATATTTATACTTATTAGATTTATTTTTTTTAAATTTATCACTAATTCTATTAGTTAATTGTGGTGATAATTATTTATATTATTTTTAATATTAAATGTTAATTAATGAAATTTTTATATTTCCTCTAAATAAGTGATAAATTTTAGTTTATTTTTAATATTAAAAAGAAATTGGATGAATTTAAATAAATTTAAGTTTGACATATTAAGAAGTCTTTTCTCTGGATGAGAATGTGATTCTAATGTGATTCTACTAGAAGCATATGGTGCCATAGAGACCATCTTCTCTATGATGAGGTTGGCTTCTTAAGGTATGCATATAGTTTGTGTATAAGAATTGTTTGTTGTGATTCTACTAGAAGCATATGGTGTCATAGAGACCATCTTCTCTATGATGAGGTTGGCTTCTTAAGGTATGCATATAGTTTGTGTATAAGAATGGTTTGCTGGTGTAGTAGTAGTTTTAAATGTATTTAGTATATAGTAGTTTTATTCATTTTTGGATGATTTCTTTTTTCATATTTTTATTTTTTTTAATGATTTCTTTAAAAAAAAGTGAAAGATTTTAATTTATTATGATCATTGAATTTTTATTTCATTGCTGGGTCCTTGAATACATTCATTCCATAGACTTTGGTAAATGGTTGGCAACCTGAACTTTAATGCACTCATCCCCAAACTCTTCTTCCACGCTTGAATATCATAACGCATGATGTCATTACCCAAGAAGTGAAATACAAGATATGTTGTGACTTGCTTTCTGATGGCAGGACTCGGCATGAAGTGTAGTTTTAACTGTCAAATGCCACTCATCTAGATCATCATCCATTGTACCTAAACTTGTACAATAGTCTTCTTTTGAAGCTGAACTTCTCTCTTATCAAGAATGCACATTGGTTCCATGTGAAATTCACCCTCTGGTTCCACCTATACATTATTCCAGTTAATAATATGAGATTGATCAACCACATATTTTTTTAATAAAGAAATATGGAAACCATCATGAATTCTTATATAAGGAGGTAATTCTAGCCAAAATTTCAAAAGGTCCCACATATTTTAGTGCAAGTTTTGCATAAAGGCCTATTCTTAGCCTACTTTTCTTTGGTTTGAACATCAAGAACACATTCTCTCATACTGTGTACTCTTTAGTTGTTTGCTTCTTGTCCGCATAACTTTTCTATCTATCTTGTGCTGCTTTTAAGTTTTGTTTTATTTGTCGTACCATTTCCTCCATTTGTACTGACATGTTTGGCCCTAAAGCCATCCTATCCTCCATATTTCCCCAAATCAAAGGTACTTTACATCTCCTACCATAGAACACCTCAAAAGTACTCAATTTGAGGGATTCTTGATAATTATTATTATATGCAAACTCTACCAAATGGATGTAATCCTCCCATTTACTTGGTTGATTGATCACATACATTCTTAACATGTCCTCCAGGATCTGATTCACTCGCTTAGTCTGTCCATTTTTGCGGATGATAGGCTATACTGAAGTTCAGCTTTGTTTCCATACCCTTGAATAATGATGTCTAGAATCTTGAGGTAAATTTGGCATCACAATCCATGATAACTATTTTCTATATCCCATGTAGTCTGAAAATCTCTCTGATAAATACATCAACAATATTTACAAATTTATAAGTGGATTTTATAGGTATAAAATGTGTGGCTTTACTTAATTTATCTACTACAACCATAATGGGGTCATTTTGCTTCTTTGTTTTCAGTAACCCTGTAACAAAATCCATAGTTATAGTTTCCTATTTCCATTCTGGAATGGGTATAGGCTGCAATAACCTGGCTAGATGTCAATGAATAGCTTTAACCTGTTGACAAGTAAAACGTTTGGCCACATATTCAACAACTTTTTTTTTCATACTTGGCCAATAAAAATATTTCTTTAAGGCTCTTATAAGGACATATCCAAACGACATTTGCAAACAATTGTTGATGAAGGGCGAATTATGATATTTGTCAGCTAACTGTTCTAACAATATTCAAAACACTCGTTGTCTACCAACTCAATGTAATAGACCATGAATTAATAATTTATTAGTAATTTTGCTGAAAAATACTTTAACTAAATTATTTTTATTATTTTATTATTTTTGACAAAAAGTCAAGAATAAAACATTTTGTAATAAAACATTTCCATTTAATAAAATATGATGAAGGGGGACAAAATTGGATATAGTTGTTAAAGAGTGTTTGTTGAACCACAAGAGGAAAAGACAAGTGGTTGAAGCCTCTGAGTGAGAACTCAAGAAGCATGAGGCATCATCCCCAAAAATCAGGTCACAACTCCTAGTTGAGTTCTAAAGAGTAGGAGGCTCATAAATGACCAGATCCTAGGAAAATATTATATATTAGTATGTCCTTGAGCAACATGAGGCTAACATTGGACGGGGATTAAATATGTGAATGCAAGAGATGGCACATTGAAGGATTTTTCTCTTGCAGTTCAACGAACAGGCTCGAGGGTTTTGGAGCAAGTAACTTGGCTGCTGTGGGATTTTGGTTGGGAAAAACAACGTTTCCACTTTTGTTTTTCCAGTAGTGGTTCTACGTTCTAAATCTATGTTTATTTTTACATTTATAGTAATATGTTTTTCTTATCCTAGATCTAGACAGGTTAAGTTAAAACCTAGTATAAAATGATTAGTCTAGCTTAATTATCCAGTTCCTATTTTATTATGTTGATTACAAACATGATTGGTTGATTTAACTATGTGGATTATAAACATGTTATTTGAGTTCTGGGATTTTCCTTTTATAGATTATATGTTGGAAATCGAAACTTAGCACTTAATGGATATGTATCAAATTATATCGAATCCTTCTTAGGCGGATTTTTTTACGAATGCACTTATGCATTATGTATCTATATTATTTTTCTAGTCTGTGATTTTAAAACTAATGGTAGACAGAATATCTAGATCCTCTAATCAGGCTAATTTTATTCTAGTATAGACTTAAAAAGAGTAAGAAATATATATAAACATATTTTCTAATCTCTGTATTATCCAGATTATATATATATATATATATATAAAATCATGAAAATCTTATTAAAATATGAAGTAGATATGTTACACATAGAGTAATCCTACTTACGATTTCAAATGGAAATTAATCTTATATCATATATGTCGGATCAAAGATTTAGTTTAATTAACCATCCACATAGTAAAGTTAATAATATCATGAACCAATCTTTTAAGGATCTATATGTTTTTATTTCCATTTTAAGGATCTGAAGAAATTAAGAGACTATATAAACCACACATCTATAGTAATCAAACTAAGAGACTATATAAATCACAGATTTACAGTGATCAAACTAAGAGACTATATAAATTGCATATTTATAGTAATCAAACTATGAAACCACTTAGACAATATTTTCTAGATTTTGTTTAAACAAATACATATGGATCGAAGATTCTAACTAACGTTATATTATCCATGAAATAAATCTAGAATCAAATCTATGCACAATTGTGAATAGTAAGCTTCCTTTCCCCAAGGATCGCCATGAATGTCATCAATGATGGCAGTCAAGCTTTACTAAAAACATTTGCTACCTACTATGCAGTATATCACAGACCCTAAGGGTAGTTTATTTAATTCAAATAACAAAGTAAAGATAGGGCCATAAGTCCACATCGTGGCTACCACAATCTACACAAGGACAAAATCCTTGGCATAATATTCACACATATCCATTGTGTTCATCATAAGAACACAACATTATAACTTTAAAACAAAATTATTATATTTATTGGCCGTAAGACCATCAACGATGGAAACCTGGTGGTTTAAAACAAACATCATACAAAAAACTATCGTTGGAATCACACAACTAAAGATTGAAACCTAATATTATTTAAACAACACATATATTAAAGAGTGGTTATAAGACCATCGTCAATGGCTTCCACATTAATTTCAATACCAACGTTAAACAGTATGAGAATAAGACCAACCAATGGCACCCAAACCCTGCGAAAGTACTTTTAAAACATTACATTACTGCACCATAACAACGGCTAATGAGCCGGTGGAAAACAAAACCAAGAAGGTTTTACCAAACACACATATGCATTTAAGAACCGAAACACTTATCTTAACAAATGATGTGGCTACTATTCAAAACCCTCACTGCTCCTTCCCAGTATGACCTTCAACCACAATGTAGTTGGGTCAGCATGGGGTTCGAAACTTTTAATAATGAAAACCAGAGAATGAACTAAGGATGAGACACATTCTTACCTGGGAATTTGGAGACGCGGTCCTGGGAGTAGGTGACCCTATCGCCTCCCTCTCCAATGCATTAACATGTACATTGTTCATTACAGTAAAAAAACTTTATACTTTGCGAAATCAAATCAAATAGAGAACTTAAATTGTGGTACAAACCTTACCTTGGAAAAATGGCAGAGAGGGCTAGGGGTTAGCTCCTATGGAGCACCCTTATCCCTCCTTTGTATGCAATACAAACAAAAAAAATAAGTTAGCATTTTACTAGATCATTTCATTATGAAATTACAGTAGTAAAACTTCTTTTTAAAAACAAAATCCTTACCTATACAGACAGTGTGAAAGGTGAAATGGTGGCGAGTTCAAGTTCTTCTCTACAGTCCTCCATGGAAGTCCAAGAATCCTAAATAACACCTAGAGAATGACAAAACAGATTACTG
Source organism: Pseudotsuga menziesii (assembly GCA_001517045.1). Taxonomy (NCBI): domain Eukaryota; kingdom Viridiplantae; phylum Streptophyta; class Pinopsida; order Pinales; family Pinaceae; genus Pseudotsuga; species Pseudotsuga menziesii. The sequence continues at coordinate 269,449 of LPNX010811435.1, forward strand.
TTAACACTTGCCCAAAACCAGGACTGACACACAACAAGCAAGTCAAAGCTCGACGACCCTTGTTGGTTACACAAAAATTCTAAATGACTCTTTCTTCCATAGTAGTCAGGAAAGAGCCCTTTGGCTCATGTTGACTGCTCAAAGATCAAATAAACCACATGTACATTTCCACCACAAGATAAGCAGAGCTCGGCTTTTGTTTTCCCACCAAATTGTCATGCAAATGAGGCTCTGAACAAGAAATAACACATTAAACCACGGTTTGAAACCCTAACTCCCATTTGAACAAATAGACGATGGAGGGAGAACAATGAATCTGAGTAAAGGACCTGACTATGCTGTCAACTCACAATGAGGTCATGAGGTCAATTCCAAATTCAACCAAGGACAAACGCAATAACATTCAATGACATAATCATTTTAAACCCTAATCATTGCAATTAAAACTTTGTATTATAACCAAATGACAAGAACCTTCGTGGTGTTGGGACCATGCCATGTAATGTCATTGTGCATTATGCCAAGAACCACACCTTAATACATTATAACCATAGTGTTATAATATTCCAAGATCATTGAAATGAATTACAACCATAGTGTTATAATATGCCAAGATCATCGAATTACTATGCAACCATAGTGTTTAATAGGCTAAGAACCTTTAAATACTTTGCAATCAAGATATAATCATATGACATGGTACATAAACCATAAACATAGAGGACCTTAAAGAAAGTGCATCATAATCCAAACCATGTAGTCTCATGACAAATATTATTTCATTAACCCTCACATTTTTATTTATATAACAAGAGGTCACCATATGGTGGAACCATATGATTTACAAACCCTAAGCACCTTATGCTTAAGGGGCGATCACCACACACCATAACATAGACTACGGTAAGGCAAAGGCCTTTAATTTATATCTCAACCAACAAAATACATAAGGGCTGGGGTCAAAACCATGGATAGTCTCCCAACGCTTTAGGCTAGTTTCAGCCTCATAAGAAACAGTAAATAATAAAGAACAGGTAAAAAAGTGAAATACATCACCTGCGTAGACATGGATGAAGGTTTCGAGAGGAGCTAGCCACTATCACAATCAGAAGAACCCATCGTAAACAAACAGGATAAAGATATTAAACTTTGCAGAAGTAAATCATAGAAAATCTACGAAGTAAGTATGGAAGTAATGCATGCAACAACAAAAAAAATTACAATTTTTAGGTGTGTTACATTTAATTACCAGTTTCATTTGCAATCATGGTGCTAACTCTGTGTGGTAACTCTAAGGAATTTCCCAAATAACTTTGGAACACACACTTGTATGGAATCATAACCACGTGATGCTTTCTCTAATGGATATGCAATCCATCTTTCACCATGAATTCCCCTAGAGTATTCAAGTCACGTGCAATTTTTAAAGGGATGGGTTACTCTCAAAACCAAATTTTTCATGAATAAACCTTCAACAAACTCTCCTTTGCATAGTATAATTTTCTAAAATACTTCCCATGAAAGGTTAAACTATAGGAAATCAGATCTAGGTGAGGTTAGACTAGTTCATCGAAAGACAAATTATGGAAAGGAATTCGACTCAATTTTATGCTTAGTAAATTTAGTAACATGAATTTCATTTTTATGAAGTGTTTCATTGGGCCAAAGCATGGAAATACTAGGTAAGAACAACAAACTTGTTGCTTTTGGTTAGAGTAAAACACTAGGTTGAATCCGGTTTATAAAGATAAAATTGTTTTAAATTTCAAAACATTATACTCTCAAAGTCCAAGGACACTTACTACCTCGTAGTTCTTGTTTTTAGTAGTAAGCAAATGAGTACAATTTTTAGATCTTTAATAAATATTAATTTATGATATTTATATATATTTTTAATAATAGGTCTATATTTTAATAAAACTAAATGTTGATGTTATAATGGTAAAGATTATATAATGTAATACTTAAAACTATAAATATATTTAAAATTAGAGTTTATGAAACTTAAGATGAATGTAATCTTGACATATTTTTGAAAAATAAATTATTTTATTATTATTTTTAATATATTTTATTTTTAACATATAATTATTATGAGAATGTGAAAGAATGCGAAATTATATAGGTTTATAATTTACAATAATATTTAAATTAAATTAGTAGTATTAACAATTACAAATTTTAATTCACACTTTTCCTATATGCAACTAGTTTGAAACTTAGGATGAATGTAACTTTGAGATATCTTTAAAAAGCGAATAATTTTATTAATTTCAATACACTTTTGATTTTGTCATATAATTGTTGTGAGAATATGAAAGAAAGAAAATTTATATATTTTTATAGCTTAAAATACAATCAAATTTATAATGTTTAAATAAAATAAAATAAAATAAATATTTAAAAAAATTGTATTTATATAATTAAAAATAACTATTAAAAGTGACACATTTTTTTCCATTAAATACTAAATAAACACATTTCTAAATTAATATATGTAATGACTTTATGGTTTTTTATGATTTTGTAGATTTTTATGATTTTGTAAATTATTTGATTTCTGTGTTTATAAAAAAAACTATATAATAAAAAATTAAAATTTTAGTAAACAAAATGCATACATATAGATGATTAGTCTAAATTCTATAAATCTAAATTCAGTCAATCGTAATTTTATAATTCTGTATATTTAATATTTAATATCTAAACCTTATCTCTTAAAATTTCTGAAAATAATTGCTAATATCAAAATTATTGAACATGGCAATCAAATAAAATTGATCTTCTAAAGGATTTGAAGATTTTACTCGAATTAGAATCAAATAAAATTGTCCTCAAAGGATGATTGATTAAAGCTTAATTCACATCTTTTAACTATCAAATTTATTATATAATCCTTAACTATAGCACATTCATTCATGTCTTCTAAACCAACATAGAGTACCAACTTATTTAAATTTGAACAATTAACCAACACATAAATTAAGGAGTTCACCAAAATATAATTGACTATCAAAAGAAGCTAAGTAAACTAATCACTAATGCATTTCAAGCACAAAAATAATGATACAAGAGAATGTTTTAAACATACAATTATGTAAACCATGGTACCTCATGCCTATATAAACATATGATTAGGATATCATGGTATCCCATGCATATAGGCACTATTGTGTATTGTCACACCAAAAGCATGCACAACCTTTTCATCATAACATATCAAAACAAATGAATTAAGAATAAGTAAACAATAGTTAGACACCTTATCTTTTAATGAAGGATGGTCTAAGAAACTAGTTTTGGTAGATTTGTTCACTACACATCCATTGATATCCAATGTGACTGGCATCCCCAAGACTAGTTATGAGACTACATGAGAGGAAAAACCAATATGACCTATAGCCTTATATATACTTATCCCAACCCTAAAACCTCAAAACTCAACAAGTCTTCTTACTTAAGAAAGTTTCAAACACCCTATCTAGTATTCAATTAACCATAAAAATCTCTTATCAAAATCATACAAAATACATGTACATCTCCCTTTTCTTATAAACGTTCTCTTTAGAAATCACTAGCTTTTTATGCTAGAGTTAGGCAAAGAGAGAGAAGCTATGGATAGCCTCACTGCCTTTTTGTGATTGAGTTAGGAAAATATTGACAAGCTATGGATATTCATTTAGAAAGTAAGCATAGGGTATTTCTTTGACTTACAAGAAGTTAATGTACTACAAAATAGGATAGATAACACAACTTTCCTAAAACAAGGATTGTGAATTTTGCAATTTGAGATGCCAAATTCGTAAGATATCATGGCATTAAAATGGAGAATAATGGAAAAATTAATGATATGTAATAACAAAGGAGAACGAGTGAAGTTTCGGTAGAGCAAATGGTCAAGACGGGTTTCGTTCTGCAAGGCGGCTCGAGATCGAAACCCGCTACTTCTGGGGGGCGACATCTAAATCCAACCATGGTAAGGGTTGGTGTGGCCCAGGCCGAGTGCAAGACCTGGGTGATTGTGACGGCTTAGATGCCCTTGGGTTGTGGTTTCTCAGACCAATGGCTAGCCCACCAAGTCAAAGGGCATTGCAAAAAAAAAAAAAGAACGAGATGTATAATGTATGCATTAATGTTTGGTTTTCTTAGCCTAAGATGTTGGTGAGTTTTATTAAAGACACATGATATAAAAGATAATTTTTTTTTATGAGTTTCATTCCTATAAATTCTCTTTCATTTCTTTTATGTATTCATAGCCCTTTATACTTCCATCCCTTATTTTAAACTAAATATTAACCATATTGTATAGAAAAAAACACAAAAATATTAATTCTAAAAATAATTAAAATATCACTTATATTTATAATCCTAAAAAATAAATATTTTATGATTAAATACTTTACATTCACCAGATTTTAATAAAACAATATGCACATACCTATCAATCCAAAATGATAATATAAATGTGAACAATGGAAAAAGTACTAGTTTATAACATATTTATATTACTCTTTAATAACACAATAATTCAAAATGATAATATAAATGTGAACAATGTAAAAAGTACTAGTTTATAACATATTTATATTACATTATTATGAAAAACAAATTTTACTCAATAATCATATTTTTCAACTATTTATCTTTAAAAACAATAAAATAAAATAAAATAATTAACTTTTTAACTTAATATCTAATAAAAATAATGATCTCAATAAAAATAACACTAACATTGTAATGATTTTCATCTTTTAAATTATTTAATTTTGAAAATAATAAACTTTTGGAAATTATTGTCCAATAAAATACATTTCCATGATGATCATCATTCCTTAGAACACACACTTTTCATAAAATTATAATCTCTCCTTTAACTTTAAACACATTGTCATGATGATCATCATTCCTTTGAACAATCTCTCTTTTAAATTTAAAGTAGCACGTCTATATAGTTTGTGGTTGGATGACCTCGATAGGATCAAATGGTTGAGAAATAGTTATGCAATAGAAAATATTTTGGTATTCCTTGCATTCTTCTAGTTAAACAGGTTCTGTGAGTTGTGAGTTATCCATGCCCAGTTACATGTTATCACTAACATTATTCATGTTATCTATTATCACATTATTCTATGAACTGTTGGTTATTCATAGCTATGAGTCATCCATGCATTGCTACCAGTTTGTTTTTTTTTTGAATTTTGAAAAACTACCACAGAATCAATCTCGATAGTACACTTGTTTCGTCATCATCCGTAAATGAAAAAGAATAGGTCTTAATCCACCCCAAATATCAAATACAAACATCTATCAACTTAATTGCATTTTATATTAAAAAATAAATCACACGAAATATTAACATTATATTAATACGGTGTTGTGATCTGATACTTGTCACCAACTAGCCTATGACAAGGTGTGAAAGCAACCATCAAAGTAGTGGTTATGTTTCCCACAACAATTTCAACTCTATCTTGTTGCCAAACTTCCACGCATATGTAAGTTGTTCCAAGATCAATACGGATTTCCTTATCTTTACCTGTCTATCTTGTTGCCAAACTTCCACGCATATGTAAGTTGTTCCAAGATCAATACGGATTTCCTTATCTTTACCTGTGGCATCAGGGATGGAATTTGATGGGTCATGGATCAATTTACCCGTCAAATACAACTAAGAAGATTTTACGGAGACAATCAAAATTTGACTTAAAACAGAAAATGTTTTGGATTTTAACAGATATGCACCATTTGAAATTCCAACCCTCGTGGCATATTTATGTGATCAAAATATTACTCACCAAAGAGAAAGAACATAAACCCAAAACGTCAATAAAAAGAAATGTACGGACTACGCCTATAGAAATGATGTTAGCTGGGAGATGCAATTAATTTAATTTTATTTGAAGTGAAAGGCAATGTAAATCTCGAAATCTCGAGTGTAGGGAAAAACTCTGATTCCAATTTAATAATGTTGTTTTATGGGTTTAAAGTGGGCGTACCTTACATTATTGCCATCCACTTCACAAATCAATTAGAATCCAGAATGCCGTTTTATGGCTTTAAAATGGACGCACCTTAAATTTTTGGCATTCACTTAACTAAAAGATGTTTGGTGCGTATAAAAATATGTTTTTTTGATATCCGCGTAGGTATATAACTAGCAATTGCCCCAAGAAAGGTGCAATAATATGCCGTGAAGGTAATTGTTAGCGGTTAAGTGAGAACAGGTAGTCTACCTAACCAGTATAACCTAACAAGCCAATTTATTTGGAAAATGTTTGATAGTTTAGAAAAAGGCCTGTATGATGAGGAGTTAGTTTAGAAAAATGCCTATTTAGCATTTGCACGCTTGCAATTTGAACATGTGTATGGTGAATTCAATGCAATTTCAACATGTGTATCTT
>LPNX010811435.1:277081-289273 GCA_001517045.1 Pseudotsuga menziesii
TTAGCTGTATGCACAAGGCAGAGGCGCCAAGACTTACATCAGAAAACTTCAGCACATTGGCACTTCATGATACTGTGCGGCCATAACAAACAGAAGCAATATATAGATTCTTAGCCCACTTTTCCTGCAAGGACAAAACATTTCAATTGGCTTGTAAGTTGCAAGATGGAAAACAAAAACTGCAGGTATTGTCAATAAATAGACTTTGCTTTACCTTAACATGAGTACTCGGAAATGCTGATGTACGAAGAGTCTCCTGGGTTTCATCTGTAGGCTTTCGTCTAGGAACACTCAAAACAAAAGCCGCCTAATCCCATGTTGCTGCAGTTGCAGTGATACGATAACCATGATCCCACAGTCTGTGGATCCCCTCACTAGGATATAGGAAATCAAGTTCAACAACCTGTGGTACAAATAGAAGTCATTACTAAAATCAGCTACATGAATCCAAAAAAGGCAACAGAACTGTATTATTCTCTACACAGTTGCATTCTGTACCTGATCTGTAAAACCTGCATTTCGAGACATTACAACACCCCATCTACTTTCTGCAGAAGCCATAGAAGTTACATAGAACCCCTCTCTCCACTTTTTGTTTATCCATTTAAATGGAAATGACTGCTGTGTGTAATGTGTGCCTGGAACACACAAAAGCTTAATGGTTAATATACCCACCAGCTATTGAACTATCAAACTTTGACAATTGAAAACATCTACAGAAGCTTACCTTTAGACATTACTACCAGGGAGCTCCCATTGTTGGCCCCTGCAATCGCACTTATGTAATAGTTTTTCTCCCATTGTTCCATGATCCATTCCTAAAAAAAAGTAGGAAGTCATAAGTACAACAACTAATGATGCTTAACACATGCATGTACACATTTTATATAAAGCACATAAAAAAGATAACCTTGTGAAGAAAGCACTGAGAAAGCTCATAAACTTGTGCAGTGAAACCAGTTCCCGCATCCATAATGAGAGGCCACAGATTTGAGCATGAAGCTACACTACTTATAAAAAGACCATCTTCATTTCCTTTCTCAACATGCTGTGCAAGTCTTGTATCAGCCACATTATAGTGGAATCTGGCCATAGCATAGAAAGAAAATTTGATTTCAGAACTTGACATTACTAGCAATGTCAATAAATAGTGTAATATTTAATTTACAACCTGAAGTATCATCTCAGATACACAATTTAATGCAGAAAAAAAAAATTCAACATTTTCAACCAATACAGGAGCAAAATAATATTGTCGTCTAATGAAATCTAATAATCAAATGACAAGTACAAACATAGACATAAAACGTGAAGAAGTTATAACAACATAATGCTGAAAACCAAACTGACAACCTTGTCCAAGACACATACCTCTGTTTCATTGGCCGCCGATCATTATAAACGCTGATCCATTGTGTAGCAGGCATACCAAGCCGAACCTTCTTCTTGGGCTGCTCATCATCATCTTCCTCAATAGTCAACCTACCTCTCTTTTGACCAACCTGGTAGACAAGCTTAACCAAATTAAAAATACATTAGAGAGCTTCCTACTTGCATTTCAAAAATAGGATTTCCTAAGAAAACCAATAGTACCTTCAGAGCTCCATCAGTATTTATTGGCCTAACAGCTGGATTTGGCCCAATACCAAGTTTCATGCAGTGTTGAGCAATCAATTTTTCCTTTCTCTCTTCATAAGTTAGTTTCCTTATCAAATAACTGAAATCACTTTTACAACATTTAATTCAATGTAAAAAACAATGGATAGGTTACCGACCTTCAGAGCTCCAAAAACTCTGTTGCCAGTGGTGGTCCTGACGAGACTGACATCCAACAAAGCTCTAAATGGCCTCATGGCATCATTTGGTTCAACGCTGTAGTCCTCGCCAGTGGCCTGGCATACAAATCAGTACAAACTTTAATCCCACATAATTCTAAATAAGCTAACATGAAGGCATATATAATTTGAAATTAACAAAACATCCCATGTATCCCATAATTAAAAAATTCGGTTACCAAATATGACACAATAACAAATAACTATAATGATAAGATACAGAATTGCCAAATGCAATATTCTTTTTTAGCTCATTACAATCCAAAAAATGAATTATCTTATTCTTGGACTACATGGTTTTGAAATACATCATCAAAATTTGCATTTGTAATTAGAAACCATAGAAACAATTAAAAGAATGGATTGCATATACCTCCTCGTTGCCAACATATTCCTCATCCATCTCAAGCTGTTCAAAACACGACGTGCCAGCAGGAGACCAGTGCAGTATGCTTCATAATCAAACAGTAAATCCATCAAAACCTCTGTTCTTTATTCAAATCCAATGCTAAAACACTTGTGAAAACAGCAGGAGACCAGTGCAGTATGCTTCATAATCAAACAATAAATCCATCAAAACCTCTGTTCATTATTCAAATCCAATGCTAAAACACTTGCAAAAATATTATTACTTATTAGTAATTACATAATAGTGCAATATGAACAGGAAATTAAAGGAAATGAATACAACACAGAACAGAGTAAATGTAAATAAGATGGTGTATAATGGAGATGTGTGCAATGACTCACAAAAATACAATAATACAAGGAAATAAAACATGGTAGAAATAGGTCTGGGCAGCCTAGTGTAAGTTTGAGTACCTATTAGACATACTTCCCACGATAATACAGTTAAACAAGTATTTATAAGGAGTGAGGTCATGTCAATGCAGTACACATCAGTTGAAATGATTGCATACTAGAGAACTTTTACATGTTAAATACCCCAGTTGAAGCTTGGTAGCCATCAAAAGGGATTGACCAAACAAAAATACCAAATGAGAGAAAAATGTTATTGGTGTGCATGAATACTCTGTATCGATCCCAAACAATATATATAACACATAGTACAAAATGCACTTTAACATTAGACGCAGCATCAATGAAGCTTAGCTCCATCTCAAAATAAAATAAAATGCAACATAAAGCACCCAAATAATAACATCACAGATACCTTGTAGGTCAATGCTACTAACACAAAAAAACATAATATATAATGCAAATAAACCTGTCGAATGGAACCAACGTACAGTATATATCAATAGCAAATGACCTAAATGAAGTTCGGTTTAATTTAAAAACTAAATAATATCCAAGTTAAAACATTGTGTAATACAACATAAAGTACAAAATGGCACAAATGGGATAGCTATTAAAATAGAAACTGTTTCCCAAGATAAATGAAGTGGTTATTTATAAATAAAATGATGACCCTACACAATAAATTGGGTATTTCTGGATATTTAAGAAAAACTACTACCCTACCTGAGCAGGACATCAATGCATTTTTTTAATGAAGTGCATAGATATTGATTTGAGATAATACTTTATTTCTATGATATAATCTAGACAAATGAGAAATGTGGCATAATAATACCTTGACCCATTTTGCTTGCTGACCCTTTGGTGAATGGTTTAGGCTGATTTGAACGGTAGAGAGCTATGATAATCATAGACACTAATAAAACTGAACCCAGAGAGATGCAAACAATAGCTGGTGTTGAGATAGAAGTTGTTCATTTTCAAAATCAATATGATACATTTATAAATATAATTTCCCAGGAAATTTGATCGTAAAACAGAACTAATCTATGTAATTTGACTTGTAAAATTTAATTTTGCTTTCACCTTTCTCTGCTCAATGATACGTAGAGAATTGCAACAAGAAATTCTATATCAACTCAGCCCACCTGAGGTATAAAATCTATCAGAATAACACAACAAAATAGCTCCCTAAATTTCAGTGGTAAGTAAGGCCCTGGTTTTTGTGAAAAGGATAGCCCATCTAATTTATGCACTTTTCAATTACTACCCATTGATTTTTACTAGAACTTAACTGAACTATACATTTATATCTGCCACTCAAAAATCAATAACTATTTTTTGCATTAATATTGATGTGGGTATATTCAATATACAGGATGCTGCTCTGGCNTTTAATATACAGGATGCTGCTCTAGCGTCACTGCTGATAAGGCCAGCACCATTACTGGCATTCCAGACAGCCAATTTTATTGGAACCTCAGAAGAATTTATCAAGGTTCCAAGAGTATATATAAAGACCTTGCAGGATAGAGTCTTACTGTTGGATAAACAGGAGGCCATGATCAAGATGTGGCCTCCTAATAAGGTCTTAAGCATGGATACCGATCACAACCCCTTCTTCTCTTCCCCTTTGGAGCTCTATAGACACTTGCTTGAAATTGCCCATTTAATTGCAAAAAAATTATACTCCTGACGATTCAGTTAATTAGACGCCACGTAAAGACCCTTCTTTCCTTTACCAATAAACCTAGAGAGAAAACCAGGATCAGCCATGATATCACTTGCTCATAGCAATCTTTCATAAAACAGAAAGGAAAACAGTGACATAGATATTTGAAAATCTCCAAAATGACTTTATTTTCTCTTCACTTCACTCGACTCCTCAAGCAACACTAACAATGGCCTAGTCTTTATGAGGAAATAAGAAGAAATATGACCCAAGATTTGCATCTGGTATCTAAGGAAGCATTGCAGATAATTATTTATAAAGCTGGTTCATTCAATTCAGATTCCTATCTTGCACCTTCGTGCTCTTTGGGAGAACTTTCTAACGTTTCCTATTAATCAATAAAGCTAACAACAAAGTGATCTTTAGAGCTGGTTGGATGCGGTTGAGTGGATAATATAGGACAAACGCAACAGCTGGTTGAATGTAAATGATGAGATATATATATAGGACAAACGCAAAACAAAGGTAGGGTACAACATGGCTTAATCTCCATCTTTCGTTTAGTTTGTTGCAAGTCCTTTGCACAGATTATCATTGTCTGCATGAGGATAATATTTCAATGGATATTAAAAACGAAAAGACCCACTCTCTATTTCGTAGGTTTCCAATTTTTTATTATTATCAAACTTATCACTTTCCTTTTTATTCTACCATTCTATAAACTAAAATACCTCCCCTTCCCACAGAGCGCCACCCAACACCCAACTTTTTGTTTACTCTCCTTTTTCTCATCCATTTAAGATCGAAACAAAACTTAAAGCAAGGTTTATCATTTTTTTTAAAGATATATAGGATTTCATCATACACATTATTTCTTTCAAGGCCATATGTCATTGTTGAAGAAGTATGCCTCTTCTCTTTACCCTCTCTATCTTCATTAGCCATAAAACATACATCAGGAAACAGACCTATTCAGAAGATGCTACAACCGCATATTGTTGAAGAGCCAATGGCACTGCATATTGTTGTGGTGTCTGTCTTGGACTCCGATTTACAGAGACCGAATTTGCACCTGTTAGTGCCATTCCTGCATGAGAAAGAATTCATCAAAAGTAAAAACATATTATAAATGTTAATATACTTTTTATCTACTACAAAACCCACTGAAATTGAAAATGATTATAATATTTGACATAAATATGCGAGTGGAATGTACTCGAAGACTGACCAGGGTTTTGTGTTGATGCTGCAGTCCCGTACTTTGACAAAGCAGTCGTTGTAGCTACCAATCCTGGGCTACTATACTAAACAATATGTGGACCCTGCATATATCCTGGTGATGCATGATATCCAGACGCACCATGTGATACGTGTGCATGAGGATACATTGTTGCTGATGGGCCAGCATATAGTTGTGGAGACTGGGGTGTTGCATATGGATTATAAAATCCATGCAACAAACCAAGTAGACATGGACATACAAGACATGAACAAGTGAGTTGAGGTGAGGCATTTCCTCTCACACCCCTAATTACAACCTAAAAAAGTTGGTACATAAATACATGGCTTTCAGTAGTAACTTCACTTGATTGAAAAGGGAACAAAGACCTCAAAAATATGAAAATCTAAAATGAACTCATCAGTGCTGTACGCCACAACTGCATCCTCATCTGAAGGATCTGGAGGATCCGGAAGGGTGAACTGTGGAGGCAACTGTTGCATAGGCAAAAGGGAAGCTGTTTTTTTTCTCAAGATATAACTTCTGGATGATGCAGCAAAACGCAGAGGCTGGCCCATTTCAAGTTCTACAGGGTTATCCTTTGCCGTGCGCTCATTTGCAACAAAAGTGCCATGCACTGAGCCCAGATCAATAACATAGATGCTGCACATATAACTTATAAGCAATGCTTCATTACAAATTTAAGGTTTCAACAAACCCGCATATTTTCTATAAAGAAAAAATATGTCTGTATTGACTGAATGGCTTCAAATTACATGAAATAACAAAGAACCAGGTGAACCAACCCATGAAAAGATGCACTGCAAGTCAAATAAAATATGTATATTAAGGGAACTCTACAATTAATAAGCATTCAAAAGTAGAAAGAAAAAAGTACATAGTTTAACAAGGGCTAGGTAGTCCAAAGAGAAACTATACATCAAAGGAATCATGTTTAGGGCACCCTGCTGCCATCCTGGGAGTCACAGGAGTCTCTAAACAGAAGAGGCCTTAGGACAAAAACCATGCAGATCCCCTTGGGAGTCAGCACAGTAATGAAAAGCTAGCAACTGAGAGTAAAAGTTCTTGGGACAGAATATTACAGTATAACAAAAGCGAGAAACTGACAGTAAAGGATCTTGGGACAGAATGTTTACCCAATCGAGTACTGAGGTGTACAAAGGATAGGCCAACGACTGACTTTGACCAAACTGGACCTTAGATAAAAAGCATACCATTCCTTCTTAGCAATTTGCAGTTTCAATTTTCGGATAGACTTGATTAAATTTTAGATGGCTACCAAGCAACTTCTCTGGTGGAAGATGCAAACCTGCCATTTCTATGTTGTACAACAACAGCATGTTGTCAAGAGACGGATGGATGGTCCAGCACAAAATCACAAGTAACGACATGTCTCCTAAATATGTGTCTCTGTTTATCCAAATTGATCTGATCTAATACCTCACCATCCTTCATGACCTCTAAACGAAAGACGCCTGGTTTAGGCTCCACAGCCCAATCTGGGGGTTGCCAATTTGATTGCCCACCCCCTATTCCAATGGTTTGAGGCGTAGGTGTCGATGCTGGAGTAGGTTCTAGAGCTACAGACCTTGGCAATCCATGATGCTGCTGGTGCTGTAACTGTGTTTGAGCAACCTGTGATTGAAAAGGCTGAGATTGTTGCTGATGTTGCCATGGTTGGTTCACAGTTGGCTTTGAAACTGGGTTGACACTGACTGAAACTGGTTTAATTGTTCCACCTCCTGAGCTGTTGTCATTTGTATAAATGCACATTACGCCTGAAGTCAGAAATAGGTCCTCTCTTTAACTCGGGAGAAACAATGGACAGAAGCCCACCCAATGGAGGTTTCATCATTGTTCTGTAAACAACTTCATCATAAGGCAACCTATAATGGTTCAAATATGGCCGGAAGTAATCCAGATTTTTATCTTTTCTATCATTTTCAATCCGTTGGCTGTCTTTCTTGAATCCATGGAAGAAAGAGGTCATTGGAGAAGACAATATCGATGCTTTATTGCTATGTGTAGGTGTCGAGTCACTACTACTCGGAGTGGTGATATTTTGGGTGTGCGTTAAGTTATTTTTCTTGGGGTGCCTTCAAACCTGAAGCTTTGAAATTCCCCAAATTTGTTATCACATGTATGATATTTGGATATAGTTGGAGATTCAAAAGAAAAGGACCGTGCATTGAAGGGTGAAATCAGTGTTGGCCCTACGGAATGTGCTAAAAATCTGTCTCCTTCCCTTCCATTAAGAGAACACTTGAGATTTTCTGAGGCCACTTTAGACGAGAAACGGAAAGAGCTTCCCAAATTTGAACTGAAATCATAACGTAGGGATGATGCCCTTGTTAATCCATTTACTGAGTGGGGAGAATTATTTCTGAAATGTGGAGAGTCATGGTCTCGAGAAGAGACAATGTACAAGTTCGTTGCAAAATCAATAAAAGGCCAGATGCCCTGCAATTATCAGACAACATATAATCAATTTGCTTCCTTGCATATGTTTTACCAAATCTAAACTGGTTTTATGCATTTCACACATGAAGCAGATCTAATAACTGGTGGAAAGATACTAGAGGACATACCAACTAATTCTAAGACTATACATTTGGGTATTATAGCGGATACGTTATTGCTGCTAAAATGAATGCAGCGGTGGAAAGATAATGATGTTTGTTACCTTCCAAAGATAGTTGAACATTGAAGGAGGATCAACCACAAAAACCTTATCTAGCCTTCTTGGGTAGTAGTCTGCCGAGGTTTTTAATGTTGCCATGATAAAATTAAGGCATCTAGAGGTTGATCTGTAGATTTCCGAAAAATCTTGAATAGCTAAAATTCTAGGCGAGAACATTATTTTCTTGGTCAAAAACCATAGATGTTTCAATGTGTTAAGATAAAACCTTACCGGCATCAAACATGAGTACACATTGCTCTACACCGGGTAGCATGGATGCAATAGCAACCTCCAAGGTGAAAACCAGTAACCGAACATACTTGAGGAAATTTGGAGAAGCATATGAGCATTTATATTTTAAGATGGCTCTAGAGATCCACTTCATCAAATCTCACTGCAGTCTATATATTTTAGTATCTACCTTTCCAGTTTTCACTCCATCTTAAGAAGATCCAATTGCAGAAAATTTCAATTCATACTCGCCCAACTTTAACAGAATAATTGAATTTTTCAGTTCATAATTGCACAATTTCGAGGAAATATCGCCATCTTGTCTAAATGTTGCGCGAGAGGTCAATTCCCTTAAAAACAGAGTAGAGACGGAGTATCAAAGCCAAATAGCTCTTTTCAAAGCTAAAAATTGTTTAATGAAAATAAAGACAAAACTGTATTTTCCCCAAACTTTGCAGAGGAATCTGTTAGGGTTTCTGCTATAAACAATTAACTAAGTTCAATCAAACCCTGCATTTTTTCAAACATTTTGGAGTACAGTGTTTATTCTAATTTACTACTTATAATCAATTTACTATGTTGTTTGTGTGAAGCAACCATTGGGCAGGATAAACAAACTTTTAATTGCCAACATACTCTTCTTGAGAGGTAGCTTTTAGCACATTTTGTAGGCAAGGGCAATTGTAAAGGAATTTATAATAACAAACTACCAGGTATCTTCTTGATCAAGGGAAATACATAGTTCAATGGCATAAAAAACTCACAAGAGGGAAACTCTGAGGTTTATAAATGATAAATCCGATGCGACCAACAACAAGTAAAACGACATTCTAAATTTCCAGAGGAGACTCGCTGTTTCAGCCTGCAAGAGATTTTATCGCTAACTCAAGTTCTTGAAAACGGGGAACCTACACTTTGATTCTAAATTTCTGTTTCAAATTACATATTAAGCTAAGTTGAACTATCTTGCCTCTGGTTGAATTACTTATTTTCACTGCTTCCCATCAATTCTTTTGAAAAAAATCCTAAGGCTTTACTTAATCCTTTAAAGCACCTCGCATGGTAAGGAGACAGAGACGTGGTCAAATGTCAAGTTGTTGGGATCAGTAAGTTCCATTCCGTAAGAGTCTAGTATCCTGATCTTACTCTTCTCTGCTACTCTCATGCCAGATCCTGTTTTTTTTTTCCTGTTGACCCACCATAATCTACCGTTAAGAATTCTAATATACAAACGCCAGGTAAGCAAACGTTATCTTCAGGAGTAATAAAATTTCTAGCTCTCTTTTTCAGATTTAGTTCTCATCAGAGTATTTTGTCATGTTTCCTTGAAGACATCTGCCATCGAGTGGCCCTCAAAAATAGGAATATTTAGCCTTCATATTAACCAAAAATAAATTCAAAAAGTTGTACTGAACTTAGGCGAACTGGCTATAGCCAAACGAATCTTACAGTTTTTGAGATTGAAACTTTTGGTACTCCTATTTCATCCTCACAATCTGCACGCGCAAATAAAATTATAAAAGTTATGTCAATTAAGGTCTTGGCAATAACCAATCAGATAAGTTATCTAGCCCATTAACTATATTTTACCAATAAAAATTTGTATTTACAGGTTTCTGACCAAAGCTAAAGCTAGAGCCAATGAAAAGATACAGCAATGATTCTGACATCTACTTACCACGACTGGCCGAGCTTCGTCATCTCGGCCGGCAACAAAAGCAATACCTTTGGCAAGCTCGGCAGAAAACTCGTCCGCTATCAAATGCCCTGCATGTTACAAAGAGAAAGCCGAGCGTCAATCCATTTGCAATGAACCAATAAACTGGATTTTATCGATATTTAACCTCTTTGATGAGGTAAGTAATATTCAAAGAGCCCTAAAGAGGTCTGATGCACTTCAGTTTCTACGTAGCTTCAACAAATTTATAGTTTAGGCAAACCACTCATTCCGAACAGGCTTTCCTAGCATCTGGGTATTTGGGATCTCGTGGTTTGATGGCTCCTGGGAAGGTTTTGGCATCTGAGTATATGTTTTCTTTATTTTTTGTGATGAAATACTAATGTGGGTGATGGGTTTTGGGTTATGACAGGACGGGTTGGGTGATCCGAGACAGGTTTAAGAGGCGAAATCGATGGTTTTGGGTGGAAATATGTTGGGCAAAGGTGCCAAGGGCCTTCTCATGGGCAAGTCCTTTTCCCCCGTCAACAACAACAACAACAAGGATAAGGACAAGAAGAAGCATGTTTCTCGCTCATCTCGCGCAGGCCTCCAGGTTACCAACAAATTCGAACAACTTACAAGAACAGAGTTTGGAAGGCCGTTACTGGGCAGGCGAGACAAAGACAGACACTTCAAATCCATGAATGTAATGCGTCTGATAAGCTTCAAAATAAACGAACCCGTCTGCTTCTGTGCAACGAAGAAGAATTCTATTCTTTTGCCGCGGGAAAAACAAAGGCGGTGGAAAACTTCAGGAAACAACGAGTAAACCAAAAACCAAACAGGAAAACGCGAAACACGCGTCGTAATCTCATTGGTTCCATAGACGAAATTGAAACAGTGGTTTTCCGAACTTCATCGGAGAGAAACGCCTAACAGCGTAAATATACTGGAATTTATAGTATATGCTAAAATGATTAACTGGAAGTTATAGTATTTGCTAAAATTATATGATTCAAGGAAAGAAACCAAGCATATATGATTAGATATCTCTGCATTGATTAGTATGCGTAAGAATTAGATATGTAAATATAGCATGAATACAACCGCCAGCTAGTTTTAAAAAAAGAACTATGATAATAGATGGAATACCCTAGGTCATCCACATGCTGAAAATGAGTGAGTTGATGAAGAACATCTTTTTCATTTCGAAAGTCTGCTGCAAAACTCTCTGGGCCATGTGTTAATATGTACTCCGAAAGTACTAATGTTTTGAAGGTTTCCCTCCAACTCTTCTTGTCCAAGACAGCCAACCTGACAGCACAAATATTGTTTTCTTCAGTTAATTCCAATACCACAAGGAGGGTTTGTTTTAGTCTAACTAAAATCTCAGCATTTCTTAGAGCTGCAAGAAAATATTCAAGCCAGTTTCAGTCCAAGTGTGACCAAACAAAGATCTTTTCACAGAAATCAAACAGTCAACACTGAAGTTCTGACATTAATGTTGACCAATCTAAATGACTATTTTTCATGCCCAGGAAAACCAGAAGTTCTGACATTAATGTTGACCAATCTAAATGACTATTTTTCATGTCCAAAAAAACTTGAAGTTCAGAAATAGAAGAAAATTATGGATTGGCAGTTATTTTATGGAGAAGAAGCAAAAGCTATAAAAAATGTGTAACAGGATGACGATAAATGAGAGGTTAATTCAAAATTCAAAACATGAAGATTAAGGTTTTAGCAAAGAAGAAATACCTGAATTTAAGGACTCCCACATCTAGCCCCTCTCTGGTTGTTGAACATCCTTTTTCTCAAGAGGACTTCCTCATCTCGTCCAAGATGAAGTGAAGAAGCTTTGTGAGCTGATAGTCGGCTCCAGGATCTCAAACCTGACCCCGGGGGGGGAAACGCCTGGTCCAGTCAACCGTTCTTCTGAATCTTGGGGATTACAGCAATCCCCACACAGAAATCTGAGGGCATTTCCCATGGAAAATCAATGTATCTTCTTTTACATGAATCTTTCGATTGGGAGATAATTTCCATCTATCGGGATTCAGAAATTTCATGAGACTTACAAACTCCATAATGCAATGGCATATCAGTGCTGTG
>LPNX010811435.1:289496-338911 GCA_001517045.1 Pseudotsuga menziesii
AATTATCCAACGCTTATGCTACTGTAGTTTCACAAAAGTGAAAGTAAGCGGACTGTTGTTCTCCGCTAGAGCAACTCTTTCGCACGGGTAGTACATTTGCATATACAGTGGATACGCCAATATCAGAGCTCTTTATTCCTGCAATTCAGTAATATTAACGATTCACAACGTCTTTTCAAGCAGTCCACTTAGGTTTGCTTCAGCTTTTCCTTGTAAAGAATTCTAAGAAGTTTTAATTTCACATAAAGTAAAAAAACCATTTAACTTTTATCATAAAGGAAGTTAATGTCTTTGAAAATGAATCATCAGTATCACTCAAAGCCCAAGATTTCTAAATCATTTTCCCAAATCATGGTATTTTATAGTATGAATACCATGAATGAATAAAGGGCATGAGATAACCTTGCTCGTCTATTCTGGAACCACACGTCAACTTGAGGCGGGCTGAGATTCAACCGTTTGGCCAAGGCTTCTGCATATCAATAACTTGCAAAGAGCTAAAATCAAGAAAATTAAGATGATAATCCAGAGGATCAGATTGACTTACAAGATTTAAGGGGTTGTTTTTGAATTTTTCACACATCCATTTGCGCTAAACGCCTTCAAAGATCCCAATGTTTCCATACTCGGCAGTTGAAACATACTTAGCAGTTGTTCTAACTAAGAGCACCCAAAAGTAGTTCAAGCTTTGTTCACTGTGCCAACCTGCACCAACCCCCTGATGCTCTTCAGCTTCACACATATGCCTTCACACAACTCCTCCAAAGGTCCCAACGTTTCAATACTTTGCAGCTCTTATAACTGAAAGCAGCCGGAAAGAGATAGTTGTTAAAACTTGTACACTACAGAAACCTGGTATGCTTTTCAGCTTCACACATCTGTTTGTCATCAACACCTCCAAAGATCCCAATGTTTCCAAACTTGGAAGCTCTTCTAACTAAGAGTCGTTGAAGCTTATTCTTCGACTAAAGAAAATCTCAGTACAAGACTCCATGGAGCCGAGCTAGCTGCAGTGATCGAATACAGTTCCCATTGTATTTCCTCGTTGGAAGACAACTCTGGGGGATTTTATGCAAATTGGCGAGGCTGGGTAAACTTCAGGAACACGCAAAGCAAAATTTCAGGAGCACGCATTGTCAGAGGAATTGGAGGTTGGAAGGAAAGTTCTAGAACACGGAAAATGTGAATGTGAAGCGTTTGAAGTATATAAGACTCCAGCTTTTGACAAACCCTTTCTGCGACGATCAGAAACCACCACAGGCGACCAGCGACCAGGGGAAAAAATACAGAAAATGTCATGAGTTGTCTTCGACTTGGGCTGCCCCCATTCCTTGATGGCTTTGCTGCGGATGGCTTTGGCAGCAGCATCTTTTCCAAGCCTGGGCATCTCCACCACAGCCATGTCCTGACGTGCCCATACCGAGAACGACCACGAAAACAATTCTGGGAATTGGCAAGGCAGGGGAAACTTCACGAGCAAGCATTGTCCGAGGCGGTGGAAAACTACAGGAAACAGCGGGTAAACCAAAAACCCAACAGGCAAACCAGAAACACGTGTCAAAATCCGATTGGTTCCATAGACGAAAGTGAACAGTGGTTTTCCGAACTTCTTCGGAGAGAAACGCCTAACGGCGTAACTATTAACAGGTATATAACTATTGTTAAGTGAAACAATAGTTTTTACTTTAATTAGTTTATATTTTTTTAAGTTTTATATAAGTTTTATAAAATGAATATTTTTAAAATTAAATTAAATTTATTTTTTAATTTTATGATTGGCTTATTTTAATGATTTAACTAATTATGTGCAAATAAAATTGTCAATATAAAAACAAATTTTTTTAAAGTATTTTTTAAAACTCCACAAAGTTACATACTTTTCTCTAATGTTTTTTACTCTTTTCATATCTTGCCACTATATATCAACTTTTCCAGTTAAGTTATAAATAGTTATTCTAGCCTTCAGCGTGTCTGAGTAATATAGATTTGAAAATATTTTTTCATTTCGGACAGCCATGCCTCGACTTCTTCTCATTTTTCCACCTCACCATTAAACATTGAGGGTTTTATCTTCTTAAACTCTCATGAAATTTCTTCGCAAGGTTTATATTTTCTCATTTTCTCTTTACGGGATTGATGTCGCTATCACTACTTTCATTGGAATATTTATGTTTCTCTCTGTGTGACCTAACATTAATTCCTGAGGAGAAATTACTTTCATTATCATATAATTTTAACTTTTTACCTTTACGCTTGTAGGATATAGTTCCATATTTAGATTCATGTTCTTTTCTTTTAACATTTCCTTCATTATGTAATTTATCAAGCAATATTTGATTTAATTCTTCCCGTGCTCTTAGGATTCTTTCATTATCTTCCTTAACATTCTACAGTTCAGCTTTTATGTCTTTTACAGTTTGAAGTAATTTAGATGGTTGACTATTTAGTTCCACGTATATATTATCTAGATTATTATGATGTGATCCATCATCAGCAGATGCCTTTACTCCTTCCATTCCCTGCAAAATAAATATTTATATTTATGTACAGAAACAATTTTTATAAATAGGTCAGTAGTTTGTTTTTATGTTTTTGTATTGAGCATGCGAGTTCAGCCAATCTTCAGGCCTAGTGTTTAAAATATGTGCTCTGATACCACATGTAGAAACTCCAAAAATTCCATAAATAAAAAAAATTGTTAAGGAGAGTTTAGATCCATTTATGAATCACTACCTGGCTTACATAGATGTTATTATTTAAAGTAAACCCTACAATCCATTTATCATCCTAGGACTTGGCTTATAAAGAAAAATTTGTAAATCTAATACTTAACAACTCCATTATGACAACTTCATTTATGAAATACATAACATTATGCTTGTATACAGTTTTACTTGTTTTCAAAATTTAAAGTGTCATGTCTTCTTGTCATTTAAGTTACAGTTTGTATGCTATCTTGATTTACCATAAGATGGATTCTCCATGTTTTTATTGTTTTTAAGCCTTCTTCCTACATACCCTATTTCGATGCGAGGGTTACCAGGCTAAAGGTCTTACTTTGCTTATTGTAAGCTAACACAATGTTTAATCTTGTATTATTGCAGGTTTGTTTCAACAAAAGGGATTATCCCCCCCTCCTTCGCTACTAAACAACCCAATGAGCCAAGGTAAGAAACATTAAAGTGACACTAACATGGCTAAAAGGAAAACAAGGAGTTCAAAGATGATTTTGTACTACAACTGTAAAATGGTCATTTTATACTATGCTTGATCTAGTTTTAACTTATTTATATCGTGGATTTGTCATACCATTAAAAATTGTTCTAAACTATAGAGAGTGGGTATGAAGATTTAAAACCACGTGGTGGTAGGTTAAGAGTAAAGGTGCCCACATGAAAGAGCTTCATGGTGCTTTCCAGCTTTGAAAGGGGTTAAAACCCTTATGGAAAAACAAAGGGTTTATTCTACTATGTACTCTTCTACGTCGTGGGAATGGTGGTGAGAGTCAAAGGCTCTCGGGCCTTCCAACACTCAACTCTGTGAACTTCTACAACACACTCCAACGTTTTATTTATAGGCTCATCGACAGTTTTTTACTCCATTCCTTGACCCTTCGCAGAGCAAGTTGAAGCTAGGGTAAATTACTCCTTCGTAGAGTTTTGTTTCAGTTTTGAATATAATTGATTTGATACTGTTAATGCCCAATTTTAACCCTTATTAGCATGTTTTACTGGCAAGAGGGTTTCGAGGGTTGCCATTGTCGTTGAATCTTGGCTTGAAGAGTAAGCTTGGGTTGAGGGCACTGACGGAGAAAAGGGTTCTGGTAAGATCTAATCCTTGAACCCTACGGTCCTTGATGGTGTGAAAAGAAAGCTGGAACAACGTTTCTCTTTTTTGGGTCTGGCTTTGTTTGGATGTTACAAGGCTTTGCACAACCCCCCTTTTGTTCGATGGTATACACTCTTGTGTTTTGGAAGATATATGTGTTGTTTCTAAGCCTGCAACTAAGATAGGGTTTATATTTTTAAAAATTTCTCTTTTTGGCTACAAACCATGGACTCTACATTGTATTAAGGTTTCCATACAAATATGGAAAACTCTTACTGTGATTTTTTTACAAAGTTGAAGGCAATATAGATATGCGATTTCATTTCTTTTTTGTGAAAAATTTCAAAGCTCTCGGTTCTACTTTGTAATTTGTATAATGTTTGTTAGCATTTAAACTATTTAGGGCTTTCAGAACTGCTATGTGTATATGATATTTTGTTTATGGTTATTATGTAAATAAATCGTGTTGCGTCTATGTTTTCATTAAAAAGATTGCCATTCTGGTTTTTGAAATGATTACGGCCTCTTCTGGTTTCATGGCATATGTGGTTTTTAAAAGGCTACGGCCTAATTTCGTTGATGTTATGTTGAGCTAGGGTTCCAAAATTGCCAAATGTTTCCCAGATTTATTTCTATATCTAGGTGATTTCACTGTAAGTTTTAATGATTATATTACTTGATAAAAATCAGCCTTACAAGCTTCGAATCCTTGACCCCTGTAAAAAGAATCTTAGATAGGGAAGTTTGTTTGATAAAGTGGTGAGTTCGAACCTATCATTTCGATAACTGTAAGTTTGTTTTTAACCCTAAATCATTTTTCTTTTATAACTAAATAAGCCTTTCGGTTGTGTGAGAATTGATACTGGCTAAAAGTAATATTCATCTATATATTTTATTTCTATGGGTATTAAACCCTCGAATAGAATTCATTACGTATTGAACCTAGATCTATTATTTTGGCATGTTAATATAAATTTATAGTGTTTTTGGTTATGGGCAAGCCCTAACTGTAAAAGAAATCCGTTGTTTGGTTAAATCTAAGATAACTCTATTAAAACCCTTTGTTATTTCTGTGTGACCTTGTAAGAAAAGATACAGTAATGCTAATTATTATTTATCTATGTATACTAATTATTATCAGGTGAAACTATATATAGAAATATGATATTGTTTCTAAATAATAACATAAGATAGCCTACCATTTATACTATTAAATTCTGTGTAAGCAGTGGAATCCATTTCTCGTGTATTTAACTGATAATTTCCAAGAAATAAAAATACTTTTCTACTTTATTTGAAAACAATAATAGTTTTGGGAAGCTTTTAACATTCCTAAAAAACCTTCAGAAATAAACATAAAACAAATTAAGGATATTAATAATCTAGAACAATATAGAACCTATTAACTTTCGAAGTGGACAAACATCCAAAGAAAACTATTCCTCCCAACCATCTCCTGAAATAAGCCAAGATCACTAGCTTTAGGACCCCCGACCCTATTCGCTGAACCACCAAGACAAAGATACTATGTAGAAGTATGTTTTGTCCTCTCGGTAACTTAGCAGTCACTCTTGCAGTCAATACTCTAGCAATTCACTTTAGCTTTCCCCTCATCGAATTCCTCTTGTGTGCCTAACTTTTCAGTTTCCAACAATCCACAAGGTTGTAATCTCAAGAATGTAGTGAGCCTCCTACTCATTCAATGGGTATATATGTTCTTGCCTAGGTCTTTGAGTCAATTTTGTAATTAAATGAGCCACCTATTGAGTTCCTCCTTTCTTGGGAAGATGACCACAAATATAGGGAAGTTGCCTCCTACATCAGCTAGAAAGTGAACGATGTTGCTGCAATTTGCCATTTTTTCCTTCTACACTAGATAATTCCTCCTAGTGGGTCAGTGAACACTCTTCAACAGTCCTCTTTGGATATGTGTCTCTTCTTTTAATTATTAAATAATAAAATATTTCAATAACAGTCATCTTTGACCATCCTTGATCAACAACATAAAACTTTACAATAACTTTTAAAGTAATGTCTTTTCACAAAATAATTTTTTTTTAGTTCTAGGTGGGCTACACAAAATCACAGATGACACCGACCACGTGAGATACCAATCCATCAAAGAAACTACAGATTTGGCTGCAATAAATCGATCCAAATGTTTATTGACCCATCGGTGCCTGCGAAACCATTCCTTTAGGTCGGACCGATATTAATATGATAAACATTATAATGTCCCTTTTTAAAATTTTATTAAATGACCAATTTTTTCACTTTTTCCCCTATTTCGACCTTTGACTACTTTTGATGTCTAGGTCTCCAAATTGGCCCAAATGATCCAAAATATTCTCATAGTGTGTATGAATTATATTAATACTTGAATATTATGTTCATGGATGTTTTATAACCCTCCAATTACTTCTGTAAACTTGTTTTATATTCTAATCAAAGTAGGAGTCTTTACTAGCAAATTGGGGTTCCAATCCCCCCCGGGTAAATGCTGAAAATGGCTTCTCAAATGCTGCCAACCCCACTCCAATTTATGAACAAAGGAAGGGGATGTGTAAGGGAAATTCTCAAGGTCTCATATGAATCATGGTTCAGTTTATACAGGCTGTTATGACTCTCTCCCAAACAACTCTCAATTCCCCATTTCGGCCCTTGGGAAAAAGGCACCAAATCTTTTCTCAATGCAATTAAAGTGAGTAAAAAGGCTTCAAATTCTTAAGTAATGAACATGAAAATTGTAATACACATTAATTCCATTCCATTTATCATACATTTATCAAAGATACATTCTTCCATTCGAAATAATCAGCATTACCATGGCATATATCAAAATAGTGTGGAAATAGTCATTGTTTGCTCATTAAAAATCATTTTGACATACAACTCTTGGGTATTTCGACCTGAAAATTTATAAGAATGAAGAACATAGAATATTTAACTTATTACAATCATAAATAAACCAGGAGAAGCTCTCACAAGGAGTACAATATCTCACCCAAGGCATAATCCCTCCATGAGCATGAATATGCAATGAAAGCTGGAAATGGTTGAGAGAAAGTGCTGCAATAGAAGAACCCACAACCTTCTCTATAGCTTACACCTGTAATTACAACTCCATTAAAGCTCCATGAAAGACTTGAGTGGTCTTTCCAAACAGCAACTTGGATGGGAATCTTTCACCCTCAAAATTGGCTAAGGAAAGAAAACTAGTCATCCACTAGCTCTCGCAATTCACAAATGAAAATTTCTCAAATGATCAAAAGCCATTCTCTTGGTTTCTTCCTATATTTTATAAACATCCTTAGCCTTCTAAGGTTCCCAATCCATCCACAAACTCAAGCCAATTCGAATTAGGGTGTCTGCTCATGATTTTCCATGTGTCCTCTCTTTCCTAGCCTTCCACCTTCCCCAAATTCGAGTAGGACCCCATTGAGATTCCCCAATTCACATGAGAGATTTTTTGGATGCTCTATTTCAACCTGATATGTTAGATGTCAGCCTTCATATCTAATTTGTTTCATAGGTGTCATAGCATCTTCATCATTGTTGTCATAGAGCTAGGGAATCTAGTGCAAGTGTCTCACTAGCTCCAAAATGACTCTTCATCTCCCATGTAAGTTACATTTCCTCCCAAATTCGACCTATGATGCATATGGCCAAGTCTATTAGCCTTATAACTCATCCAAGAACCTTTATGCTTCCCATGGATTCGAAATTGCAAGAGGAGGATGCCATGTGGCACAAAATTTGTAGCTTGTGTGGGCCCCATAGTCTCCATTCTCTATTGTCACTTCAATTTTCTCTTGTATTTATTTCATAAGCTACATTATTAAATATTTATGCCATTCTAATGTCTAAACATCATTTGTTATCCCCCTTATTAAAATTCCAAATGTATCCATCCAACCTAGGGAACTGGTAGAATTGATGGAATTGTCCTACTATGCAATTATTTGAATGGGGACATTACAAACATCCACCATATGGTTACGAAATAAAAGGTTGATATAATTATAAAATTGAAGCCAAAAATGTTGACATACTCGAAATTGATAAGTTCAAGGCTTAGGGTTATTTAATGGCCTATTAAAGTACAAGTAATTTTACAAAATTATTTGCCTTAGCTTTGCTCTTCACATCAAGAGTGAAAATTGTAGTAAATTACTTATGAGTTCTAGGATTTTATACGTTGGTTATTGCGTCGATGGGATGAATGGTGTTTACGTTTTCATAATGACCTTTCATATGTTGATGGAAGCATTTCTCTCTTAGAATGAAACACTAGAACGGGTTTCTTTCAAGCACATCTTTCAAGAATTGAACACCTTCTCAAATAAGTAGTTGAATGATATAGTGAATTAGCTTTTTAAATTGATTGTTCTTATTGAATTAAAGGATGTAATACAATTTGTACTCCATTATTAATGGTTCGCCAAATGATGCATTTTCCTTGTTATTAATTTCTTTGAAAATGGCGAAGGATACCTTTTCCTTGTAATTATTAAGATTTATGGATTATTCTAATATGCTTCGCTAAAAGATGCATTTTCCTTGTTATTAATATATTTGAAGATGGCTAAGGAGACTTTTCCTGGTTATTATTAATATATAATAGTAGGTAGATGAGTACATATAAAACACTCTAACACCCTTTAATCTTCTTAACTTAAATAAAATATAAGTAGGTTATAATTAATAGTAACATATATATTTATTTATTTTTTCCAAAACTATCAATGGTTCCAAAGCTCATTTATTTTTTATTCGAGTTGGGTTCTAAAACTATTTTTTTTCTATTTTATGAATAATTTTGGGTTTTTTCTTGTAAACTCGTAATGGTAAAATGGTTTGTTACTAATTATTGCTGTAAAAGATCTTCCACGGTTCCTTCACGATAAATAAAGGATTTTGGGTTTTGTTTTTCATAAACTTTTAATAGTTTAACGTTTTAATATCTTGCACAGTACTAAGATTATCCTTCCATGGTTTCTTTGTTGTAATCTCTGTAATGTTTTCTTAACTGTATTTATTCTATAACTTTGGGGATTATACCCTTGACCTCGCAGATATGCCTATGTTCTAAGCCGATGTTAAAAATCTTTATGTATTTCTTTAAAATAAAGTTGCCAAGCTATTATTTCTCTTAACACAAGATCTCGGCCAAACAATATGGTCTTTATGTTACATAACCTAGAGAATGATATTATTTTTCATTTAACTATCGGGTTTTGGTTATAGTTTATCTAGCCCTAACTTAAATAAGTTTTATATCAAATAAAAGGAAGAAAACAAGTTATCACACCTTCACATAATTTAAATACTTGTATTTCCAACTATTTTATATGCTTTCATTCACCACTCATGAGATAAATAGAAACAAACCAGGGTTTTCCAAAACATAGCCATGTATACTTTATAATTCAAACATATATACATTCTCCATAATTATATTAACCCTACTCAGATTTTTCCATGATTTTACTTGAAAGTAAATGAATTTAAGTTAGAGACACTACAACAAAACCCTGTGATTAGCGTCTCTTTTAACTTCCTTTTTAGCGTCCACTATCACTTTTAGTGCATTTTTCAACATTTTTTGGACAAAGTGGATGCTTTTCCATGGGATGGGGCTTTTAATGGCGTTATTTGTGTCTCCTTTTAAAAGTTGGTGCTATTTTGGACGCTAATTAGCATCCAAATTAACGTCCCAATTAGCGTCCCAATTAGCGCCCCTTTTAAAAAGTTGGCGCTATTTTGGACGATAATTAGCATCTCAATCAATGTCCCAATTAGCATCCCTTTTTAAAATTTGGCGCTATTTTGGACGATAATTAGCATCTCGATCAACGTCCCAATTAGCGTCCCAATTAGCATCTCAATCAACGTCCCAATTAGCATCTCAATCAACGTCCCAATTAGCGTCCCAATTAGCATCACAATTATTGTCCCAATTAGCATCCCAATTAACGCCCCAATTAGTGTCCAAAAAAGCATCCCATATAACGCCCAGAATAGCCTCCAAAAAAACGTCATGAATAACATAGCACTATATATTGATCCAGGGTTAGCGAGAGGAATTACGCCATGAATTTCGACAAGAAAAACATCCAACATAGCACCAAATATAGAGCTAGGAATTACGCCTAGAAAACATCCAACATAGCGTCGGGTATAGAGTCAGGTATAACGCCTGGAATAATGCCATAAATTTCGAAAGGAACCGCGTTAGGAATTGCACTATGTTTAGAGCTAGGAATTTTGTTCGAAAAATGTTTGACGTAACGTCTGATATATCAATGTCAATGTCAACGATTATGATTCATGTGATAATACTTTTGGATCTTGATTTATCATAGTGGAACCTAATGATTGTAATCATGGCACTTTTGGATCTTGATTAATCCTAGTGAGGGGTAAATTACCTTAATGTCACATGAATTGCTCTAATGGCATTTGAGCGTCACCAACAAAATTTGATAGACCATAAGGGCATCTGATTAGAATTGGTAAACACCCCTAATTTAAATCTTGGTTCATAATAACCATCCTTAGTGTTACAAATCTTGCTATGGCCACCATATTCCTCTTCCAAGTTAAAATTTTCCGATAAAGGGCTTATGTGATAACTAAGTCCCTGCACTACAAAGTGTACCAACACAAGCAACTCGTAATAGAAAATAGAATAATTCAATATTGTGCCTAAAAGGACTTCAAGTGTAATGTAACGAGTTTGTTTTGTTGCAACAATATGTTTCCCAAGCATGCAAATAGGCATCCACCTTGACTCTAAAGGCTTGTTAAATGTCATGTAAGACAACTTAGAGAAGTCGCAACTCTTCACTTGATATCTTGATATGCTTGATGTTATGCTATGTCTCACCTGATTTGTTATCACATTACTTTTATTTACTTAGAACACCTAAGGAACTTTCATTGAATACACTATATATCAACATTAACTACACCCACTAAACTAAAACCATTGAGATTGGGACAATTACATATGAAAATCCATGTCAACCCTCAATTTGACCATTAAATAAATCACGTAAATTCCTCCTTGTTAAGCACACGACCATGTGATATTCCTTCGATAGTTGTTTTTCATGTAATCATGTGATTTATGTAATTCTACATCTCATTTAATGGAAGGGTTTCTTGAGAGCTTGGTTGGTGAAGTAAACCACATACCATACAAACCTCCTCATTGAAATGCAATCATAAGGCTATCCTTGTGTTGAATGTGAACATGTGGGTGAGGCATGAATTGAGATTTGATCCAAAGCTCCACTTACCTCCATTCTACCTACATGAAAATATATAATGAAGTCCTCCTCCTTTTATTTCCATAATATTTCTTGTGTTGATGTTACATTGCTAAGGTTATGTTTCTAATGCTATGCCAAATTTTGAGAAGCCTCTTGCTTCCATTAACCATTCTTGAGTTTCCTTGGCATCATGATGCCCAATTTTCCTCTCAAAGTGTTCATTGCATAATGGGAGTTTTAGCTAGGTTTATGCTATATTAGCCAAGATTGAAAAGTCCCTTGTTCCAATATTTCATTTGAGCTTACATAAGTGGTCATGATAACCATTTCTTCCTCTTATTAGCCCATTTCATAAGGGGAGGCTTTGCGGGATTGCTTCCAAATCAAATAGAGGTTAGTAGAGGAAGCAAAGAACCCTCCCACACATAGAGGTTGGAGACAACATATGCCCCAACCTTCTTGTTTTTGTTGGAGGGCCCATACTTCTTGGCATTGATTATGTAAGATAATGAAATCGAGGCTTTAATCGTGTGGAAGAGCGTAATCCTTGATCTTCCCTATGATATTTGGTTGGTATTGAGTGGATTGAGCCCTTAGACATCCTCTTAGGCATCTTAAGGATTTTACTCTACTGAGGCTTATGATTTTTCCCAATGTTTATTTTCATGTGAAACACCCAGTAATACCAAGTGGTTAACAACATGGTCCCGTGGAAACATCTCTTTTCAACCACAACTTGATCATAAGGGGAAGGTGAATAATTTATATGATTGACATGACATAAACTTCACGAACCACATCTCCTCACTTAGAGGAACTTCACAAAAATTATATGCTTTTACTCACTTTAGGGGTGTGCACATATTCTGCTTTGCTAATCTATATTATAGGTGTGCACATTTTCTTCATTACGATGATTGAGTAAAACTTGTGCCCAAAAAATAGTGAAGCAAAACACAAGAAATTTAATTTATCAAATTCTCATCAAAGTGCATCATGGATAATATAGAGACAACTCCAGTTCCTTGAAAGATTTGTTGCAGCTTGGGATTTCCATATGTGCAAGTCCACATGCAATAGCAGTTGAGGAATCCAAAACAATCCATAAATGGAAAAAAAATCTTTATTAAACTTCTCGTGACAATTTGTTTTTTTAATGAATAACCTCTACAAATGGCATATTATATTTATCTCGCCTTTCAACTCAATTCCTATGGCTAAAGTATTCATTTGAAATAAAATGTCACAATTTCAATTACACCATTTACACAACATGTTAACCTTGCCAAATTTGGTATGTTGCATTACATGTGTCCCAACATTAACCTTTGAGAACAGAACATAGTATGAGAAGAAAATCATGGATGGTTCACATGGATTTTTACACCCTTTTTTATCTTACGAGATATCGATATCCCAAAGAAACTTCACATACTTTCTTTTCATTTGATGTAATTTAGATTAACTTTTAGATCCTCGAAAAACTGCCTATGTCTATTGTCAAATTTATGTTGTCCCATACATTTATCTCAATTAATCTTGCTCATTGATCAACTAAGATACAAGAACATTATTTTGAAATATATACTTCTCATACTAGAAAAGGGCATTATTTGGCTCTCTGATATAAGATTGGGTAGCATTTGTCTTAGCATGTTTGTCGGTATTTTAGACAGGACCACAAGTCCTTGAGGAAGCCCAAAGGCTCACTCGAAGCGACCAACTTTATGTTTAGTTAAAGTGTGCCAAATTTATGTTAAATTTTATATAGGTGGGATATAATATGTTTAAATAACTAATTAGATATATCGATGTGCCCACTACTTATTTTAGGTACCAAATACTTCCTAGACCTGAGATTTGAGATTGCTTGTTCATTGTCAAACCCAAATCAACTTATCCCTATGAAAACCAAGCCCCTAAATCCCTTCAAACTTAAACATCTCCCAAGATTTAGTACCAATGATAATGAATATTGATGAGTTCAAGTGGTTTAAAGGGACTTTTAGTCTACTAAGGTTGCACATACCAAAAATCTTAAGCCATAACAACTTCAATCCCTTTTTTTGCTACAAATGAGGATGTCATTAGCATAAAAAATGCTCAAGAAACATTTCCAACCCTCATAAAGAGTCATCCCTTAAGGTGATAGAAATATGATGCATATTATACCTTCCCACTAGAACTCTCATGAATTCTCTAACCTCAAGTAAACTCAAAAGAAATGAAAAATGCACACCATACACAATTATTTTCTTCTAGTGTTCTATGACCCATCAACCTGAACTCTTTTAACTATCTACACATGCTAGGTAATAATGTTTAAGACATACCTTACCAACTTCCTTGTTCAACAACGTACTAAATTAATCCATAAATAAACCTTATAACGACACCAGAGAAACTTAAAACACAAATTTAACAATACATCTTCTTATAGATTTTTAGTGGTTCATCTAAATGCTAATTACTATAGTTGAATTGTTCTTCTTATATATTTTTAGTGGTTCATCTAAACACAAATTACCATAGTTGAATTGTTCTAACCCATCTAAATGCAAATTTGACATCATATAAATTATAACAATATTCATTAAATTGAAACATCCACAGAAATTGTAATAAAACTTATGTTGCACACAAGCTAAACATCTTAATTCATTACCAAAGAGAGATTTTCCTTTGGCCATAGCCATCAAATGTGAACACCACTATCATGTTGGATATGGGGTAATAAGGGAGAATATGATTCTCTATATTTCTCTATAAGATTACAACAAATTCCTCAAAATGTTGCTACATGTCCAATATAGTAAGTTAACTTACAAGGAAAATGAAATAATCCCTTGCCACTATCCATTTTGGTGCAATTTTTACAAAGACCTAGTTACCAACACTCACCCAAGATTTTGACCAATCCCACACTACCAATATCACACTAGCTTGACCACTCCACTGTCAATGTAACCGAGGGAAAATAAACTCTTCATAACCAGGCTACAACTTTGACACGGGATCCCTTTGCTAACTATAATTTTGGTGAGAGCTCCAAGTTTTCAATAAATTTGCTCTACATAGGAATTCATTACTTACAAGTACAAATCTATCTCATTTTGTGTATAGACCCAACAATGGAACAAAAATGCAGCATTTTCCTTCTCATACTCTCATGCTCCCATAAAAGAAATGGATCTTCATTATAACTAGCATGAAGTTTATTGTAACATTGTAGTATTTATAAAATCAAAGAATACCAACATAACTGATATTTGTAGTTTCAAAAAAATTGTTGCAACATGGCACTCTTGTCAACTACCTATCCTAGTTCACAAAGAAACTTTGTGTTTAACTTGCCAATCGATGATCCCATGCAATCTTCACTTGAATAGCTAGACAAGAAAGCTGGTCACAATAGTGTACCTTTAGCCTCATCAAACATGTTGTATTTGATTTGAAAAGAGGCCAAATTTGAAAAGGTCCTTGATTTGATGCAACATGTGACATGGGAGAATTAGTATGCCAATATAGTAGTTTACATGAGATATAATGAAATAAGAAGAAACATACATTTAATATCCCAATTTTCAAAGATGACATACATAAAAATTAAATAATCTACACATAAAAAAATATTACAATGTTGGGTTTTGGATCAACACGACCACTTTCTTTCCCCACCTTCATGGGAGCTTTCACATTCATAGGGAATATTTAGCTTATGAGTGAGGCATTCACTATTTTTAGTATTTTCACATTATGGATGGTTTTAGGATCCTAAGCCATGGTCTAGGGACAAAAGGTAGGGTCTCGGGCAATAAGATTTTATTTTGAGATTAGGGCCATGCACAGGGCCTTGAGCCATCATACATGCCCTACATAGGGAGTATTTTGTCTATAAAAAAGTTCTTATGGATTTTTTTAGCACCAATTTTTGTTTGATAAAAACCCATCTAGTGATCATTCAAACCTTGATGCCAAAGGTTTTGATTTGAATAATTGTTTTAGAACCCAATGTCAAAGTTTATTTTGTTAGTGTGTTGGTTAGGTGCATTAGGCATGTCAGTGCATAGGTTATGGGGTAGTGGGCCAGGATTAGAGGAATAATGGATTTTAGGTGCTAATGGTTACAATTTTATGTTGTTCCTCCATTTTGATTTAATGTCGGCATTTCTTTTGATTTAATGTATTTCTAACAATACTATTTCCACTTCATTATGTCATATTAGGCCATATTCACCCCACTTATATAGAATAAGTCCATGCCTCAACTATCCTATCCCTTTGAAACTCAACAACAATTTTCTTAGTTGATTGTTCTATAAACCCAAACTCTCTAAAGTGCATAGCTTGTTGAAATCCTTTTCATTTTAAACACAACCCTTTGGTTAATTTTCAATGATGCATTCCTTACATCTTCCACATATCATGCAATGTCCATCTATAGCCTCCACCTTGTTTATGCATTTGCATTGTTTAATGAGCCATTATAAAAGTGGAAGTATAATAGATCCTACACGTCCTAGGAATTGCTATTTAAGTGATTGGAAAGTTGATAATAAGTAACATATAAATTGTTATAAGGTGATACAGGAATAAAACATACAAATATAAAGAAAAAAAACAATAATTTATAAATCTTATGTTTTGACTTACTTTACTATTTCCATTTTTTCACAATCTTGATTTAATTGTTGTGACAAACTGCTATGTAGATTGGTCTTATTATGTGAGTGTTAGTCATAGAAATTCATTACTTTATATTAAAAAATTAAAAAAAATCAATTTCACTATATTCAAAAAACAAAAATGTGGGCGCCAAATTTCTGCCATCTTCATTTCAAAAATGTGGGCACCAAATTTATGCCATCTTCTTTTTCATTTCGCAATGGAAGCAACCTTGGACTTATTACTTAATTTCATCCCACATGATTTTAGGCTTTCTGTTGTTTGTCTGGTGACTCACGATTGGCTTTTCCCCAGTTTGACATTTGGCATTCCTACCCAGCCAACCCTCCTTCATTGTGACAAGCTCTCGGGTTTTATATGTGTCGACCAGCGACTCAAAACCTTCATGGAGGCATCGATAAAAGAGGATATTTCCAAAACCATTTCCTCATGGAATCTCAGTTGGATCTATCCTCGCATGTCGTTCAAGTCATTGCAGAGGGAAATGCACAACTGCTTAATTGCTTAATCAATAGAGGCTATGTTGGCTTAAACCCACCGCTTGATGCCAGTCAACTGATAGTACATCAGTCACAGGAAGGAGGTCCACATTACCAGTTGCCAATAACCGAGAGAGAAAAACCCATTACCCACCACTTGTATATTACAGTTTTTTCCTAGTTGAACTCCTAGTGCATGTCGATGGAAAAAGGACAAGTTTATGTACAAGTTGGAGCGCTTTATAGACTCTTGCACCCCGTCGGACTAGTTAAGCCGGGGTTTTAGGAGGTGGCTTGGCTTGGGTACTCTTTGATTGATACAGGGCTCAGCTAAGCAACTTGGATATTCGAACTGGGTGGGATACTTTGATCAGAGCAGGAAAGAAGTTCGGGTAGACCAGATCTTACAAAACAGCCTCTGCTTTTAGTCGAGGAAGCTCCTATTTTGCTCATTTTCCATCCACTAGGGCTTGAGGTTACTGCTTCTATAATCAATCCTTCCAAGAATATGATACAATGCATCTCTTCCCTTAATACATACTCAACCAATAACTGAAACCATTTATAGACCAACGGATTGGCTTGGATGGTTTGTTGCGGGAAACCTTGACAATATCTATACTAAGAAGCTACTGCAGGATACAAAGGAGTAGTCTGCCACCATCATTTTAGTTTTCTACACAGCAGTATTAACCACCAAAAGCTGGGCGTTCTCCTTCAAATTATGTTTACCAACACAAATCCTCCATTACATGCTTGTGTGCGTGCTCTACAGCAACCTTTGCTGGAAATTACATGATGAAAGTAATCCTGATGAGCTGGGTGTTTCAAAACCCACAAATGGCAGTAAAATCACCTTCCCATGTAGGAAAATATAAACCCTTGTACTATTTCAAATGGAAGCATCACAAATATGCTGAGGGGTATACCAAAACTACCCAAAATAGTCACACAAACCTTCTTGTAACTATTATTACTTAAATCAGGCTTTAACATGTTTCCAATATGATGGAAATACGGGTGATGGTAACATGCTACAAGGCTAAATACTCTTCAAACTTATCAAGGCTATTGCTACAAGCCTGAATTTCTCCATTCTGTTGTAACTTATTTGTTATCATGTTGATCCGACCACCATGAATTTGTCTATTTGCTTTGCAATTCGATCCTCTCCTGTTCGCTTATATTTCCAAGAGGGTTTGAGATTCACTGGATCCACATATATGAACCTTTCTCTTCCAGCTTATGGATGAAATACCCAGATAAAGAATCAGACCTTGCCCTCGACCCCCATACTTTAGCCGCACTAAAATAAAAATCGATATCCCCCAATGATTACTAAATCAAACATTAGAGGAAATTTCAACTCAAAATGGGCCTCCTAAAATGAACTAATAAAATAATAGTTAAAATAATAAAATAATATTTATTAAGTTTGGAGGAAGAAAAGAAAAAAACTACTTTTTTGTTTGTATTTTTGACATATCTCCTCGTGTTTTTACTCAAATTTTGATTGGGAGAGCTCGTTGGATGCAGAATTAAATTCCACATCCAACGAGTACCCACTCGGAATACTTTTGATGGACCCTGCTACCCCAAAAACAAGAAATACCTGAAAAAATGAAATGATGATGTCATCATTCCATTTTTTCAGGCATTTCTTGTTTTTGGGGTAGCGGGGTCCATCAAATGTATGCCGAGTGGGTACTCGTTGGATGTGGAATTTAATTCTGCATCCAACAAGCTCTCCTAATCGAAATTTGAGTAAAAACACAGGGAGATATGTCAAAAATACGAACAAAAATAGTATTTTTTTTTATGATACCTATCCCCAAATTTATATTAAAAAAGTGTTTAAGACCTATACAGTATTTCAAATTTAAAGCAATTCCATTGGCTAACACATGATGACATGGAATTTGAATAAAATTTAAAAGGCCCATTTAGAGTTGAAATTTCCTCTAATGAGACATAAAATATTTTGAAAAAAAAAACCATACTAGAAATGGACTGATCCTGATAGGGCCATATATTTAGCACCAGAACATCCAAACAATGATCCAAGGGGTGGACTCAAAGACCCAAAAAGTCCTCAAAACCCTATTAATTTGAAACCTTTATAGTCCTAGAATTCCATCTTGCAGCCAAGCCCCCAGAACGACGACCCCTTACATCCAATGCAACAAAACACCACCCCTAAAACATAATGTCCATAAAGTTTTTAGCAATTTCACCTTCCCCAAGAGTTTATTGAAGGAGAATCACATCATAACGAGTAGAATCCACTAGGCATATTTTTGGACGGACTCTACGGGTTGATATTAAAAACATGAGAGTGCATTAGACTCTACTATAACAGGACTACTATCGCACAAATTACACCCTTCATGCCTATAAATTCTCTCTCACGTAGCAATTTTCCCAAGAATTAATGAGAATTAGCCCAATTTTGCAATCAATTGCCCATATTTATCCTTGAACTCGCTCAGACCGTTTAGACTCATCCCAGGTTCAACATATAAAACCTCAAATGGTGTCTTTCTTGTGAGAACAAAGTATAGGTAGTAATCTGAGTGCTGTAGATGACCTATTTTTTTATGCTCAGATTTGTTTACATGGTTGAATTTACATTCATAACTGAAAATTCCATGCTTGAAAGATGAAAGGTGTCTAGATTTCACAATTGTGACACCTTGCTGCTGGGTGCATTCTTATAGGACTACTGTTTTGACTGTTTCCTGCTTCTTATTACTGTCTGAATGAATGCAAGCGATGTTTCTGATTCCTTGAACAACTTTTACCAGCAGTGGGAACCCATACAAAATGGGTGGTAACATGATGTATGTGAAATGCAAAAGTATAGACGATGCACTCAAGGTGTTTGACAAAATGCATGAATGAGTTTTGGTAACTTGGACTTGATTATATATTGTAAATGCAAATAATGGGCACAACTAGAATCCCTTGAGATTATTTTACCACATACAAGAGGTAGGCATTCAACTGGATCAATTTTCTTTTGCCACTACTGTACCGACCTATCCTAGCTTAGCTTCTCTCAAGGAGGTCCATGAAGATATTAGAAGTAGGTTTCAGTGTAATCTATATGTTGGTAGTGCTCTCATTGACATGCATGCCATATACAAGAGTATATAAGACGCACACTATGTATTGAAAAAATGGTGTGTTATATCTGCTAGCGGGATTATCACAAAAACTATAGTTGAAGTTGTAATACCAGAACATGCAGTTGCAGCCATTCTAAGAAATTCTGGGAATGGCATTGTTAAAATTAAGCAGGTAGGTTGTTGCTAAGAAGAACAAGTTTAATTTGCAATGGTGGTGGTTGACTTGTCACATTTTTAGAGGCAATAAGGATGTCTTGAATGTTAAATAAATTCAAGTTGTATTGTTGGTACCTTGTTAATGGAAAATTCATTGTTTCCCATCTTTCAGAAGGGGTTTTATTAATCATGTTCTCTTTATATGTGCAGATTTTTGGTGCCTGAATTAATCTTCTTGAAGTTAGAATAGGATCATCTGAAGGAGTGGTTGAAATTTTAGGCACTCCACAACAAACAAATGAAGCTCAATGCTTGATTGATTGATTGGAGCAAGATATTTTCAAAGATCACAATTTGTGAATTTTCTATGTTTCTGGTTCTTTTCAATTTTTTTCTTCTTATATTTAAAAAAATTCTTTCTCAGTTTACATGCAATTTAGATTATAAGTAGTCATTGTGATGATTCCTTCAGCGATAAAAATACGTTGTGTTATTGCTGCAACAGATTTCTAGCTTGCTGAATTGGATTTGCAGATTTAGTATTTTCTAGATCTACACTTCATTGCTTCCCAGACTGATCTGAAATTCTGATATGCAGTATCTACACTCTTGATATATACTCCTATGCTGTTCTTTCGAATATCTTAAGTTTTGATTGGTGTTCCCTAATTTTTCAGTTTCACTGGTAGGGTAAAATCTTTTTTAAGTGCGGATCTGCTAATGTGAATTAGAAAATTTAACATAGGCTAGCATCATAATTTCTAACATTAGTTACTATTAGCTAATAAATTGTTTCATATTGTATAGTGTTAAAATGAAATAAATTATAAAGTGAATCATGACAACAGTGATGGAATTGATGCTTATATCCATTCCCTGATCAGATTGTCACTCATTACTAGTACTTGATTAACAAGCAAAAAAGTCAAAGGAACTAAAACACATACCATGCCAGATGTACTTCTCAAAGTTTCAAAAAGGTTTGTAATTGGAGCTTCATATTTACAAGATATAAATTTGATTGACAAAAGAAAAAGTGAATAACATGGTTACAATAAATTTATGAAGACAAAAGCATTCACTCCATTGAATTTCATGCTAAGCAAAAAAGCACTCTTTTCATCAGGCAGGGCATTTTCTTTATATGTGAAGTAGAAGGGGAAAGAAGCCTACAGATTTATGATTACTTCATAGTTTATCTTCACTTTCTCTCTTTGGCCATGGCTCTTAGATACTTCTTCTTTGAAACAAACCTGCTCTTTGGTCTCAGTTTCTACTCAGGAGTGAATTCACATGTTCCATTTCTCACACTCTCTTGTAAATCCTTAAAAAAATGCATATTCAGTTTCTTAGGCCCTCCAACTCTTAGATCTGCATACTCAGGTCCTGATATAATCTGCTCGAAAGATTGTATCAAAACATCTATGTCAGTCATAACCTCAATGACATTGGTGTACCTCCCATCAGGCACCCTTTTCAAATTTTTTAGGGCATTCTGCATAGCAAGTTTTCTTGCTTGTGCACCAGGAGAAAGCTTTTCCTTTTATCATGTAATAAAGTTTATTTTTGCTAAAATTTACTTGCACTACTACATCTAAATATGGTCATGTATGGTCTAACATAGGATGGCTTATTGTGAATGTTTATCTATTTACAGTTGAAAGTGTGATTTGTGCATATGTACAGGAATATTATCAACATCAGCTTCAATAGGCTGCAGATAACATTTTAGGCCAAAGGGATTCATAGGATGGTTATCAGCAACAGACACAACAACCATATCAACAACAAATGTAGCAACAACAATCTATGCTCCAACCATAGTATCAGGATGGTAAAGGGAATCCTTTCTATATCTTGCACTTGTGTAACATGTGTAATGTCATTGGAGATTTTGCATTCTTTCTTATTGCCAATATTTTATTTTATGCAAAATATGGCTTGTTTTCTTCCTCAATATCTAATGTCATTGAAGTGATTAGGTAATTTTATTTATTCATAAAATAGTGTCTTTGGTTCTTAATTAAATCCATGGTTTGACAACATTCTCAGCATCCATATGGACAATATTATGTACAACCAACACAAAATTATGTACAATCGCAATTACAACCTCAACAGGTCCAGTTTAGGTCCCTTTTTATTATGATAGAAAGTTATTTTAGAATCCAAGATTGTGGTATATAAACTTTAAGCCATTGATAAGTGCTATGCTTATATTTAACTTTTGAATTCCTATAGTATTCTCAAAATACTTCTTACTATCAGTAGTAGGAGCACGCCCAACAGAAACAGGTATTGCCAATGTTTTTGGCCATTATGTATTATGATATTGCAATTTGATGGTTTGATTGTATGGTAGGAAGATAACTCGTTTTTTTATGGCAGCTTGCTACAATGGGCACACAAATAAGGAAATCTTTAACATTATGTTTTATGAAATCAGGTTTTTCCCATATATTGTTATTTGAAGACTTTTGTGATTGTCTGAAGTATATACTACATCATAGTTTTTGTTGGTCCATTTTCATTTGCAATTTTTTTGTTTGTTTCACGATAATTTTACTTAAAAATACAAAGCTCCATTAAACCAGAGTTTGTGGGCTCATGTTTCCCCTGTAAAGAGACATGACAGGGACAAATAAGGAGTTGTAGTCCCTGGAACTTAATATTTGCCTGTTGAAGTATGGAAGTAGTTTCAAAATATCAACATTTATTAATAATTGTTACTGTAACTATTTTGAGCAAGATATATGGTGACAACAGATTTAAATTCAACATCTTGGCAAGTAAGAAGGATGAAAACAGTTCGAACAGTAATTCTTGGTGCTTCTTAGCCCTCAAACAACCTCCTCTTTCAAATATGGGCATTATTTTAGGCCATTATCCCAAGTAGCAGTCATAAGCAAGCCTAAAAAGATCAATGTTTGAGTCATGAGCAAGGATGTACTAGCAAATTAGAAGAGTTTAGGGTTATTATTCATGATGAATATGTGAACAGTAGTGTTGAAGAGGTTCCATCAAATCTGAGCACAAATATTGCTCTTTTGAGCATACCTCAGCCCCTAATAGTCCTAAAATAGCATCAAACCACAACCATGAATAGTTTTGACTCTCTAAGCACATTTGGGGACTGTCATGTCATCAACTAACCCTAAATATCTCCAAATCTTTGATGTTGGGTGTGATTCCTGGGCATATTTGTGCCTGAAACAACTTTGTGGTAATTTATGGGTAGTTTTGGTACCTTGTACACCCTTATAACAACAATGGTGAGCAACAAAAGGAGCTTATTTTCAAATATGGGCATGAATGGGGCAGATCCATGGTGAATCAATAATTCTGGGTGGTTTACTAGCATTTTGGTTGAAATTAAAACGCCATACAACATCTAATTAGCGGTTTGGGCATGTTCTAGCCCCAATATGCCTTTCAAACAACATTTTGGGCACTTTTTTGTCATGAAACAAGGTATAAAAGGACCTAAAGGTATCAACCTTTTTTGCATGTGGTTGTATGGTTCTGAGGGGATCATAATATTGGATGGTAAGCATCGTATTTTCTTGTAGGCATGCTTTTATGTTTGCTTTACTGAACAAAGACTGTCAGAAATCATGCCACCAAGGTAGACAATAATTGTATGGATGCTTATTCCTGTAGTGGCCCATCCAGTATTTATTAGTGTCGATAATTTGTTAACATATTTTTTTATCTACAACTGGAACTCAGAGATGGCATGACAATGTAGTGGTGTTTCTAGGGAAATTCCAAATAGAAATGTAAGATTACTATCCTATTCAAATAAATCATCACAGTTGCTTAATTTCATGTCAATGATGGGAAAAAATTTAAAACCTATGGTAGTCTATGTTAAGTACAATATTAGATCCACTATAGCATTTTCATCTTGTCTGCAATATCTGCCCAACATCTTAAGCCAAAGTGTGGGTAATGGTATTGAATAGGAACAACCTCATTGTATTGGGAAGCCCTTTTGCCTGTAGATGTGCAGAAAGAAAAAATCCAATCCAGGCCAAAGTACAAATGCACGGCTGCATTGCCTTTAATTCTCATAGCTGCTAGTTGTGATCAAAACCAATAATCTTCACTTATTCCAGTACACCTCTTTTCCAATATTGGAACCCATTGCAGAGGTATCCTATAAACATTTTGGAGCTCATATAACTTACTCAACATGTTCGTAACATCCCAACTTTTCACCTAGTTCTATATCCTTGTGTAGGTGTGTTTGAATGCTTGAATCTATTAGTTCCTGCACCACTACGACATGTTTCTTTTTGGTGTAGACTGTTTCGCATGCTTTTCTCTCATTGAAGTTCTCTTTTGATCGGATTGTGAAGATGTCGTCAATCATTGTTGCATACAACATGATATTGAGTATTGAGGCTCAGAGTTCTGTAGTTTTCTCATAGTAGTACTTTTCCAACAAGCTATGTAATGAAGGCTACCTTTGGAATGTGACC
Organism: Pseudotsuga menziesii; assembly: GCA_001517045.1. NCBI lineage: Eukaryota > Viridiplantae > Streptophyta > Pinopsida > Pinales > Pinaceae > Pseudotsuga > Pseudotsuga menziesii. Next base: position 313,535 of record LPNX010811435.1, read on the forward strand.
AATGTTGTACAGACTGGGTTTCTTGTTCGAATAACACCACCACATCAATTTTGGATTATGTATTAGTGAATGTGAAGTTTTTTGTAGACATTCCTGCTCACCCCACAACCTTTGTAGCTTCTCCAAGTGCTTTTAATTTCTTTGTTTGATGTTGGAAGTGGGTACATGGACCTCTATGGTCTGCACTCTGCAGTATGGTTTCTTGAATTGTTACTTTTCATGGCTCCCCACTTTTTATTGGTTAAATAAGAAACTTCCAGTTTCCACCTTGGTGCCCACTTCCTTCGTACATTAGAGATTTAAAGTATTTTTTATTAGGCCTTTTCAGTCATACATTTTAAAAGCCTTTCGAGTTTCTTTTAATTCTGTCATGTGTAGAAGTGGGTCTATATCCAGTTTGCCCCGTGGGAATTTATGTTAGCATTAATGCATTGCAGTCTCAGTCTGCAAGTACCACGTGTGCTAAATTAATGGTGCTTTATCAGTTGGTAAAGTCTCTTCCCTGCCTTGTTATTTCAAGTTTCTAGGTAATGGGGCCCTTTGGTTTTGGGGTTATTCCCCAATTCATGAGCATCTATGGCAATTTTCCCCCATGCCTTCACAATACTTAGTTAATTTTCTGCGGGTGTGGATTTTGGAGTCTTAAGGAATACAATAAGGTACTCTTTAAAATGAACCTTGTTAAGGCTGGTGATTTGTAGAGGGAACCTCGGTCTTGGAAGATGATAGATATTATTGATTGTGTTCATATGTTTTTCAAATTCAACAGTGAACACTGACTTTGGATGTGGTTATGTAGCTTGAGGTAAGAGTGTTATGGAAAAGGGTGAAAAGAGATGAGCTTAACAATACCTTTTTTAATTTGGTTTCTAGTTGAACTTGTACCTAGCATGGAAATTTCAAGGGACGAAATGCTTTATATAGATATACTATAGTTTGTAAATATAAATTGGGAAATTTAGGGAAATATAAGCAGTGGGCACATTTTCAAGAAAAAAAATATAGTTTACTATCATTCCATGTGGATTTTTCCCAATTACATTGTTGATCTAAATGTGATTCAGTCATGCAAGAATGTGCAACATATGTGTGTAATTTTTTTTCAATTGGAAGCCCAAATTCACATTGTATCGTCTTATTCAGTTTATGAAGTCATATCATTACCTTCTTCTTTTTGCTCAACATGAATTACAAAGTTTGAAATTGTGTCCTTTAGCAGGTTGATCATGATGTCACTGAATCCCTGATCCCAAAAGACTTGTCAGCTGGCAAGACAATAAGATGTCCACTATTGGCTAGTAGGGACCATTCTGATCGAGACACTGGTGTTTTAAGAGAAGATCGTTTGGATTCTTCTATTATATGTAATGATCCATAGAATCACATGCTTTGTCAATTCAAGGAGATTTTAATGCAATGCATGTGCTCTTATTTTGCATCATTGCTTGTTTTCTGTATTTTATCATCTATTTTTTTCTTTCTGTTGAGGTTCTTTAACATGTAATCTTGTAAATAATACATAGTTGCAAAAGATTTCCTATATTATGATTATTGGTTGAATTTTTAATTCAGTTTTGAACATTAATTTTAGCTAAATTCTTCTTGGAAGTGCAGACAACACTTTGATTTTGAAAGTTATATCTGGACCTTCTTCAGGAGTTCGTATTTCACAACAATCAACAAGTGCTTTTGGTCTTTCTTTGAGAATTGGGAGAGTACCTGAAAATGATTTAGCTGTGAATGATCCTGAGGTTTCTCGGAAACATGCACTTGTAAATTGGAATTCAAAGGCAAGCTATATTGTCATAGAAGAAACATTTGAACTTATTTCTCCATGCCAAGTGCTTTAGGAAAGTTTACTAAACCAAGTAAAACACTTTTTGGTTTGACTATCCTGTCATTGAACTTATTTTTTATTGGTAGAATTCAAAATGGGAACTAGTTGATATGGGAAGACTTAATGGGACACGTTTGAATTCCCATCCAGTCTCTGCATCAGATTCCAATTTGAGATAGAGGAGTAGTACGGTACAGCTTGAAGGTGGAGATGTCATAACACTTGGTTGAACTTCAAATTTTTTTGTGAGTATCCAGTATTTCTCTTGAACAGAAGTTTTAATCCCCAGAGTTTTGTTTTAAATAAAAGTCACAAGGGTTAAAAAAATGTCACAAGGGCTGGCCCATTTAGGATTTCAGTGGTTGAGCTAGTAAGGGATAGGGTTGGGAAAGCAATTTAGATAGGCAAGGTTTATAGTATAGGTTAGCTGATGTGAAATGAGTTATTCAAATATTGTATCTGGTCAATGAGCTCTTATATTATTTTTTATCATTTCTGACATGGAAGGTGGCCATATGAAGGTGTATGAGCATACATTTAGATTCAATTTTTCTATTTCTCTATGGATGGTGGAGCACTCCATTTATGGAGTCTCGGTTTGTATATGTATCTCTCATTTCTCTAGGTTTATGGCATTATGTTCATCCTTTGGTTTCAATGGGAAATCCTTGGTGCTTAGGTAATTTAGGTTATTCATCTGGATATTTTCATATCCTGTAAAATCATACATGCAAATGTAATCTATAAAACAAGATCTTGGACGAAAAAATTTCCATACGTCAATTTTTTTATGTCTGGTAAGTAGATAGGTTTTTTCATCCCTAGGAAATGTGGGAAACTAAAAGTTACTATCCACCTAAAGTACTTCGATACAATACATGAGTTTGTCCATCACCTTGGGACAAGCACCTGTGAATTAGCGTCCAACAAATTCTAGAGCTACCATATGCAGCTGAAACTGGATTATGAGATTGCAGGGTATAGGAAAGTCTACTCATCCTTGTAAGTCCAGGTTGCTTGGGTGGCTGTTCTTCAGTGAAACTCTAGTTGTCAAAGAGTAAAAGCAGAAACATTTTGTAGAAATTTCTACCACTTGACAATTCAGAAATTTCACCTCTTAACTAGGGGTTTTCCGGATCTTAAACCTGTGAATTTTCAACCTTAGGGTTGTTATGGAATATGATAAAACTTAAAAGCAACCGCAACAACATACAACATTTCAACTTGTAATACACCAATCCACTAGGAAAATCAAGAGAAAAGATGCCAAATTGTGCCAATTAGTTTCAACCCTGTAGGGTAGGGTAATTCTATCATGCATAAAACAGATATGAAAACCACTTATGACAGATGTAGATATAGAAGCAAATATGCACTATGTTCTTCAACATAAATGTCAAATAACTTAACAATTGCAGCCTTAACATATGTCAAATAAGCAAGAAATATGAGTGTTGGAAATTTCAAAACCATTAAGGAATAGTTGGTTGAAAATTAAATATGCAATTACACAAGTATTAGAAACCCGAAAGTTTCATTAATAATTTAATATGCATAAATGTGAAGTTCATATACATATGATATCCTATTCAAGGCTAGTATAGTTCTCTAGCTCTCCAAACCTTGAGCTAGGGAAAACAAAGAAAATTGTAGCTGAGGAAAAAAATGAAAAGATTTATGGATTTCATAACCTAATTGATCATATATTGTGAACTTATACAATCTATAATCCTTTTCCGACCATTAGATACTCAAAGTTGTGTATTGATCATTTTTACCATTATAGAGGACTCTGTAAGTTAGGTTCCTGAATTCTTAAAGGGTGCTAGCTCAATGGAAGAGTGCCTGCCTTACAAGGAGGTTGGTGGTTCAAATCCTCCATGCCCTAATGATATTATAATATATTAAAAACAACTAAATTATTAACCAAAAAATAAGAGATAAGTGACCAAACAAAATGGCCAAAATTTGTATATAAAATTATTAAAAACGACTAAATTAGTGACCAAAAAATGAGAGATGCGAAACTAGGGATTAAAGAAGATGCAATACGTGGCGGTAATGATGAAGCCAAACATAGCATTGATATGGAAGCAAAATAAGACACGAAACTAGGCATTAAAAAGGATGCAACACGTGGCACTAATTATGAAGCCAAGCATGGCGTTGATATGGTAGAATAATAAGACCTTACTTTGGATACAAAAAAATGCGCTACATAGGAAGCAAAATATCATGCAACAATAGAAGAAATATTTGGCATAATTTTGGTAGTAAAACACGATGCAAAAATCTTTGCAATTTTGGAAGCGAAAATTGGCATATATTTAGAAGTAAAATATGGTGCAAGATGGGATGCTAAAGTGGTAGCAAAATTGGATGCAATATTGGATGCTACTTTCGATGCTAACATGGTGCTATTAAGGATGCAAATATGAAGCTAACGGGGATGCCATTTAAGAAGAAAAAACGGACACTCATTAGGAAGCAAAATACGACATTATTTAGGAAGCAAAGTTGCACGCTCTTTTGGAAGCAAAAAAATAGACGCTATTTTGGACGTCATAAAAGATGCTATCTAGGAAGCAAAAAAAGATGTTATTTGAGATGCTTTAGGTTTTGTCCATGACATGTCCCATTTAGCGTCTAGTTTGACCACTCAATGTAAAAAAAAATTACACTAAAAAGGGACACTAATTCCAAGATTTGTTGTAGTGAGACATATCTGGAAATTGTAGCCTTAGCAATTACACACTACATAGCCTTAGGAATCTACAATAGACTTATCATTCTGATTCCACCCCCTTGCCAAGTCCTTTGGATTTAAATTTAGTCTTCTTGCAGCTTCAAGTTGCCATCAACACTTATAGGGAGTTCTATCCATTTAGAACCTAGCATTCTCATATGCTTCACTGGCGGTTCTTGTCTAGAGCCTAACATCTTTTTAATGTTCTATGGAAGCTCTGACCTAATTCTTTCCACAACTTACAGAGCCTTCACCTCTGGCGATCACCGACAACTCTTTTCCTTTTTCCTTCCTTTTATTGCATGTATTTTTTCCTCTTGCCTATAACTCTTATAGAAATAACTAACTCTCTATAGTTACCGGCCACTTGTCTCCTTAGAGAATGTTGAGGTTTCATAACTTCTTTATTGTGTAATTGCTAAACTTCCAAATTCCATATCGATTGCATAATTAGATAATGCAATATTTAAATTTATAAATATATTCAAAATTTAAAGTTTTTAAACTTAGGGAGAACATAATCTTAATATTTTTAAAAGTAAATAATTTTATTATTATTAATAAAAAATTATTTATTTTTATATCTTATAATAATACAATTACATTTATAATATTTAAATAAAATAAAATAACAATTTTAAAAATTGTTATTTAAAGGCTAAAAAAATAACAATTAAAAGTGACACAAAGAATGTTTTTTAAAATTAGTATCATTGAAAATTATATTAAATTTTAATTCACACTTTTTCTATATAAGAAAAGTTTGAATGATTGAAAATTATATAAAATTTTAATTCACAGTGCACACTTTTTATATATAAGAAAAGTTTGAAACGTAGGGTGAAGGTAAATTCTAAATTTAAAAAAAAAAACAAATACTTTTGTTATTTTTAATATATTTTTATTTTTATCATTTAATTATTATGAAAGAGTGAAAATTTATATCTTTTTATAATTTAAAATACAATTAAATTTATAATATTTCAATAAAATAAAATACATATTTTAAAATATTGACATTTCTATAGTTAAAAAATAACAATTAAAAGTGATATATATCTATTTTTCAATTAAATACTATGTAGGAGGGGCATGTGGTAATATTTGTGATAAAAATTGAAAATAGAATTTGTAAATGCAGAAGAATTATCATTTGTATTTGCAATGTGTCTATTTCCTTTATTTTTGTAAGCTTCATAGTGAAATTATATTATTGTACAAAAAATAATGAGTACATACATAAGAGGATCATGAAAATCACTAGCTTATCATGGCTTTCACATACCTATGACTACTAAAACTTAAACTTAGACACATTACCAATGCATGGAGTATCATTCTAAAACTTAAACTTAGACACATTACCTGTGCATGGAGTATCATTCTAAATCTTTCAATGTTCATGTTCCATACATGGGTGACCAAAAAACTACTAAGCAGAATTATGCCTGAGTATATTTCCAAAATGAACATTTTGTCGAAATAGCCTCTGAGGGCATGAAAAGCTAACAAAAATGACTGGCAGCTTCAGAAGCTAGAATTCCTCGATTACTAATAACAACAAAAAAACTGGAATAGGAAAAATAGAGAGGTTACTCGGAGTTGCTGGTGGCTTCAACATATTCAATCTTCTCTTCCATAATGGGATATCAATAGTCTTCTGAACTAGAAGTGTTGTTCAAAACTTTTTTGAATGGGAGGTCCTTTGTTTTTCTGAAGGAGAGGTCCACCTTCCCGATGGGCTCCACCTTCTTCCTCTTATGACCACTGGTGGAAACATTGTTCGCTTTATCCTGATCCATGGGGGATTTTTTTCAGCTTGATCTTCTTGAGTTTCCATTGGTTTGGAGACCAATGAGGGACTTGAGGAGGGAGAGGAATGGATAGATGGAGCCAAAGAAGGAGAAGGAGGGGAGTTATTGTCCCTGCAAGAATTCTAAGACTGCATGAAAACATGAGGCAATGTATTTTTAACATTCCAATACTTCCTACAATGTACCCAAGCCCACTGACCTACCAATTGTTGAACTACCATTTATTCTTCCCATTTGTCCAACAAATTTCTCAAATGTGCAAGAAAAGAACTATCAAAACCACTCTCAGAGGATTCTCTATTTCTTATACAACCAGAGCTTCCCCTGCCTTTGCTAACATGTAGAGGGGTAGCACGAAGCCTCTTAGACATGTTTGTAGTGAGAGAATGGAGATTAGGCCCAATAACTTGCGAAATATCTACGAGGAGAGCAAGAGAGAGCTAGGGCACAAAAAAATCTGAAAAAAGTAGCTGACTAAAGTTTATGAACTTGATCGAACCCAAAAAAAGACTTTTTTCCACCGTGCTTAAGGGAAGCACATGCCAACCACAAAAAACAAAGAAATAAGGAAAACCAAGAAATGGAAACTTTCCTTACTAGAATCCCTGATATAATCAACCATGGGAGTCGTAGATGTAATCAACCCTGGGAGTCATAGATCTATTACAGGGAGACATGATTAGAGTTGTACCCATACCCAAATTTCATAGAGAAACCACAACAAGGAGAATTAAAACCCCATGCTTTGACAATTCGATCGATTTAATGAACATGACATGTGGGCTGAACTTGATCCACATGGTGAAAATAATGGTGGTATCGTGTTCGAATCCACATGTGTCGACTAATCCTAAAGGACACCTATATTCAGGGGTGTCTATTTCCTTCCTTAAGCTTTATGTCCATGTGCATTTGCACTTAGTGTTCCCCCAGATCTCTGGTTACCAAATAATAACCTAAAGTAGATAAATCAATATCTAGTGAATTTGTAAAGTGACCAATTGAGCCCAACTAGAATTATATGAAACTAGACAAGTGCAAGGAAAATCAATCTGCAGTTTCCAAAAATCGATGGCAACACCAAGCTTATGAAGATACTACAAGCTTGTAAGTAGTTATTGTGTAACCCCACCAACGATTGTTTATGGAACTTTTCAATTGAGTAATTTCATGCTGATGTAACTGTAACTTTGGAATGTATTCACTTGTATTTCTTATGTATTGTACCCAGATGTTTATTCTGGGAAGTGTTTGTAATGTAATTTAGTCATGTCATGCCCCGATGTTCTGATCGAGAGTTTCTATAATGTAAACAAGTCATGTCAAGTCAATGTGGGTAACCCTCCTATTGTTCAAGGGTTAAAGTCCTACAGTTCTGGGGCCCTAGGGTTGTTAGACTCGCCCAGTGAAGTCGGCCCTAGTGAGTCATTGTCGAGTCGGGAATTAGTATAAATAGAGAGTGAGTCTCTCTATTTAACACACACTCACTGACACTCAGTTGTAGCGCATAGCTGAGGGAGAAGAAGTTGTTGGGGCTAGAAAGAAAGAGGCTACTGCTGTCGGGAGATCATCTTACTGTTTTGGGGTTTTACTTTTGGTGCTGATTCTATCTCTAAGGAAGTTGCAGGGTTTTCTCCATTTATGGTTTCCCCGAGGAAAAACACTGTGTTCATTGTCTCTTGTGTTTGATGGAGTCTGTAAAGAGAGAGAATGAAAGGATTCTGAGAGCTCAAGAAGAGATGAATTAGATCCTAATGGAAAAGTTTCAAACTAAGGGTAGGGGTAGAAGATCAAAATCTAAAGATACCAGTCATCAAAGAAAATCTAAAAAGATGAAGCATACAAAAACTGAAAGTAGTTCGTCGTCTGAAGTGTTTGGTGAACAACAAAATTATCATACTACTAGTGACAATAGTGATGATAATCTATACACCAAGAAGAGGAAATACAAACCTTATGAGGAAATTTCTGGGGAATTCAAAAAGATAAAACCACCAACTTTTAATGGAGAGACTGAGAAGGGGGAGGAAGCTAAGTCTTGGTTGTCCGGGATGAAGAAGTACTTCCAAATATATAATTATTCTAACTAGTTAAATGCTAGGATGGATATATATAACCTTTCAGGAAAGGCTGATATTTGATGGCAGGACTTGAAGAGAGTTAAGGGTATAAAAGAGAAAGAATTTAACTGGAGTACCTTTAAGCGGTATTTTAAAAAGAAATTCCTATCTGAGCAATATTATGAGAAAAGAGATAAGGAGTTTTATGAACTGAAGTTAGGTTCAATGACAATGAAGGATCTGAACAACAAGTTCTTAAGTCTATTTAGGTATGTACCCTACCTTGTAGATGAGAAACCAAAAGTACAGATACTCCTTAGCTGTCTACCGTATCATATTAAAGGTAGAATTGAATATGATAACCCAAAGACTTTTGAGGAAGCTATGAGGAAGGCTAACTTTTGTTTTCAGCAGAATCGGAAGAAAGAAAGCTTGGCCAACTAGAAGGCTAAGAAAAATTATAATCAGTCTGAATCTAAGAAGAAGTATTTTGTGCCTAACAAAATTTTTAAGAACAATAAGGCCAAACACTATTCTAATAACAAGAATTTCCAAGGAAATCGGAATAGTACATCCAACAATCAGAACAATTTTAAGGGTAAGGAAACTACAAATAATCATGGAAACTTTACCAAGAATTTTGAGCGTAAAGAGCCTGTCAAGTGCTGGGAATTTAATGGCCCACACTACGCTTCAGTCTGTCCAAACCGGAAGAAGACTATTAGCAACATTCATACTATACAGGAGGAGATGACCATTGGGGAACTAGAAAGGAGCATGCCCAGAATCAACGCAGCCTTGGAGAATCGACAAGCTGAATACCAGACTTCCATGGTGGAAGTAGAAGGTATGATTAATCAGAACCCTGTAACTATTTTAATTGATCCAGGAGCTAGTCTCAGTTATATTGCACCTCAGATAGTGGAAAAGTGTAAGTTATCTGTCGATAAGTTTGACAATTCATGGTTAGTTCAGTTAGCCACTGGGGCTAAAAGAAAAGTAACTTGTTTTGTGAAAGAATTTGCTTTACTTATGGATAAATTTGAAACTGTTGTTAAACTTAATGTTTTTCCACTTGGCTCTTATGATTTACTGATTGGTATGGACTGGTTAGAACAGCATAGAGTAATCTTAAACTGTTATGATAAAACTTTCACATGCTTAAACAGTGATGAACAACCAGTAAATGTTAAGGGTATTCCTAGAAAAACTACGGTAAGGTAGATTTATTCTTTACAACTTAAAAGAGTTGTTAGAAAAGGATGTAAAGCTTACGTAGTAACAATTACAGAGGAGGAAAGTAAAATTAAAACATATAAGTTAAAAGTAGAAGACATCCTAGTTTTAAAAGAATGCGTTGATGTATTCCTAGAAGAAATTCTGGGATTACCTCCGAAAAGGGAATTGGATTTCACTATTGAGTTGGTACTAGGTGCAGTACCTAGCTCAAAGGCCCCTTATCGAATGAACATATTAGAACTTAATGAGTTAAAATTCCAATTAAAAGAGTTAATTGATAAAAAGTATATTCGACCAAGTGTGTCTCCCTAGGGGGCACCTGTCATTTTTGTTAAGAAGAAGGACGCAACTATGCGATTATGCATAGACTACCGTCAGCTAAACAAGATGACTATCAAAAATCAATATCCGTTGCCCCCCATAGATGATCTGTTTGATCAACTACATGGAGCCACGATGTTTTCGAAAATAGATTTAAGGTTTGGATATCATCAAGTAAGGATTAAAGATGAAGACATCTTCATATCATCAAGTAAGGATTAAAGATGAAGACATCTTCAAGACAACCTTTAGAACAATATATGGTCATTACAAATTTGTCGTAATGCCATTCGGGCTTACTAATGCCCCAGTTGTCTTCATGTGTTTAATGAACAACATAATGGATAAGTATTTAGATAAGTTTGTGGTCGTGTTTATCGACGACATTCTAATCTATTCAAAAACTGAAGAAGAACATAAAGAACATCTAAAAATTGTTTTTCCAGAGTTGCGAGAACATCAACTCTTCACAAAGTTTAGTAAGTGTGACTTCTTCAAGGATAAGATTCAGTATTTAGGTCATGTAGTGACCAAGGAAGGAATTTCCATAGATCCTGAAATGATACGGGCAATCGAAGATTGGCCGGTTCCTAAAGATGTGACGGATGTTAGATCTTTCATGGGCATTACCGGTTACTACCAAAGGTTCATTGAAGGCTTTTCGAGGATAGCAAATCCGATAACTTCCTTGCAAAAGAAAGGAAAGAAGTTCGACTGGAACCAGAAATGTGAAGAAAGCTTTAAGAATTTAAAAAATTTATTAACCAGTGCACCTATTTTAAGAATAGAAGATCCTAATAAAGGATTTGTAGTATGCACTGATGCTTGTAATGAAGGCTTAGGCGGGGTTCTGACTCAAGAAGGGCATGTTATTGCCTATGAGTCTAGAAATTTAAAAGTTCACGAAAAGAACTATGCAACATATGATCTTGAACTAGCAGCTGTAATACACGCTTTAAAGATGTGGTGACATCACCTAATTGGCAGAAAAATTGTTTTAATGACTGATAATAAAAGATTGAAATATCTTTTAGATTGGCCTAATTTAAATGCTAGAAAAGCTAGGTGGTTAGCTTTTTTAAGCGAGTATGATTTTGAAATCCAGCATATAAAAGGTAAAGAAAATAAAGTTGCTGATGCATTAAGTAGGAATGCAAGGCTGAATTTTGCAACAATAATCAGCACTTATGTTTCAGACTTAGATGAATAGCTTAAAGAAGGAGTAAAACAAGATGAAATTTATCAGAATTTGCAAGCTAAAGCTAAGGAAAACCCCACAGAAAACTTAATAAAAGGTTACAGTTTAAATGGAAAAGAATTTTTACTGTATAAAGATAAACTGTATGTACCTAATGTACCTAAGGTCAAGCTGTTAATTCTGGATGAAATCCATAAAACACCATATTCAGGTCATCCAAGTTATCAAAAGACTATAACCATGCTAAGAAAAGAGTATTTTTGGCCAAATATGAAAACTGAAGTAGCTAAATATATTGCAAGGTGTTTAGAATGTCAACAGGTAAAAACCAAACACCAACACCCAGCTGGTTTGCTACAACCTTTACCTATCCCTAGCTGGAAATGGGAAGTGATTAGTCTAGATTTTATCACTGGACTGCCTAGAAATCAAAATCAGAATGATTCTATTATGGTAGTGGTTGATAAGTTAAGCAAGGCGCTCATTTTATACCTGTTAAAACTACTTACAAGGCTGCCAATATAGCTGATATTTTTCTAAAACATATTTTTCGATTACATGGAGTACCAAAATTCATAATCTCATACAAAGATCCTAAGTTTACAGGAAACTTTTGGAAGTCCTTGTTTAAATGATTAAATACAACATTGAATTTCAGTACTTCTTTCCATCCTCAAATAGATGGACAAACTGAAAGGGTAAACCAGGTACTGGAAGATTTATTGAGAATGTATGTGAAAGATCAGCCAGGTAAGTGGGAGGACTATTTACATCTAGTAGAATTTCCATATAATAATAATTATCAGACATCAGCTAGATTTAGTCCGTTTGAAATTTTATACAGACGAAAATGTAATACTCTTATCTCTTGGAGTAATCCAGTAGATAGATTGGTATTAGGTCCAGAATTGTTGAAAGAAATGGAAGAAATTGTGAAACAAGTGCAGGGAAATCTAAAAGTGGCACAGGATCGACAGAAAAGTCAAGCCGACTTGAAAGGAACTCCAAAGGAGTTTCAAGTAGGTGAACATGTGTTCATCAAGGTAAGGCCCAAAAAGAGCTCTCTAAGACTAGGGAGTTGTGCAAAATTGGCACCTTGTTACTGTGGCCCATTTGAAATTCTGTCTAGGATTGGTCAAGTAGCTTATCAATTAGCATTACCACCTAACTTAAGAGTACATAATGTTTTTCACATTTCTGTTTTAAAGAAATATGTTCATGATGCTACTCATGTTGTTAATTGGAATGTTGTACAGGTGGAACCAGAAGGATAATTTCTGGTGGAACCGGACTGTATCCTTCGGAGGAGGGAAATTACACTTCAGAACCGCACCATTGGACAGGTGAAGGTGCAATGAAAGCACCTTAGTCCAGAGGAAGCCACCTGGGAATTGTAAAGTAAAATGCGAGATGTATATCAATTCTGTTCCAGGGGACTTCGAAGGACGAAGAATAAATAACATCGAGGATGATGTTATATTCTAAGGGGGTGTGTATGTCACATGCCCCAATTTCGTAAAATAATGTTATCTTATTTTGATTTTATTCCAAGACATTATGTTAAATTTAATGCTAAGTTGAAACTGATGACTCAGCAGAGTCAAGGATGTGGAATGTAATTCTGAATATTTAATTTTAAATAAATAAAAGTGGAGACAACAGCTTGGGAGAACTGTTAAAAAGAGTGTTATTGGTCAAGTTGGTGGAGGAGACTAGGTGGAGAGGAAAAAGACAAGTGGCAGCATCCTCAAACACTTCCTATGTTGCAGGTGGCAACCTCCCTACATTTGGGGTCATGATCCCCCAAGAAAGTGGGATCAGAGCAGGTGGCTCAATTAATGACAACCAACCCAAAAAGACCTAGGCAATCTTAATAAAAGAACCCAATGTAGAGAGCTGTGGCTGCTCATTCTAGGAGAAGAATCATTCAGGTGAATGCAATTTAAGGAATTCATTGGGGAAAGGGAAATTTTGAGGAAAGTGTTGAGGGGTAAACTGCAGGAAGGTGATCTAGTACAGCTTTGCAGCTGAAGGTCTTACTGCAGTATGTAGAGTTGGTATTGAGTCTCAGGACTAGTACTTTGTTGTTTGCTACACCTAGTTCCAGCCAAGGAGACCAGAACAAGCTCGGGGGTCCTGAGAAGTCGTTGTTTAAGCGCTCTCCAGGAGTTGGTAGGGACGAACGGCCTCCCATTACTGTTGTCATCTAGCTTAAAAGACAGGTTCCATTATCTTTTAATTTATGTGTTATAGTTTATATATGTATGTGAGCAAATAATGAATGATTATATGTTATGCTGTAAATTGTAAAGTTGAAATCTCTTAGTTGTTTTTAAGACTGAATCTGTACTATGATGAAAGATAAATCCTACCCGTGTTTTTCCCCATCTGGAGTAATCCAGATCATACTCTAGCACAGGTAGTATGTTAAATTGAATGAAGTATGGTAGGAATATGAATGGATTGAATATTTATGTTTTTCTGAGTATTGAATGTTTTCTTTTAGTAGATAGTTATTATTATTACAAAAAGATTAGTAATCAGTTCGTAGAGTTATTGGTAGAACTAGACTGAATACCTAAAAATATCATATATGAAACAAGAACCATCTTACTTACTAACAATAGTATGTTTAAGCATATAACTCATTTTTCTATACCACATCTGTTTTTATAAACTGTACATTTATATTGAAGTAGAAGAACTAGTATTATCAATTGAAAGTTATCATTTATGTTAAGAAAAGATGTAAAAATAATACAGATAGTTTTCTCTTTCCTTTAGTAACAACTAATCTTCCTGCATCTATTTGAACTATAGTTAAGAATATGATAAATGTTACAGTATTATTTTCTTAGCTGTAATAACTAAAGGACAGTAGTAGCTTAGGTCTAAGTTAACATTAATAAGAAACTGTCCTTATACATATACAGACAGTATAGATGTAAAGAATATTGACAGGTAGGAAAGTTCTTATATTCTTTCAGTAAGTCTACAGAAACAATTTAATTAAATAAACACAATCGTTATAGATTGCTCTCAGTATTATTTATATATCAATAAATACCAACATAAACTTAGGAAGAGATATTATACATAGATATTAATATTATAAATACAAATAATATTATTATTAACATTAAACAGTGATGTTTATAAACTATTAATTCATAAAAACAAATTGAAGAAAACTGTGTAACAGTAATCAAATTTACAAGATAATAACACAGGAAATAATACTCTATAAAAGATAAAAGGGAATAAACCTTAGCTCATATTCTGAGCGTAATCTATAAGTATTTTTAAAATACTGTAGTAACCTAGGTTACACATAGGGTAATTCTTTTAAAGCTATTAACTAAAATTGTTATGCACTGAAATAAATTACAATACTGATTAACTTGTATAAAAAATTTTATAAGAGAAACAGTGCTTTTCTTTTCCTAAGAGCATACAACTATGGAAATAAATGTCAGGGTTAAAACCCTTAAAACTATTACATTACAAGTATCAAAATATTAAACCAAATTTACATCAAATATGTAACCATTAATAACCGGTTTAATAATCTACTCACAGTCCTTTAAGGACAAATAGAATAAAATAGAAAAACAGTATAATTATTATAACAAGGATAGTATAAATCAAAACAAGGGTTTTATAGGACAACCCTAATCCATAACTTCAATTAAAACAAGTAATATTTTAGGTTACGACTGTAAGTATCAGGCTTAAAATTTTAATTATTAAACCCTTACAAAGTACTCAATTGTGTTTAAAAACTTCATTATATTCAAGAAGGGTAAAAACCCTAGAGGTACACAGAGTATAGTATAAACTTCCATGAACCAAAATGAGTTTACAACTGTACTACCATTACAAAATTTACAAACTTAAACCAGACTATGAAGCCAAAACTTTGACTAAGTACAATGCACAATACAAATTAAGTCTACCCTAACAAGGGTTTGATTTAAGTATTTTAATAACAGCTTGTAAAAACATTAAAAAAAAATATCATAACTCGTGACGAGACAAGAGAGGGTTTTCAAAACCCTGGGTGAGTCCAACCACCACCCTAACACTAGCAGAGTGAAAATCCATCATTTGGACCACAGGGCTTACCCGAGTTTGAACCATGAGCCATGACCTTTACAAGGGGGCTGTCTTTTCTTCTTTGTTCAAGCTTCACAGCGGCGAGCACCTGCAGCAAGCATCAAACTACTGTCAGTGAAACAAATTACTTGTTAAAGCATGAAAACAATCTTTATATACACGCAGTAAGTAAAAGAATTTTTCCAAGTATGATAATCACCTGTCAATGGGAGAACAACGAACAGCTTCACAAAACACTGTCACCTATAGACGGTGCAGTTGAAAACCCAAATAGCCCTCAAGAATCTCATACAATGGCGAGCCACGAGAACAAGAGAAGGAAAACAAAGTAGCCATTAAGCTACGCAGGAAAAGGATGAAAGGTTTCACAGGCAGCGAGCCAAGGGTAGCAAAAAGACAACTCCACTTGTTGCAGAGAAAGAACTAGCCACTACAAATGGCATTCAAAAACCACAAACTGGAGGATAGAAGCAGCACGGAGTCAAGGCACAAGGCAACTGTAACTAGGAGAAATGACGGTCGCCATGGGAGACAAGCTAAGCAACCCTATATCCAGCGTAAACTATGAGACATAAATGATATTGGTTAGGGTTCCGTAGCATTATTTATTTTCCAAGCGTGGACAGAAATCAACCACGTAGCAAACAAATTTATCCATGCAGCAAGGGTCGTGTCCTATAGTTCTTGCGTGGAAACAATACTCCAATTATTTGATTATTGAAGCATGGAGTAAACCTTATTGTAAACCCAAATAATTCACAATCCAAATTGTTAATCATTTGTACAATGTCTTATGTTAGCATAATGACAAGTTTATCAACATGGGGGTTACGTTGACCAAACTAATAGTGTCATTTATAAATTTTTAGTTTAAAGCCCGATTTGGATTATGCATTAAACCCTTTCTGCCTATACCATTATATTGTTATATAATAACATCACAATAACGATATAAAGACTTGCATCACTATTCTCTAAACTTTGGTTATGATAAGATAGTAATCAATTAATTTATGTCTTGTGTATAGATAGAGATCAAAGTTCAAGTCTTTAGTATAGATATAAGAGAGTTTGCTAGATATTAAATAACTATAGTTTCTCTAGTAACAAAAAAATAAAAATAAACTATAGCTTATACATAGTAAACCTTTTGTAATAACGATATTACAAGTCTAAACTTTATAAATAGCACCTTGTACTAATGCAAATGAATATAAAGTCTAGATTAAGATACGTTGATAATAACAAACTACTTATAGATAGAATGTCTATTGAACAAATAGATTATGCACATCTATGAAACTTATATGGACTGATAATTCAAATAGTATCAAAGCTTTGAAGTAGTACAAAACTGAAGGTAAGAATATTATTACAAAATTCTATTGCATAGTTTAAGCAACAATACTTTGATAGAGCTTGGAGGATAACTCAACTTGGTTTTATTCTCGTTCATAATGTCTAAGTGGACAGTAAGATAATTATAGAAGTAAACCTGATAACTGGAATAGGAATGACCCTATTGAATCCAAAAGTTACTAGAACCACAGAGTTAGACTTGGAAATAAACTAGCAATAACCATGAGCTCATATAGAAGGGTATGATGGTTATAGTTACACAATCGAAGGTTTTTACTTTCCAAGAGATAACAGGCTGTAAGTTATCTTGTAGAAACAAAATAAGGGTCAATAATTACATAGGCAAGATAAGATACTATTGCATAAATACTAACAATAACAATGTTTATAAATTTTACAAATTACTTAGACTAAAATAGAAATACTTGTAACTGAGATTCTAATGTTTAGAGTCTCAAACATGTTGTACTGTCGTTACTTACTTCCGAAATTATTTACCTGAAAAGTTGATGAAAGCCAAATGGTTTTACCTTACAGGAGCTGTCTAGAGTTTAGCAGCTTGTTTTACTAAGCTTTTTAAATTGGAAATAAAATACTGTTGACACTGAAAGATCTTTTAAAATATACTCGATCGATCATACTTGTAAACTTGTAAGAAACAGTATTCATCTGCATTAGCACAATTGCTAAGTAAGCCCCGGATTCAAAAGTAGATTCCACCTACTTAGCATAAAAGAACTAATCAATAAACTGAAGCAAACAACACACAAAAAGATTTTTTTCTTGTTACAAAAAATAAACTGTTAAGTTATTAATTTAGAATTTAGTGAAACTAATTACTTAATTGTTTCTTTTATGCCAACTGTTAGCTGATAGTAAACTGCAGGTTTTTAGCATTTATTGTTATCTCAAAATTTTAAATTTTTGTGAAAATTTGGGGTTTTGACATCCAAAATGAGGATACCATCCAGTCATTCTTCACAAGGGCTCCCAGATCAAAGAAAAACTTGAAGCAGTAGATGAAGAAGTGGAGAATGCAGAAATTGTGATGACAACTTTGAATGGTCTCCCTAGGTCATGGGATTATTTCATCTAAGGAATCTATGCTAGGAAGAAGCTAATCAAGTTCAGTAGACTGTGGGAAGAATGTTCACAAGAATAAGCTCGAATAGCAGCTTGAGAAGAAAAGATGGGAAGTGAAGATCAAGCTCTAACAGTACACTCCAAGAAAGGAAGAAGGGAAAATCATCATCACCAAGGAAGAAAGTAAAAAAAGAAAGTGAAGAATCTTCAAGTGATGAAGAATATGTTCTGATCTCCGCTCTCACGGGAACTATCACTCATGGAAGCAAAGATTGGCTTATTGACAGTGGGGCTTCCAAACACATGATAGGATTCAAGGAATCTTGGAAAACATTCACTCCGATGTATGCGGTCCAATGTCATCTAGTTCTTTAAGCGGGTATGTATACTATGTTTCTTTTATTGATGATTTTTCTAGGAAGACATGGATATACTTTATGAAGAACAAAGATGAAGTTTTCAGCAAGTTCAAGGAATTTGAAGCCTTGATCGAGAACCACACAGAAAATAAGATCAATACCTTTTGATTAGATAATGGCGAAGAATTCACATAAAATGAATTCAAAGAGTTATGCAAAGATTCAGGGATTAAGAGGGAGTTATCCACTCCATTTAATCCACAACAAAATGGGGTTGTAGAAAGGAAGAATAGAATGATCATGGAAGCTGCAAGAGCAATGCTTCATGATCAAGATCTTCTCATGCATCTATGGGCAGAAGCTGCCAGAACAACGGTGTATGTACATAACCATACTCCACACAGAGTACTTGAGAACAAGACACCTGAAGAAGTCATTTTCAGCAAGAAACCAGAAGTCAGCCATCTCAGAATTTTTGGCTATCCAGAATACATACACATTCCAAAAGAAAAGAGGACAAAGTTAGATCCTTCAGGAAAGAAGGGTATATTTGTGGGATACTCTGAAAGCTTGAAGGCTTACAGAATATACTTCCTAGGATTCAAGAAGATCGACATCAGTAGGGACGTAACATTTGACAAAGACTCAGCTTACAACAAATCCAGAAAGAGACCTACTGAAGATCTCGAAGAATCAAAAGCACCCAGAATTCATGACACAACCATGAATGAAGAAACTCAAGAAGAAGATCAAGAATTTGAAGAACCTCAAGAACTTATAGATCCACCTTAGGAGAAAAATCATCACAATAGGAAACCTGCTTGGGTACAAGAAGCTATCCAAGGTGCAGAAATATATGGGGCTCCAGAAGAAAATCACAGAGAAATAAAGAGGACCAGGTCCTGCTCCGGGTATGTAGCTTTATTATCTGACTTTATCAATAAAGAACCTTCCAACTATGAAGAAGCTACAGAAAGGAAAGAATGGAAGGATGCTATGAATGAAGAGTATCAATCGATCATGAAGAATGATGTTTGGGATGTTGTCCCAATACTAGAAGGAAAGTTTGTTGTAACTTCCAAATGGATCTACAAGATCAAGCATGTTGTAGATGGTAGCATAGAGAAATATAAAGCAAGATTCGTGGCTTGTGGCTTCTCATAGAAAGAAGGAATAGATTATGAAGAAACCTTTGCACCTATAGCCAGATACACTTCCATTAGATCAGTACTTGCTTTGGTTGTAGTGATGAAATGGAAGATACACCAAATGGATGTCAAGACTGCTTTCTTGAATGGCGTAGTGGAAGAGGAAGTGTATGTAGAGCAGCCACTTGGTTTTGAGACACATGACAGGGAGTTTCATGTGTGTAGATTGAAGAAATCCCTGTACGGTTTGAAACAAGCACCAAGGACATGGTACAACAGAATTGATGGCTTTCTATCCAGTTTGGGCTTTACCAAAAGTAAAGCAGATTCCAACCTTTACTACAAGGTTGAAGATGGTAACCCAATGATACTCCTACTGTATGTAGATGATCTGTTTATAACATGTATGGATGGGTTGATTGCTGATACGAAGAGGAAGCTCGCTGCCAAGTTCGAAATGAAATACTTGGGTATGATGCACTGTTTTTTAGGCATGGAGGTGTGGCAGAATGCGGATGGAATCTCGCTCGGACAAGGGAAGTATGCAGTAGAGATACTAAAGAGGTTTGGGTTGATGGATTGCAAGGCCATGACCACACCTATGGCATCGAACCTGAAGCTATTGAGTGACGCTTCATTAGAAGTGATTGATGCTACGATGTATCGTCAGATGATTGGGTCCTTGATGTACCGGATGAACATGAGACTAGATATTTTCTTTGCTATGAACACCTTGAGCCAATTCTTGATAGATCCGAGACATGTTCACTTGATTACTGCAAACCATATTCTGAGGTGCCTGAGGGGTACAGTTGATTATGGGATCAAGTATGAGGTGAATCAAAAGATTAACCTGGAGGGTTATGTTGATTCAAATTCGGTAGGTAGTGCCATCGATAGGAAGAGCACTTCAGGGTGTTGCTTCAATATGGGATCAGGTGTGATCTCTTGGTTTAGCAGGAATAAATCCTGTGTGGCACTGAGTACAATTGAAACAGAGTATGTTACAGCTTGTTCATCTAGTTGTGAGGAAATATGGCTAAGGAAGCTGCTGTCTGATTTATTTGATCTCCAGTTGGATGCTACTTGTACACATTGCAACAACCAGAGTTGTGTGAAGTTGTCGGAGAAACCGGTGTTCCATGACAAGTCGAAGCATATGGAGATCAAGTATCACTATATCAGGGATATGGTGCAGAGGGGAGCAGTGAAGCTCCAGTATGTTGTGATGGATGAATAAATAGCTGATGTGTTGACGAAACCATTAGCTAGAGTGAAGTTTGAGTACTTCAGGGAGAAGCTTGGTGTTATCCAGATCGAGGTTCCCTCCAAGGGGAAGTGATGAGTCCATGAGCCATTCTGACATGGTGAGAGGATTGGTTCCTTCCATGGTCAGATGTAAGGGCTGAGCCATTCTGTCATGGTGAGAGGATTGGTTCCTTCCATGTCAGATGTGAGTGCTAAGCCATTTTGATGTGACTGTAGGATTGGTTCCTACATGATTAGATATAAGCGTTGAATACCATTCTTGGAATGGAGGCACCTGGTCAGTTACCAGGAAAGCTCAGTCTGGGACTGAGGTCCATTCTGATGTGACTGTAGGATTGGTTCCTACATGATCAGATGTGAGTGCAGATCCATTCTGAGGCGATTGTAGGATTGGTTCCTACAATGATCAGATGTAAGTGCAGAGCCACTCTGAGGAGATTATAGGATTGGTTCCTTCAATGATCAGATGTAATTGCAGAGCCCTTTTGGCATGGAGGATTGGTTCCTCACATGGTCGAATGTAAGTGCTGGGCATTTCTGACATTGGTTGTTAGATGTGAGTGCTGGGCCTTTCTGACAGGGTTGTGGGATGTGTTCCCACATGGTCATATGTGAGTGTTGGGTGTGCCTTTCTAATGTGATTATAGGATTGGTTCCTACATGATCAGATATAAGTGTTGGGCGGGCCATTCTGACTTAGGGTCAGATATAAGTGCTGGAAAAGACCTACATGGAGGCTAGGCCTACAACCAGCATGAAAAAGGGCTGGCTCTATAGAAATTCCTATGACGAGAAGAATCAAGAGATAGGACATGTGATGATGATCTAGCAGAGATGTTCCAAAACCAGAGATGATCTAGATCCAGTGATGATGATCCAGATCGAGTGATGATTCAAATACAGATGAATATAACTTGAAGATGAAGATGACTTGAAGATGACGAGGACTCGATGATGATCCAGATGATACAGAGAAGAAGACTTGTGCTGATAAATTGTGTCGAGAGAATACCTTCCTAGTTAAGAGGGAGTGTTGATGTAATTGTAACTTCGGAATGTATTCACTTGTATTTCGTATGTACTGTACCCCGATGTTTATTCCGAGAAGTGTTTGTAATGTAATTGAGTCATGTCATGCCCCGATGTTTCGATCAGGAGTTTCTATAATGTAAACAAGTCATGTCAAGTCAATGTGGGTAACCCTCCTATTTTTTAAAGGTTAAAGTCCCTGCAGTTTCCGGGACCTAGGGTTGTTAAACTCACCTAGTGAAGTCGGCCCTAGTGAGTCATTGTCAAGTCGGGAATTAGTATAAATAGAGAGTGAGTCTCTCTATTTAATTGTGAGGACCCTGCAGCAAATAATTAATCAAAATACACGATATAGCAGCAGAACTCAAAATCACTTTTATATTAATCGCAAGCCACTTCGAGGGGGAAACCTCCTTTGAGCAAGCTCAATACAAAATAACTTCATGGTGCCTTCCTTGGCCTCAAAACACACTTATATACTAAAAATAGGCACCAATACTATGGGTCAAAACCATGGGCCAATATAAACTATGGATCAAAACCATGCGCCAATACTATGGGTCAAAACCATGGGCCAATATAAACTATGGATCAACAAATACTACAGGTGGCTTACAAAGCATATGCGCCCAACAACAATAACACAAACTATGGATCAACAATTACTATGGGACGAATTACAAAGCATATGCGTCCAACAAAAATATACTAACATGGTAAAGAGAAGGATTGACATGGGTTCCTAACATTCCCTCCCCCTTAGAAAAGGCTTTGTCCTCAAAGCTTTAGATGTGGAAATTGTCGCTGAATCTGAAGGAGTGGTTCCCACGTAGCATCCTCGGGCTGCATTCCGTGCCATTGAATTAAGACCTCTGTGATAGAGTGAGAGCGAAGCTGATGAGTGCGCTTATTGAGGACAGCCTCCGGCTCCAAACAGATGGATCCTTCATTATCCAGTTCTGGTAAAATAGTTTTGCCTTTGATGTTGGTGCCAAGAACTTTCTTCAGACAAGAGACATGAAATACTGGATGAATGCGGGAAGAAGGCGGAAGTGCCAATTTATAAGCAACAGACCCAATCTTCTGAAGAATCCTATATGGCCCATAGAACTTTGGAGCGAGCGTATGACGCCCTTTGAGTTTTAGTGCGGATTGCTTGTAAGGCTGGAGACGAAGAAAAACCATATCACCGGCTTCAAAAGTGCGCTCAGAACGGAGCTGATTAGCTTGTTGCTTCATGCAATTTCTTGCCATGTCAATATTTTCGCGCAGAATGCGAAGAACCTCATCGTGGTTTCGAAGGACTGCGTCAACTGCCTGAACTGGAGAACTGCTGGGGGTGTAAGGAAGAAGAACTGGCGGTGCCTGACCATAAACTGCTTCATATGGAGTCATTTTAGAGGCAGTGTGGTAAGAGGTATTGTACCACCATTCGGCGAGAGGGAGCCACTTTTCCCACTGATGGTGTTGCTTAGAGGAGAAGCAACAAAGATAAGTTTCCAAGCATTTATTGATAATTTCAGTCTGACCATCCATTTGTGGGTGATAACCTGAACTCATCTGCAGTTTGGTGCCAGTGTGGTGAAAGAGTTCTGTCCAAAAATGACTGGTGAAAGTCACATCACGATCCGAGACAATGGAAGAAGGCATTCCATGAAGACGAAAGATCTGGGCCAGGAAAATTTGAGCAATGGAGGAGGCTGTATAGGGATGGCTGAGAGCACAAAAATGACTATATTTGGAGAGGCGATCAACCACAACCAAAATCACAGTCGTCCCTCCAGATTTAGGGAGCCCTTCAATGAAATCCATAGAAATATCTGTCCATATCCGGGTAGGTATGGGCAAGGGTTCGAGCAATCCCGGAAGGGGTGTTGTTTCACCCTTATTGCATTGGCAAGTATCACATTCAGCCACCATCTGTTGAAGTGTCCTTTTCATGCCCTGCCAAAAGAAGTTGCGCCGTGCCCGTTCATAGGTTTTGAGAAAACCAGAGTGCCCAGCTGATGGAGAAGCATGGAGTTCATAGAAGATAGCTTGTTGAAGAGCTGTGTGCTGGGGAAGCACCAGATGACCCTTGTATCTCAGTGAAGCACCATCCCAAGAGTAATGTGGGACAACAGAAGGGTGGTTGTCCAAGCGTTGGATGATTGAGATAATGAAGAGTCATTGACATAACCCTATTGAACCGATTGCAACCAATTTGGAACAGCCATAGAAATAACGGAAAGAGAACCTTGGTCATCAAATGTGTGAGAAAGGGAATCCACCACAATATTGTCCTTACCCTTCTTATAAGTGATCTCATAGTCATAACCCATGAGGTTGCTAACCCATTTCTGTTGTGCTGGGGAGGATACACGTTGTTCTAGGAAATATTTCAGACTCTGGTGATCAGTCTTGATGCAGAAATGATTCCCTAAGAGGTAGGGTCACCACTTTTGTACTACATGCAAAATAGCCATCATTTCCTTCTCATATGTAGAGGCAACTAAATTCTTACCGGAAAGGGCTTTGCTGGTGAACGCAATGGGGTGTTCATCTTGAAGGAGAACAGCACCAAGTCCATTGCCACAAGCATCACTCTCAATAGTGAAGGGCCTGATGTTGGGAGGAATGCTTCCAGGAAGGAGCTGAATACGATGGTCCTCTGGTCGTGAAGGTGGAAGTCCCACTGGTTCAGCAAAAACACCTGTATGTCGATCCAGAATTTGTTGGAGAGCCAAAGGAGTAGTGGGGGCCGCTGATGGTTGCATTTGAATGGAATGGAGTTGAGCGATGACACCATGGGAACTCTTCTTAAGGAGTTTTTCCATGCGATGTGAACTGATGATGCTGGGAGACCCTAGGTGTAATCCTTTCAATGTGTGTTTGTGTCCATCAGGGGAGAACTGCATCCAAAGTTCAGCAAAATCCCATAATATGGGGCCAAGTGTGTGCATCCATTGAGCGCCCAAAACCACATCACATCCGCCTAAGGTCAAGGCAAACATGTCAGAGCGGAGATTATAATCTCCCATAGAGATACTCACATTACGACACTTCCGTTTGCAAGGTAAGGTGCCCCCATTGGCAATCATGACTTCAAAGTTGGAGCAAGGATGGATAAAACAATCAGTTTGTTTTGCGATCCAAGGGTCAATGAAATTATGAGTGCTGCTAGAATCAATGAGTATTGTAAGAGGAAGCTTCTTGAAGTAACCGCGTACCCGCATTGTTTGGGGGGCCGTGACTCCAGCTAAAGCATGGAGGGATATCTCAGGCTGGTCGTCCTGAGATGGAGGGTCAGTAGGCAGCTCCTAAATGGCAACTGGAGCATCCATTGTATCGGGAGCTTCTTCACCAATTTCAGAGGCAGGTGGAGAATCCGCATCCAAGAGATAGAGCTTTTGTTGAACACATCGATGTCCCCGATTGAATTTCTCATCACAATTATAACAAAGCCCTTTTTCTCTGCATGCTTGCATCTCTGTTTCAGACAAATGCTTGATTGGAGGTGAGCGAGGAGCTGGCAGAATGGGAGGTCGTTGAGAACCCATATTTCGGAAGGGAACAAAAGAGGATGTGGAGCGTTGTTGGGCTGCCAGCTTGTCTTCTTCCAACTTAGCCAACCCCAGGGCTTCCATCATTGTGTTGGGACTGAACATTTTGACCTCAGAGCGAATTGCATCCTTTAGACCACTGATAAAAAAAATCCGGTAGAAGTCATCAGGTAATCCTTCAGTGTGATTAGCGAGTTTCTCAAATTCAGTTTGATACTCTTTCACAGTGCCAATTTGGCGAAGTTTAGTGAGAGCTC
>LPNX010811435.1:339301-364297 GCA_001517045.1 Pseudotsuga menziesii
ATGGAATCGCAGAGGTGTCAGTGAAGTTTCAGGGAAAACAGAGTTGAAACCAAGGAGATATGGCCGAAAACAGAATTTTTTTTTTCTTCACTAGGAAGGGATCTGCAACAGCGCAAAAGTGATCGGAAACAGTGGAATCTGCAACGGCGCGGAAGTGATCGAAAACAATTGGATCTGCAATGGCGCGGAACTAACCAGCAGCAGTTCTGGATAGAGGAAATCTATGATTGAGCAACTGAAAATAGATATGGACCCCAGGTATGTGCGGCTTCCTATCGGTTCAAGGGAATCACTTGGCCACCAATGTTGTCTGACGGCTTGTGTATTGGGGCAGTACCCCTCACCCCACGGCTCAGGTAAAACTGATAACCGCTTGGCCACAAACGACAGCTCTTGGTTTACCTCACGGGTGGGAACTAGTCAATCAGGTAGGGGTCATTGCCCTTTTCACTGGCAGGTCCTCTCAATGGGCCAGCTACTTTGGGGTTCCTGTGGTACTCCTCACAATGAGTTTTAGGGCTTATGCCTAAGTACTTCCCACAATTAAGTGGATAGGGATTATTCCCAGATCTGAACCTGCAACAGAAGCAAAACAAAATTTGGGCAGAAATTTCACCCAACGAGCCCAAGAAAGTGCTCTGATACCAGATGTGAGGACCCTGCAGCAAATAATTAATCAAAATACACGATATAGCAGCAGAACTCAAAATCACTTTTATATTAATCGCAGGCCACTTCGAGGGGGCATCCTCCTTTGAGCAAGCTCAATACAAAATAACTTCACGGTGTCTTCCTTGGCCTCAACACACACTTATATACTAAAAATAGGCGCCAATAATATGGGTCAAAACCATGGGCCAATATAAACTATGGATCAACAAATACTACAGGTGGCTTACAAAGCATATGCGCCCAACAACAATAACACAAACTATGGATCAACAATTACTATGGGATGACTTACAAAGCATATGCGTCCAACAACAATATACTAACATGATAAAGAGAAGGATTGACATGGGTTCCTAACATTAACACACACTCACTCACACTCAGTTGTAGCGCATAGATGAGGGATAAGAAGTTGTTGGGGCTAGAAAGAAAGAGGCTACTGCTGTCGAGAGATCATCTTACTGTTTTGGGGTTTTACTTTTGGTGTTGATTCTATCTCTGAGGAAGTTGCGGGGTTTTCTCCATTTATGGTTTCCCCGAGGAAAAACATTGTTTTCATTGTCTCTTGTGTTTGATTGATGTGCTTGTTATTATCTCAGTTAAAGATCCTAATATAATGCTAGCTTAAATGTTAAAAATCTAACATTTCAATCACATGAATAGGGTGAAGTATGGAGTGAATTTCATAGTTTACATGTAAGTTCCAAGGAAATCGAAATAACGCGTTACACAGTCATTAAATATGTGGGATTCCAAGTTGCATAGAAGAAATCCAAAATTGATTTGAGTGTTCATCAACTGAGCAACGAAGAGAGAATTGGGCAGACACTAGCAAAGAGTGGAAGGCATTATAAGACGTGGCACACACGCAAGCTCAGACCTGAAAAATTAATGAGTAGGAAGAAGATGAAATAAAGGAAGAAAATAAAAAATAAAAAAAAATACAAATATGTGTAATTAGTGAAACTTGAATTCATAAATCTTAACATTAATTACCTTCCAAAGTTTTGTGGCTACATTCTAAATGACTCATTTTCATAGGCTAGTTTTGAAGTCACTATGCAAACATTTGCACAATATCTACTTCTTACTTGAATTAAACTTGACTTTCCAATATTTTAATATCCATTCACTACGTCACGATGATCCAAAGAATTTATTTCGAGAATTTACTTCTCCTTTGTTCAAGTCCATGCGAGGATCCAAATGTCCAACACCACTTTTGAATGTTTAGATATTCCTCTTTGGTATGATCATACCCTTTCATGAACTAAACAAAGACCTAGACAATTAGATCCTAATGATTAACTAAGCATCAAAACAATTTTTGTTAATACTTAAACAACTAAGAGAAATGCTTGTACCTGTGAGAAATTTGAAAATTATTCCTCAGATTCCCTTGTTATCTAAGAGTAGATTTAAAATGAGTTCCTTGCAAATTCCAACCAAGGACAAGTGCTTTGCTACCAAGTGCATAAATTTTATTATGAGCATCTAAATTGTGATTACCCACCGTCTATTGAATGTATTAGCTTGAAACTAGAGAAGCTCAGAATATTCAATGAACTAATGTTTTCTTTGAGAGAGGAATACAAAATGAAAGTGTAATGTCCCCAAAATTTGAAAATGAAAAAACAAATTGTAGGCTAGTTAAATGCTACCTTTCCAGGACATTGTTTTATCTTTTGCGGAATGTATCTGTCGTTGTTACTAAATCTAAGTGTCGTAAGCTGTATTTCCCTTTTTTATGTATTTTCCTATATAATGACGATATATTTATGTGAGGTGGTTATGTTACTTGTATTTGTTTATATGATTTCTCTGCTTGTCTTTACTAATAACACACATTTGCATATGTTGGTTCAATTACATTTTACTTCCTATTTATATGTATTATTTTTCATTTATGGTTTTATTTATTAAAATATATAACTTTCCTTTAAATGTCAAGGGGTGGAGTGGCGGGTTTTTATCCCTTGAGGGACCACTCGGAGAGGTAAAAAGGTTCCTTCGACTTTTACGAGGCTTACATAGTTCATTGTGAACTAATGCATGTTTCCACTTTTATGCAGGTTACTTTGTTGACGAATTATATCTACCACTGTGGAAAGTAATAACATCCTATAGTGTGATAACTATGCTACACTATCCTATTTAAATTTGGAGATAAGAGGACTAAATTCCTAAGCTTAGCTGTGCCTAAGTTCTACGTTTATGCATAGTTGAAAGTGTATGGTTTAAATCTTTATGGTCGGCATTAGGTTTTAAGGTTATGAAAGCTTATCCACCTTGATTGTTTATATCGATTAATTTGTAAACTTTATGGTAAAATGCCTAGGGTTTAAGTCATGATCCATATATCATGGAAAAACCTTGTAAATTTTCCTTAGAAAACTATGGGGTA
Source organism: Pseudotsuga menziesii (assembly GCA_001517045.1). NCBI lineage: Eukaryota > Viridiplantae > Streptophyta > Pinopsida > Pinales > Pinaceae > Pseudotsuga > Pseudotsuga menziesii. The sequence goes on from LPNX010811435.1 coordinate 342,378, forward strand.
AACATAAATAATTTATGGCATATTTCATATGCCATAAAACTTTGGCATAACGTTGTATTGGAGGGTTTTGTTATGGGTTTAACGCTGGGGTGGTGGATTATGCAACTACGACGTGATATTGACTATAGCTCTATGGGTTTTGATTTCATGAGTAGTGGAGGACAGGGTGGTGCTTTAATTGCACATGGGAAAACATGGCCAATGAGCCTCAAATGTTGGTTTTGATCGATATGCGGTTCATTTGGTTTTCTCTCTGGTTGTTTGAGTGGTTTTGAGCTCTCGAGAGATATTTTGCGTGGTGCAACGACCTTCTCTCTCACTTGGCAAGTATGCCCTTGATGTGGTATGCGACATTGTAATGTTTGTTTGCTTTCGTTGAGGTTTGGCATACTTCTCATGGTTCCTGTTTGTTTGGTTTGTAGGTGACAAGGGTGGCTCGAATTGTAGCTTGATTGGCTCTATTGGTGGCCTATGCAACCTTTAAGTGGTAATCTGTGCCGAAAGGAAAAGGCCCTTACCCTTACATGTTTAGTTTGATAGAGGCTCGAGCTCTGGGTTGAGAGAATCATCGATGTGTAGTTTTCCTTTGTTGGGTTGATAGCTTGGGTTCTTTTGATAGTTTGCGCATCCAAGAGATGCAACTGTATTTAACTAATTCTATGTAAAATTGTATGTAGATATTTTAGGGAAAGTCTTTGATTGTCTAGAGAAAGAATCGACTCTGGGTATAAAATTCTATTGTGTTTCAAAGCTTGTAAAGTATGGGTTTAACCTTTTAATGGAAGAGCTTTCTGTTTTAATTTATTGATGTGAATTCTTTGGCTTTACAGTGCCATTGCTTGCAATGGCACTAAGTAATTTGTGACTGTGTTATTTTACCTCTTATGCATTTATATTTGCTGATGTATGAATCATTAATTGACGTAGTTGGGGTTTCATATTACGACCATGAGCTTGGATCGACCCTTACGTGAATACGCAACCCACACAAAGGGATTCTATGTTTATTTACAAGTCGTGACTATGTATTTATTGATAGTAGAGTTTTAAATAATTGTTTTAAGGATGTGGTTTCATCTTACAGCCGTGATTTTGGAAGCTTAGGCTCGACCCTTATATGGATATGCAACCTGTGAATAAGATAGTTAATTTATATGATGGTTGAATGAATGTTTAGAGCATGGATCTATTTTGCGAAGTCTGTTGGTTTATAATTAAAGTCTTGGTGGGAAGCTTGAGAGGCAAATCCCTACTATGCAAGTCACAACGTTTATGTTTTGTGTTTGACAGAGTGCCTACAGGATTCGATCTCGGGCTGTGTTAATGCTTGGACTTGTGTTTAACTCAGCGTTTATATTTTTACTTTAGAAATGATGGCAGAAGGATTTGGTCCTGGGATTTTAAATGAAATAGATTTGTGGCTATCGTTTATGTCTGCATGATTCAATACTGAGTTGTTTTCATGAATATATTGGTAGTATTGGTTGGGAATTTCATGGGATTCGATCCTAGGTGCGACTTTGTTTGTTAATCAATTGGTTTATATATACAGTGAGTTTGGTTCTTTGTTTTGTTTATAGTAGTTTGTAATATGGAAATTTTATACAGCCAAACCTTAACAAGTTTCAATGGCTAGGCCTTGTGTAAAATATTTTTGTAATGAAATTTATATGTGGTTTATCTCGCAGCCAATCTTGTAGAGGATTCAATGGCTAGGTTGGGTTTATTATGATTTATAATCGTTTATGGTTTGGCATTGATTTAATATTTATTTTGCACACTGTGAACATTGTTTATGATATATTGGTTATATTTGATTTTAATATGGAAATAATAATAACATGCTCGCTCGCAATATGAAATATTTGAGCGTTGTGGTTTTATGTTGAGAGTTGGTTTTTAAATGGTTTGTAGGAGATTTTTTTTTTCCAAGAAAAAAAAGCGTAATTTCATTCATCTTTCGAGATCAAAATTACATTCTGTAGATTCACTTAATGTGAATTTCAATATCCAAAAACTGTTACCTATAAAGAGACTGTTAAGTCTTCTATCAAATTTTTCTTAGAGAGCATAGGCAGATGCCTTTTTAGAGGATATTTTCGTTCCATAGGACCCAAAATATACATAAATTCTGCTATAAATAGGCTTTTACATATAATAATTCTGCAAAATGTCAACTATTCCATAAGATTCAAGAGGAATGTCAAGATTCAGAATAGTTCTATAAATGGCATGTGATAGAATTCATGTGTTCTACCATCTTTTGTTTCTTTCATCGTCCAAGTACCCACTGCCAACCGGAGCCCTTCCTTGGAAGCTTTGTCCGCTTCCTTGTTGTTTTCCCCGTATACATGCAGGAAAAGGAGTCAAATCGAAGGAGGAGCAACCTAATAGAATATAGGGTGTGTACTAATCTCATATGCCTGTAGTCTTGAGTCTGGTTGATCCAATTTATTACATTCATTGAGTCACCCAGAAAATTAAGTTCATTACACCCTTTTTCTAAAGCAAATATCAGCAGAAGCTTGAGGCTCATTAACTCTGCATAGTTATTTGTGCCCTCCCCTAGTCCCATAGACATTACATAATAATGTGACTCTGTTAAGAACAGTACAGCTCCTCCTCCACAGGAATTGTTTTGGGCTGCCCCATCAAAATATGCCCACGGTGACGATCTGTCAATTTCCACCTCTAAAATCCTACGTTCTCTAACCACCCTTATATGTTCCAGATAGGATTTAAAATAACCCACAGACAGAGCACCTGTGATTGACGGAATGCTTGGAATGTCCTTAAAAATGGAATTATTACGGGCAATCCAAATCCCCCAAATGACCAGCAAAGGTAAGATCTTATGTTTCTTTTGTGGTGTCCTCCGCCACCATGAATCCCATGCAGCCCCTACCGAAGCCCCTTCCCATTGGAAAATGAAGCCAACCAGTGTGGAAATGACCCTCCAAACTTCAGTCGTGAATGAACAAGTTAGGAACAAGTGATAAGTGGATTCCAGCTCCCTTTTACAAAGCGCACACTAGCCTGGTCCCTGAAAGGATTGCTTCTGCAACACATCCCACGTGGGTACCTTAAATGGTTTGTAGGAAATATGATCAATGGTTAGTTTGATTCTTTTTATCTTTATAGATTATTTATTTATTTAGCATGTTTTGTATCTATTTTAAATGCTAATAAGGTTTAGTTTGTCTATATTTTAAGGAAAAACTATTTAAACTTTGTATCTAGGTTTGAACAAAATACAGAAACTGATTATCTCAAATAATCTAAATTTTAAGGCTAAGATGAACTCTGTTAGAAAATTACACAAATACAAAGAAGCCTAAATTTAAGATATGAATAAATATAAAAAGAATAATACTGACAGAATGTAGACCATGTCTTTCTTAGGGTTTAGATGCAAACAATTTCTACTTTTGAGGTTATGTAAACTAAAGGAAAACCTAGCTAAGCAAACATATACTATATAGAATTTCATTCAAAATCATAAACACGATTTTAATAAAAACCTATATGAACTGTAAGGAAGGTAGAACCTTATACCTGCAAATTGAAGTTAATTTAATGGTTGGAAACCCTGTACACTCAAGAACACAACATTAACAAGAACATAGACAATTTTGACCTCATATTTGTTAACCAAATAACTTGGGAACTACTACATTCCACCCAACCTTGACTCGGAACCGTTCTTGGTTTCAATCTAGATCTCCTCGAGCTGGTTCCAACATGCAAGTAGTCTAGAGGTCCTAAAGGTAAGGCTTCACCTATCTAGGATAACAGGTTCTGTACCAGATTACTTTTCCTTTTTGGAAAAATACTCTCCAAGAAATCTTAGGAGAATAATGATTAGATGGATAAATGGAAAATGAAGAGACCCCCAAGCGTGTCTTTAGCTTACATCTTTATAGCCAATCTTTAGGAAAATGAATAGTTAAATTAAGAATTATTTGTTTTCTTGAAATAATCTTTTATTTAATTTATGTGAAATTAATCTTTATTTATTTTAACTTAGAAACTTTTTTACTAGTTGACTCATTTTGGTATTTAAATATTTAATTAATTATTGGAATAAATACTAATACATAGATCCTTCCATTTATTATTTATAGTTACTATTATTAATACATAGGCTTACTTTTTTATTCTCATTATATATAAACTATACACACACACACACATCATTGTTTAACATTTTTACTTTGGGCATCATATAGCATGTTCCAAATAACATGGTACTTCATTTAGCTTATAGTCACTTATTTATTAAGGCCTTTAGGTAGGGGTTAGGTCAACTAGGTTAGGCAGCTCTAAACCTCCTTGTATGTTGGATTACCTCGTATAATGTGGTAGTTCGTCAGTGCTTGATGAGAAACAGAAATTCAAAATTTCATTTAATCAACTTAAAAATACTCAATACTCAAGTCATATGAAAATTGAGAACAACAATTTTATGTTATGTGTATCAAAATTTCTGATCCAAAATTTCATATTTTGCATTTCTTATTGGTCAGTAGGTGTGAACAATTTTATATTCTTCATATCTATTTTTTTAACCATGGGAAATTAGCAACCTCCCAAGAATATGTGCAACAACTCACAACTACATATACCAATAACTCATAGGTCAACCTAGGTTGAGACTTCACATCAAGGGGATGCCTACCCTTTTAGCTTTCACTATGATGGATGAATATGTGTAGCCCTATCCCATTCAAGAAGTGAACATGTGACCTCCTTAGAGATAACACATATTCTTAACCATTGGACCCACTCAGGTGCACATCATATCTAATTTCTCAAAAGGTGTTGATCCTTGTCATTAGGTTTGATTCCCCTAAGTCACATGCCTCTTTGGGCCTATCTCACCCATAAAAAGAGACCAGCTAATGGGATAGGGTCAAGTGAAATTCATGAAGCTTATTTCATGAATTAGATACTCAACAACTGTAACATCTCCAAAAATACAAGTAAAAAAAAATTTGTTACAGGATGTTTAGATCATTTTAAGACCTAAACCGGTTTCGTATAGTTTTTAAGAAGACAAAGTAAATCCTACTCTTCATTTTGAACCTAAAACTATGCCTATAATGAAACAAACCTGTAAACTAAAACTGAACATTCTGATAAAGATAATTTCATAAGATTCCTATACATTATACAGTATAAAATAACTTAGATGTTTTCGAAAGTCGATGAGTTTTCCTTCCTTGTTGTAAGATATGTTTTTTTTTAATTATCATTACTTATAAACGCTACTTTTGATACTAGGGTCCCAAACAATAAGGGTCTTACTTAGATTTCGAGTCTAATGCATGTTAACTTTATAACACTGCAGGTGTCCAAAACGAATGGGTTAGCCCCATCCTTAGCAACAACTACGACCTAAAGTGACAAGCAAAGAGCACATAATCAATGAGTTTTTAATCATTGATTTCGTTTTACAAAAAGGGCCCATTCATAAAAGGCCTTCACCTTGTTGTAAACATTTAACCCATGGTCTTGATGTATTTTTTTGGAAACTAAAAGAACTATAGAGGAGTGGGTGAAATAAAATCAATCTACGTGGAGGTAGGAGGTGGTGTAAATGAGCCTACGTGATGGGATCTTAGTGCCTCCTAGCTGGATAAAGGGTAAAAACCCTAATCGGGAGCCAAAGGGGTTTTAAATCTGCGTTTCGTTGAGATGTGAGAGAGTCGAGGGCTCGACCCTTTTATGCAGAGAAAGATGATTATTGAGGCAGTGATTTTCACAACTTCAAGAGTCGTGGACTTGTCCTCCAGTGGTACCCTTGCAGAGATGAAACATTGCCACAGGTTCCTTTGCTGAGTTTTCAACACTAGCTCCTTCGCTGAGGTATGTTACTCCTTTGCAGGTTTCATTTTAAGTTTTTTTATTATTATACTTTATCTTTTAAAAGGAAATACATCAATGCAATTAATCCTTGAATCATTTTTTTTCTATTTAAACTAGCAGGAGGTTTTTGTATGGTGTTTTCTCGATGAGTTGGTTTGGGGTCGAGGGTGCAAGCATTGAAGGGTTTCGATAAGACCCAAAAACCCCTTGAACCCTTCGTTCCTGGACGGTGAAAATATTTCACAAGCTAGAAAAAGAGTTATTTTTGGGTTCTAGTTTGTTTTAGAGATACTAGAGTTTTCTTTGATCTTTTCTGTGTACGGTATACACTTCTGTGTTTTCGCCTTTACGACGTTATCGAGAGGGTTAAAATATGTTTTCTTTTAAAAGTCGTTTAGGTTGTGAACCAAGTTGGTGTTTTTTAAACCCAAATTTTATTTACAGACTAAGGGGTCTGAAGTTGTATTTTAGTTGTTTCTAACTTCTTCAGTAAGGTTCTAGTGAAGTTTTGGGGAAAATGCAGTTGCTACAATTTCAATTTTGTGTAGGGTTCTTCGAAGTACTATTATGTAATTTGATATACTATTTAGCCAAATTTATTTGTGTATTTTAATTTGCATCCAGAAGTACTCTATGTAAATGGTATCTTGTTTATTACGAATGGTATCTTTTTGTTATTAATTTTCTATAAATTATTTTATGTGGAATTATTTAGTATATGATTACCTCGTATAGTTTTTTCCATTGTGGTTTCTAATATAGTTTACAGCATTTACTATAAAACTTGAACCTAGGGTGTTTTTATTGTAAATTTTAGTTATTAAAGAGTTGCATCCTAAATCTGGTTACGACCTTACCATGCTGTTGAATTTTAGAGTATTTTCGTTGTAGTTTCCGGTTAGATAATTTCTTGGGACAAATTCTTAGCCTTACATGCTTTGAACTCTTGACATGTGGTAAGAAGAAACTTAGATGGGAAATTTAGTTCATTTTTTAGAGTCAAATTTACTGTTTAATAAATTGTAATAAGTTAACCCTAAATTCATTTTTGCCAAACATAAAATATGAGTTATTCGGTTGTTTCCAAAGATACTAGGTAAATTAACAAGACCTAATCATTTCGGCTATGTAGTAGTTCTACTAGAAATAAATTGCATATATATTATTTTACTTTATGGTTTTGAACTTTCGGCTGGAGACCATATTGCTTTCAAAACTATATTTATTGTTTTAGCAAGTTCAAAATTGGTAATTTAAGGAATTACTGTTTTTTTTAACAAAAAGCAAACCCCTAACTTCCTTCAATAGGTAAGCTGATATTAACTATTTTTAACCTATTAGTTAATGCTATATAATTCTATAAGAAATAAAGATTACTAGCCATTTACTAATTATGTATAAAAGGGGTGTTAGGTAGAGATCTCTTTAGTATAAATGATTATAGTCTAAATACTAAATACTATTTATCTTTGTATACTATGTATTATCAGATGAAACTTATATATAGAAGTATGATACTGTTCTAAAAAAGAAATATATAGAATTATAATACTGTTTCAGTATATGATAGCCTACTCATTCTATTAAGAAAATTTGTGTAAACAGTTGCATTCATGAACTGATAAATTTATAGGCAATAAAATATTTTCCTACTTATTACATAAACAAATAATAGTTCTGAGAAACTTTAGCATTCATAAAATTCTACAGATACAAATATAAAATAAATTTAAAGATAATAACCAGAAGATCTTAGAACTTGTTAATTGTCGAAGTGTACAAACACCCAAAGAAGACTGTTCCTCCCAGTCGTCTCTGGAAGGTAGCAAAGATCACTTACTTTAGAACCCCCGAGGCTGTTCACTGAACCACCAGGATAAAGATGTCTTGTAGAATCCTATACAGTACTCTCTATAACTTAGCAATCATACTTGTAGACATAAAATCTTAGTGATTCACTTTAGCTTTCCCCTCATTGAATTCCTCTTGTGTGCCTAACTTTTCAATTTCCAACAAAACCACAAGGTTCTAATGTCTTAGAAATGTAGTGATCCTTTTGCTCATTTGATGGTATTTATAAGCTTTCCTAGGTCTTTGGCTCAGTTTTGCAATTAATAGATCCACCTGCCCAGTTTCTCTTTACTTGGGAACATGACCACAATTATAGGGATGTTGCATCGTGCAATAGCTAGAAGGTGAATGATGTTGTTGCCACTTGTCATTTTGACCTTCTACACCAGATCATTCCCCATTCCTCATAGTAGGATTTTTGCTATGGATTGTGTTGTATGTGAATGGATTTCTCATTACTAGCGGCTCTGCTTCTGGATTGAGAAGCATCAAGTCAGCTTGGAACAAAGAATTCACTATGACTGATATAGGATTGTTAAGACAATTCATTGCTCTTGAAGTAAGTCAAAATATTTCGGGAATCATGATTTCACAGTCTAGATACTCATCGAACATGCTGAGGAGATTCCACATGGAAGACTGCAAGGTAGCCCCTTGTCCCTTTCTATCTGGCATGAAGGTAGAAGAAGGTGGCTCTACACCTTTGGTAGACAACACTCTTTACAGAAATCTCATTGGGAGCCTTCTATATCTCACACATTCAAGACCAAACATATCCTAAGCTGTAAGTGTTGTTGCCAAGTATATGCAGGAGACACATGAGTTGCATTGGAAGGCAACAAAGAGGATCTTGCACTATGTGTAGGGTACTAAAGATTATGGGATTCATTATAGAGCTGGTGCGCAACTTGATCTCATAGGCTTCACAAATTCAGACTGGGTAGGAGATGGTAATGATAGGAAATCCACTTTAGGATTTGTTTTTATGATTGGATCTGGGCCAATTTGTTGGTCTAGCAAGAAGCAAGCAACACATTCACTCTCTTCAGCAAAGGAAAAGTATCGAGGAGCTATGAATGTGTCTATTCAAGTAATTTGGCTACATGGCATCTTGACAGAATTTGAGATTCGCACTTTACCTTCAGTGGACATCTATTGTGACAACCAGAGCACCATAAAAATTTTGAGTGTTCCAGTTCATAAGCAAATAACAAAGCACATTGAGGTTCACAATCACTATATTCGGGAACTAGTGCATGAAAAAACTATCACACTGCATTATTGTCCTACAGAGGATCAGATTGCCGACATATTCACCAAGTCCTTCACAGAAAAGAGATTTTCCTTTCTCAGGTATCTTTTAGGTGTAAAGGCTTGATTCATTGTTCATGTTCCTGCTTATTTTAAGGGGGGGGGTTCCCATGAGGTTTTCCCCTATTTTCTTGGTTTATTAAACAACATTTTTTTAGAGTGTATATGGGTGAATTTTTTCCTTATTATAAGGGACCGCAGTTTTCCAAGTTAGGATTCAGGGGGGTGTTAGGATTATAATCCTCCCTTGTCCAAACCCGGTCTATTAGATTATATTTTCCTAACTTAGGAGTCATTTAGTTATTATTAGGTCCACGAGTACCATTGGGTCCACTTAGCCTAATGGGGTCACATGTACCAATCACTAGAGCATGGGGAACACAAATAGAGGTCATTTTCAACTAAATGCACCTTAATGCATCAGTTTATGCGCCTCCTAGACCATTCCCTACAGTTTAGGAGCCACTGGGAGTGCCGACACCAACCTCCTTTAGTTGTTGGCAGTTGGTGAGTAGTCAATATTAGTTATGCTTTAGTTGTAATTGATTGAGAGAATGGATTAGACATCTAGAGTTAGCTTAGTGAACTCCAATAGTGATTTAGACACTTCTTGTTAGCCATGAAGTCAGGTTGAGTTGGTGGATTCAAATCCTATCCACATGATTCGAATTCCCTATTTTTGTAACACTGTTGTATACTGTTGGGACAAATGAAGTTTATAGTGTAATTATACTGAGCAATTATTATCAGTTTCCTGTGAGATTTGTTTTGTTCTGTGGGTATTATTCATTTCTTTTACACTGCATAATGATTAAAATCTAATGGGACTCATTTCCTGAAGATCAATGGCACATTAATTCTAATACATGTTACATGCATGGGTGACCAAAAAAATACTAAGAAGACTTATGCCTGAGTACATTTCCAAAATGAACATTTTGGAAAAATAGCCTTGGCGGGCATGAAAAGCTAAGCAAAAATGACTGGTAGCTTCATAAGCTAGAATTTCTTGACTACTAACAACAACCAAAAAACTAGAATAGGAAAAAATAGAGAGGTTACTCAGAGTTGCAGGTGGCTCTAGCCTCTTCGAGCTTCTCTTCCATAATGGTATATCGGTAGTCCTCCGAACTAGAAGTGTTGTTCAAATATTTTTTGACTCGGAGAGACTCTATTTTTTCTGAAGGACAGGTCCACCTGCCGGATGGGATCCACCTTCTTAAGACCAAATAGGGACTTCGAGAAGGAGAGGAATGGATAGACAGAGCCAGAGAAGGAGAAGGAGGGGAGTTATTGTCCCTGCCAAAATTTTGAGACTCCATGAGAACATGTGGCAACTTATTTTTAACACTCCAATAATTCCTATGATGTACACGAGCCCATTGACCTACCAACTGTTACACTACCATTTCATCTTCCTAGTTGTCCAACATATCTCTCAAATGTGCAAGAACAGAACTATCAAAACCACTCTTAGAGGATTCTCTATTTCTTCTATGACCAGAGGTTCCCCTGCCTTTGCCAGCATGTCGAGGGAAGCAAGAAGCCTCTTAGACATGTTTGTAGTTGGAGAATCGAGATTAGGCCCAATAACTTGCTAAATATCCAAGAGGAGGATAGGAGAGACCCAGACCACACAAAAGTTTATGAACTTGATCGAACCCAAAGAATAATTTTTTCCACCACGCTGAAGGGAAGCACAATCTGGATGCCAACTGCAAAAACCAAGAAATAGAAACTTTCGTTACTGGAATCCCTAATATAATCAATCATGGGAGTCATAGATATGTTACAGGGAGACATTATTAGAGCTATATCCGTACCTAAACTGCGTACAGAAATGACGACAAGGAGCATTAAAACCTCGTGCTTTGAGAATTGGAAAGATTTAATGGACATGGCATGCTGGCTGAACTTGATCCACATGGTAGAAAGAACAGTGGTACCGTGTTCGAATACACAACACATGTGATCCTCGAGGACACCATATTCAGGGGTGTCTATTTCCTTCCTTAAGCTTTCTATCTATGTGCATTTGCAGTTAGTGTCCCCAAGATCTCCAGTTAGTGAATAATAACCTAAAACCAGGGAAAACAAAAATTATATGAAAATGGGTAATGCAAGGAAAATCAATATGCAGTTTCCAAAAATCGATTGCAACTTTCCAAATGAAACTTAAACTAGATAAATCAATATCCAGTGAATTTGTAGAGAGGCCAAGTGGAATTATACGAAAATGGGTAATGCAAGGAAAATCAATATGCAATTTCCAAAAATCGATTGCAACTTTCCACACTACGACATGCTATTGAACTTCAGGCCTTTACATTGAGGCCTGAACACAAGAGAGAGGCTAGTTTCTTACTGGGATTACTCAACAGAAAAGTTTCATTATATGGGAAGTTGGGATACTTGCCAGGTGCTCGCATTCTTGGTGGTGTAGTAGTGCTTGATCGCTAGCAATTTCCCCTAGTAGATTGCTTGGTTGGAGCAATTTCAGTTATAAAAAAGATCAGTTCTAGTTTTTTTCTTGTCACTTAAAGTATGTCTGTATATATGAATTTTCTTTATTAAATATAATTTCATTGCATTAACTACTCTCACCTCTATGAAACCTAAATTCATTCCATCCTAACTTTAAAACCCTTTTTAATCTAATATTTAAAATCCAAGCCTTACCTCTTTGTCAATATCAAAATTACTAAACATGTGCATTGAATAAAATCTATCCTTCAAAAATATTTGAAGGAAATGTTATTGGAATTAAGGGAATAATTTGTTTTTCAAAATGAAATCCTCATTAAATTAAATTAGAATCCTCCTTGTCTAACTTTTAGTTATAATCCCTCGATCCTAAAGTCATAACAACCTTGCCCTAGAAGCATGAATGGCTGAAGCTTAATTCACATCTTTTAACTATCAAATTTATTTTATAAACAACACAAAGTACCAACTTATTTAAATTTTAACAATTAACCAACATATAAATTAATTTTGATAATTAACCAACACCTAAACTAATTTTGACAATTGACCAACACATAAATTAAGGAATTCACAATTTAATATAATTGACTTTCAAAAGAAACTAAGTAAACAACTCACAATGCATGTCAAGCACAAAATTAATGACACAAAAAAATATTTTAAACATACAATTAAACAAACCATGATATTTTGTGTATATAAACATAGGATTATGGAAATCATGGTAGCCCATGTTTATAGGAACTATTGTGCATGATCACATGGCAAAAAGTATGTACACCTCTACATTGTAACATATCTAAAGAAAAAAAATTAGTAATAAGTAAAAATAGTTAAACATTTATCTTTTAATGAAAAATGGTTTAAGAAATTAGTTTTAATAAAATTGTTCAACACATATCTATCTATCAATAGCCATTATATATTATATTCCCTAATGAGACCACTTAAGAGGAAAAAACCAATATAACCTATAGTTTTATAGTTTTATATACACCTATCCCAACCTTAACAACTTAAAACTCAACCATCCTTTATTCAATTAACCGTAAAAGTCTCTTATATCCAAACCATACAAAAAAATGTGTACAATTTCCCTTGTTTTATAAGGGTTCCTTTAAAAATCACTACCCTTTTGTGATGGAGTTTAGGCAAAGAGATACTAACTATAGTCTTTTAGAAAGTACCCATATGGTATTGCATGAGTTAATGTGCTAAAAAGGAATAGATAATAGTTTCTTATTACTCTTAATCTTTATGCTCATATAAAATTGATTTTTTAGTCTAAGCTGTTTGTGAGTTTTTTTAACAACACTAGATAAATAATGGAATTTTTTTGATCCAACACACTTTAGATTTTATCCCAATAAATTCTCTCTTTTATGTATTCATAACACCTTTTGCTCCTTGAAACATTTTGGACTAGAAATGAAACCATAATATATATATAAAAAACAAAAATGTTAAACCATGTATATAACTTCGTTACACATTTTAATTATTACCTTTTGATTTAATGTATACATCTGGATGTAATTAGTGACTATGGAATATCTACACCATTAATACATATATTTTATTATATGTATTTTAAAACAAAGTATGTTTACAATGAATAAGGAAACTGTTAGTTAACTATTAAGGACACGTAGGTGTATGGAGAATTACGTAGGCGTATGGAGAATTACGTGTGACAGAACGGGTTTGAGAGATTTGAAGGCTGAGTTGTAAAGTTGAGGCGATTCAAGATTATTGATGGCTGAGGAAAGAATGATGCGGTAGATATTGCGTCCGGTCAGAACGATATTATTGATGTCAGAACGGAATTTTTTTGTTTTCAGGGATTTGAATGTCTAAATGACAGAAGTTTGGAGATCGTCGGACATGTGGTAGGCAGGTTTGATCGACGGTCTTAATACTCTCGAGTCTCTCTATCCGACATTAATCTTTTACTGTGGCGTTGGGATTCGTTTGGGATCCTTTATTACTGTTTTATTCTGACGGTGACCTGTTTTTGTGATGTCCCTTCGGGCATTGAAGATTGAGGCTCGTACTCCTCCAAAGGGTAGGTGGATGATTACTCAGTCGAGGGGGTTGAGATCTAATCCTAATGTTTCTTGTTTGTCATCCAGTCTTCCTGTGAGCGATGCAGTGGGGGCTATGGTGAATTCACTGGTGATTAGCTCTGTGCCTGCTCCGAATCCGTGTTTATCGATGGTGCAGACGGTGGAGACACCGTTTATTTGCGGTGACAAGGTGGTGAATGGCTCGGTTTCTTTCTATCTAGGGAAACTATCAATTTCTTTATGTGGTGCGGTCTTGGTTAATTCGAACTAGAAGATGGCTCGAGCTCCATTAATTGGGAGAGGAATTTTTACTAGGTCTTAGGTGGAAACACCATCAGATCATAGCCGTCCTTCTTTGAAGTTTGTGAGTTTTATTGTGGGGGCTTTGGCTTTTTCTCCAGAGGTTCGTGATGCTTCAGGGTCAAATCTAGGTGAAATGATGGATGAATCTGTGTTTGGTGTTTTGGGGTTGAAGGATTTTAATGTTGATTGCTCTAGAAGGTATATTGCTCAGAAGGTTGGCGACGCTTCGGTGCGTTCATTCCAGGTATTTAATAATTATCTTTCCTCTGATGTGCCGTTATCTGATGGGAGGGAGGCATTTGTTGAAGAATCTCCTGTGATTTCTTTGAAAGTAAATGCACATTTGGGGGAGATAAGTCTTGGGGTTTTGAATCCTGGTTTAGGGTTTGTGTGTGTCTCTCCTGAGTTGGTGGTTAGGGTTTTGGATATTTCTGTGCATTGTGATTTGGGACCGATTAACAGTGACTATTCTGGAGGTATTTCTTCTCAGAAGATTGTTGAGGTTTCTGGTGTGCACACCAGGTTTTTCAGTGTGTTGTGCCTACTATAGAGAAAATGACGATTTCTGATGGGAGGGAGGATATTGTTAAAGAATTTCATGTGTCTTCTTTGAAGACGAATACACATATGGGGGAGAAAGACCCTTTGGGTTTGGATTCTTGCTTAGGTTTTGTTTGTGACTCCCTGGAGTTGACGGATGGGGGTCGGGATATCAGTCTTAATCAGGGCTGTTCTTTTGAAGATATGGGTACATCCAAGAAGTCATCGGAGGAAGCAACTTGTTTGAAAATGGATGGTTCTGGTCCATCTTTGTCGGTTGGCATGGCTATTCCTGGCATCGTCCTTGCTCATAAGAGAAATAAAAAACTTGTTCAAAAGGTGGATATTCCTCTATGGGTGGTCGGAGAAGATATTACACCAAATGAAATAGTGCTCACAAATGCACTTACTTTGGTTGGCAGATTCAGAGGGTGTAGAGTCTCGCCGAAAGGTGTGAAAATCTGGGTTTCTGACACATCGACTAATGTCACATGTCCTGACATTTTTCTTCTACCGAAAGGCTGGCTGGCATTTAAATTCATCAATGAGGGTGATGCGGATCATATTTTGTCAGGGATTTGGAAGTGGAACCATTCTGGGTTGCTGCTTAAACGATGGACTCCTCTTTTTGATCCGAGACATGAGAGGTATGATATGATGCCTATCTGGGTCAAATTAACCAATTTACCTTTTCAGTTATGGTCTTTGCCTTTTTTCAAACTTATTGGTAATACCCTAGGATCTTTAATAGAAGCTGATCTATCCTATTTAGTTTCTGGGGTTTGCTGTCTAGGTCGAGTTTTGGTTTCTCTGGACTTACGGAATGGGTTAGCCTCTAATATTGATATAAAAATTGGGGATACTATTTTCAATAAATCTCTGGATTACATAGGTATACCTTTCAAATGCAATAGGTGTCATAGTCATGGTCACTTGGCCTCGTAATGTCATTTATCTTTGGGGAAAAAATCTATCTTGGGTGAGGGGATAAAACCTAATCTTGTCTAGAGGGTAAAACATTCGGGGTCTCTTGCTGTTTCTGGTGAGGGGAGGGATACTAATCTGTTTTCTTTGGAAAAGGGTTTGGATTGCTCTGATGAGGGGGTTGATAGTCCTCTAAAAACTGTTGTATTACCCTTTCAAGATGTTGCTTCTGATAAGGTTCTTGTAAACAGACATCTTATTAAAAACCTGATTAACAACTCTCCCAAAAATCATGTTAGTGATTCAGGATATGATCTTAGATCTTGTTCTAATATGTATGGGAATGTTCCAGTTTCTTCTCGGTTTGAGGAGGGATGGGATGCTTTGGGTTTGAGAACTGAAGGTATTCCTTTGAAGGAGAATGAACAGTATCATTCTAATGGGACACTTAGAGCAGTGAAGTCCTTGACGTTGGTTACATTATGATATTGATGACCCTGAATTGTCGGGGTTTGGCTAGTAAACCTAAAAAAATAGCGGTGTGAAGACTTGTTGAAGATAAACATGTAGATGTTTTATTTTTGCAAGAGTCTATGGGTAATGGGCAGTTGTTTGTGGTAGAATTGGAATCTATGTTGAAGGGATGGAATTTTTTTATCCTTGGATGCACGTGGAAAATCTGGAGGCCTTCTATTAGGTTGGAGATCTAGATTTTTCCACCTTCTAAATGCTTGGGGGGTGGATTCGGGACTTTGTGCATCTTTGTTCTCTTTTGAACTTAATTTGGATATTTGTGTGGTCAATATCTATGGCCATTTCATTGATAGAGAAGGGTATTGGAGAAATATTTTTGATTTAATATGTCACAAAGGTGAGAAATTAATCCTAGGAGGGGATTTGAATATCTCATTGGGTTTTTTCTAAGATATGGGGTAATAGAGCTAGACCGGATCCTCTTTCTGATTTTTTCACAAAATCTCTGAAAAAATATGATCTTGTGGATGTTGTTCCTTCAGTCATGCTCCCCACTTGGAATAACAGAAGAGTTGGGACATATAACATTTGTAAAAGATTGGATGGGTTTTTGTTATCTGCAGATTTACTTGATTTTGACTACTTTTTTAGACAGTGGGTGGGCAGTGGAGGGGAATCTGATCACCATCCAGTATTCCTTCATATTTTGAACAAGGGGATACATTTGAAGAGTCCATTCAAATTCAATCCTCATTGGCTTGAAAATGAGGATTTGGTTAAATTTTTGAAAGATTCATGGGTGGTTTTTTCTGATAATATTATGAATCCCCTGCTTCTCATTTTGCTTCAAATCTTAAGAAAATTAAGGAGGTATCTATGGCTTGGTCTGTTAATAAAAAAGAGAGGGAGTACAAAGATTTAGTGGAAATTGAGCTTATGTTATCTGTTTTTTCTCATCAGTATGGATTTGGTTTCCTAACTGAAGAGGATAAGGTAGCATTGATCGATTTGGAAGCTCGTAAGAGGAAAATCCTATTGGAGAAAGAACATGAAGCTAGACAACAAAGTAGGGCCACATGGCTACTGTGTGGTGATGACAATACTCATTTTTTTCATAAATTTGCAAACCAAAGAAAGAATTCAAACTCAAAATGGAAGATAAATGATGATAGGGGAAAGGAGGTGGAAGGTTTTAAAGATATTGCTAGGGTTGCTATTAGTTATTTTGAGACACTTTTTCAAGTTGACTCTACTCTAAACCTCACTGAACTTTTGAAAATCTCTGATAATTTTCCTTCTTACATTTCGGCTGAGGAGAACTTTGATCTTATGAAACCGGTTACTTTGGAGGAGATTCAGTCTATACTTAATCTGAGCAAAAATGATAAGAGTCATGGTCTAGATGGGATCCCTGTAGATGTGTATAGGTCTCTTTTTGAGGTGTTAGGATTGGACATGTTAAGGGTTATTGAGGATTCCAGGAAGAGTGGTAAAATCCCTACAGTATTTAACACAACCTTTTTAGTCCTGATTCCAAAATCTGCTAACCCTAGCACTTTTGATGGTTACAGATCTATTTCTTTATGTAATTTCAGTTACAAAATCATTGGTAAGATTTTATCCACCATGATAAAGAAAGTATTGGGAAGATATATTTCTTATGAGCAATTTGGTTTTTTTCCTGGTAGACAAATTCATGATGTTGTGGGTGCTGTTCAGGAAGGCTTTCATTCTATCCACGGTAAGGGTTTAAAGTCCGTGGTTTTGAAAATTGATCTTTCTAAAGCCTATGATAGGGTCATTTGGATTTACCTGTGGGTTATATTAACCAAAATGGGTTTTGGGGTACCTTTCATTACATGGGTTATGAGCAGTTTAACATCTGTTTCATTTTCTGTTTTGATTAATGGTGTGGCTTCAAGTTTTTTAAGATCTGGAAGAGGACTTAGACAGGGGTGCCCTCTTGCATCTTTGTTATTTCTAGTTGTGGCTGAAGGTTTGAGTAGAGCTCTATTATCTGCTAAATCCATTGGTATTTTCAAGGGCATCTCTTTTGGTAATATATCATTGACTCATGTTCTTTTTGTTAATGACATTGTGATGATCACTGATGGATCAGCTCAGTCTTTGTCCATTTTATATGAGATCTTGATGTTGATGTATATGTAACTTCGGAATGTATTCTTCCATGTATCTTATGTATTGAAACCCGATGTTTATTCCGGGATGTTCCTATTATGTATTTGAGTCATGTGGTCATGCCCCAATGTTCCGATCGGGAGGATTAATAATGTAAACAAGTCATATCAAGTCATTAGGTAAGTCCCCACAGTTTAGGGGCACTTGGGTTATTATACACTAATTAAGGTGTAGGCTCAAGTAATTAATTATAAGTTAAGCCTACATGGTTGAGTGCACTTCAAGTCAACGGAAGAATATAAATAGAGAGTGAGAGTCTCTGTATTTATCACTTGTGACTTAGCTCTCTTGCTCTCTCAAGTGTGGCGCACTTTTGGAGAAGGAAATTCTTGGGCTTGACAGAAGACAGAAGGCTGCTGTTGTGAAGGGAGGTCATCTTACTGTTTTGGGATCACATCTTGTGGTGATACTATCTTAGAGGAAATTGAGGGGTTTTCTCCATTTATGGTTTCCCCTCCTAAAATCTTTGTGTCTCTTGTCTCTTGTGCTGTGCTTATGTGATTGCTGTGCTTGTTATTCTCTCAGTGAAAAGATCTTAACATAATGCTGGCTTAAATGTTGAAAAACTAACACTTGATGGACTATACCAGAGCCACTGGAATGATGATCAATGAGGATAAATCATCATTCTATTACTCTAGGCTTGATGAAGCTGAGTTAATATTATTACAAAATATTTTCTCATATACTGTACTTGAAATTAACAGTTGTATGAAATATCTTGGCTTTTACTTAAAACCATGTAGATATTTGCTAAAAGATTGGGATTGGCTAATTGCAAAGGCTGAAAAATGCATCAAGCTTTGGAGCCATAGATGGCTGTCTAGAGGAGGCAAGCTTGTATTGATAAAGTCTGTTCTTGAAGCTCTGCCAATTTTCTAGATGCACTTTTGGATTCCCACTGGGATTATTGAGAAGATAAGAAAACTTTGTTTTAATTTTTTATGGTCTGGCAGTGATGGATCCTCTTCTGGGATGCCATGGATTTCATGGAAGGTTTTGGCATGTCCTAAATCTATGGGAGGCTGGGTTCTAAAAGTTCCTGCCTTATTTGCCAAAGCACTTGCAGACAAAAGTGTTTGGAACATCATCCATGGATCTGGGTTGTGGGTACAAATTGTTATTCAGAAATATATTAGGCCTCTCTCCTTGCTGGATTGGATCAGAGTAAGTGATAAGAAGAAATCAGGTATATCCATTTGTTGGAAATATGTACTCTGGTCTTTTCATCTTATTGGAGATTTTCTAGTTTGGAAGATTGGTAATGGAGCTAATGTTCGTATTGGTATGGATCCTTGGGCAGGTTGTAAATGGCGTTATTCTTTACCGTCCCAATTGACTAATTTTCTGCACTCTGTAGGATATTATTTTTTATCAGATGTTGGGTTTATTCCTGTCACAAACCTTATGGAACAACTTTGGTTAAGCTCTAATGATTTAGGTCTTGTTGACAATCAATATATTTTAGCTTGGAATGGTTATATTGCCATGCTTAAATCCAGCCATATAAGATTTAAAAATGAAGATGTTCTTGTCTGGAATTAGGCTAAATCTGGTGTGTACACTCCCAAATATGGATACATGCTTTTGATTCAGGAACAGCATGACAGGGAAACTAAATGGTGGTGGAACATGTTCTGGCATTTGAACAGTCCTCTTAAATCAAAGCTTTTTTGTTGGGCTCTTTTCTTAGGAAAAGCTCTCACATGGGATACTCTTATTAGAAGGGGATGGGAAGGTCCTGGTTGATGCCATCTATGTAAGTGTGATGTTGAAACAAATTACATCTAGGGGTTGAATTCCCTTATACTAAATCTGTTTGGAAGGAGATTGAAGCTAAGTTAAATTTTCAGAATCTTTGGGTTGGGGAATTAGTTCTTTTTTGGTTAAAGAATTGGGTATTCAACACTAAGGTACAACCAATAAGATCTTTGCCTATCATAGTTTTCTGGTTTATTTGGAAATCTAGAAACCGTAGCTGTTTTGATAACCTTGACACTTCCCGTGCGTAGGTTTCAGCTTTTAGTTTGGGTTTGCTTTCTTCTTATCCTTTGGATACCGCTACTTTGAAGGTTAGAATCATTACTGAGGAATTTATTGATAAAACAAAACCTTGGGGTTTTTTGATGGATATGCTTCTGGTAGCCCTCAGGTATGTGGAGCTGGGGGGATACTTTTCCTCAAAGATGATCATTATTTTACTTTTAAAGTTGGCCTAGGGGAATGGTCAAACAATTTCGCAGAGTTATATGCTTTGAAACTTCTTTTAACTCTGGCTTTGGATAAGCAGGTTTCGAGTATTCAGGTGTATGGGGATTCCTTGCTTGTTATTAACTGGATTCCTTGCTTGTTTGAATCTTGCACAGTTACTATGTGAGGTCATCAAACTAAATGATTTTTTTGAGCAGGCTGTCTATCAACACATTTATAGGGAAAGGAATACTCTGGCTGATAAGCTTGCTAATGATGGTGGAAAAAACCAGATTGGACATTAGGTTATCAATGAGTATCATGGGTCTAGAAGACATGATACTTTTCAGGTATTTTAAGCTTTTTGCTTTGGGGAGTATAGGGTCTTTGAAGATGATACTTAGTCCATGACCCCTGAAGATGACTTTTGGAAACCAATGTTTTTATCAATTTTTTCATATTAGGCTGTTTATAGCTAGATATATTGACTTTCGGTTGATATGTTTTGATGCATATAGGTACTTGAAGCATACTATCTAGAGCTGGTAGTGCTAATGAAGAAATTTGGATAATTTCCAGTTTGGAGACTATTCCTGTTTGGATAGTTTGAATTTGATGAAATTGAGCTGTGAATAGCAGTTGCTGTTTAAAATTGTGTTTTTTATTATATACTTTGATGAAGGCTATTACTTATGTAATAAGACTCCATTTTTTTGATATTTTGAAGTTATGACATTTGATGGGTACTCTCTCAGGAATTCTTCGATATTATGACTTAAATGATGCTGGTTTTTATACCACTATCTTGCTATTGTAAATAGCTTTTTTGAGCTGAACTTATGGGTTAAATGATCACTTATCAAAATATTGATAGTGGATCATCCTCACAATATATGTTGTATAAATATAATATGAATTTTTTCTTTGGAAAAAAAAACTATTAAGAAGACATTAATTTTATAAAAAAAAATTCTCTCTTTAATATCATTAATGTCACCAAAAGATAACAATTAGAGTGTATGGTCCTATAATGTACATCAATGATTAAATTTCTGAAAATAATCAAGAGATCACTTATATTTATAATGGTAGAAAGCTAAATATTTTATGATTTAGATATTTCACATTTACCATATTCACATATCTCTCAATACAAAATAATAATATATTTTATTTAAGCCATGTCATATTTACATATCCATCAATCCAAAATGAAAAAATCAATGTGTATTCAGTTTATTTAAGCCATGTAAAAAGGACTATTTCATGCCAGATTCATATTACTTTTTAATAATGCAATGAAAAAGTAAATTTAATTTAATAATCATATTTCAAAACAACAAATCAAATTTAGCTCTATAATTATATTTCTAAACTATTTAATTTTGAAAATAATAGAATAATAGTAATTTTAATAAAAATAACATTGTAATTTAGAAAACAATAAAATAAAATAATAAACTTCTCTAAATATAAAAAAAATACATTAAGATGATGACATCATTCCATAAAACACATAACACTTTTCATAAAATCACAATTCCATAAAACACAACACTTTTCATAAAATCACAATTTTTCAAGTAAAATTGATATTAAATTTTAAAAAATAAATGACAGAAAATATTCACGTTAAAATACATTGGATGATGATCATCATCCCTAAGACAGAACACTTTTTATAAAATTATAATGATCCGGTCGAGG
>LPNX010811452.1:10740-73409 GCA_001517045.1 Pseudotsuga menziesii
TTTAGTAGCGAGGATAGTATAAGTATAAGAAATTGAAGGGGATGAGATTTAGGAAAGAGAGAGGTTTATTCCATCCTAAGAAACATCAAGAAACTTATGGAGACTTAATGGGAAAACTTAGTAATTTTCCCCAAAAGTAACGCATAAAACCCAAAGCAGGCGGGATATCTTCCACCTTCGGTGATCCTCAACAAGGAGTTTCCTCAGGCATGGACTCCACATGGAAGGGAGGATGGTAAGTCCTCAAATTTAGTGGCACCAATTAAGTAGGGGGGTAGAAGAGGATTTTTTCGGGCGCTAGTTTAAAAGATAACAAGGCGTTGGAAGAAGGGGGGGAAAAGGAGGTTATGTGCAGCTCCCATGGGGAAATGCGGAAGCAGAGAAGAATGACTATCGATTGGCTTACGTGCATGGTGGAGGAGATGCATTTCTAGCATGGATGCATCCTTATGATGGGAATGCTCTGATATAATATTCACAGAATTAAGACTTAAGATTTGAGGTATGTGATTTCTTCCAAAGATATCCATCGGAGATTTTAATTGGTTAGGGTCTGAAGAGATTCGTTTTCACCATGGTTGCATGTGACTCTTATGCTTTTGCAGATTTCAGATTTATGGTATGCGATTTAATTTTGAATTATATATCCACCATAGATGGCGATCTCTTAGATTGAGTATATATAGATATGTTTAGCCTTAAGCACTGCAATTTATATCTAATCCGTTGTTCTGAGTTGATCTCAGCTCTTTTCCTTGCGATCTGTCTTACTGCGTCGGCTTCAAGGCATGTCGTGTCATCCTGGTACAGATCCATAATTTTTACACCTCGTAGGATATCAAATTTTGGCCTGGCTATACTTGCTATATGTGATTCCAAAATTGATCCAAACTGATATACATTGTAGTTTCCAAACCTGTACGATTTAAAACCTTTTCTTTTTCTTTTTAAGTCAAACCTTTAATATCCGAATGTATGTCTGTGATGGCATGGGTTTTCAGCTGTGCAATTTTGTTTCCCTCGTCCTTAATAGAACCTAGAATGGTATCCCTGCCACTATTTGGTTCATTTTTTATATAGATTGTATATGCGGGTAGCAGTTCATCCTCCAGGACCACAATCTGTCCATCCTACATAGCGACAGTAGGCTGAATCGCAATCTTCCCGATTCCTTTTGGATGTATAAAAAGAGGCATTTTTGCCCTTTGGTTGTTATGGTCTTAATAGATTCATCCCTTTGCTCAATGATGTTCCAACGATTCGCCCAGCTAAACCCTAACATAGCGTTGAAGCATGAAGCATATTCTGTTATATAAATATCAATAGCGCAAGCTAATAGCTTTATTTCCCGTGCATGAAACGATTGTGACATTATCCAGAATTTAGAAGACTGCATTCTGGCATTCAGCGATTTACATTAAAGGTCACGGTGTAAGGAGATATTTACAAGAGGGAGGGAGTAGGGAAGAAAGGACATAAGATATTTTTAACATGTTTTATCTTTTTAAAAAGTTAATAAAGTAAACCAATAAAAAAGGGATCTAATGGTATAAGGATCATGGGGTAAATTTAGATAATGTGGATAAGGAAAACAAGACACTACTAGCACAACTACGATTATTTGTGTTGAGAGAAATCTATAAACTACAAGTTATGACTATTGGATGTCCGTACTTAGCTACCCATTGCCAAATATAAATTTGAGCTATCTCGTAGGTACATTTTCCTAGTTCAAAAATTGAGGAACACCAAGCTATATATATAAGTTGGATGTGGAATGTATGTTGCTCAAAAGTTATGCGACCCAATAATTTAGTTGTTAAGCTAAAAAGGAAAGGCATAACGGATTGTTATAGATTTAAAAAAATGAATTATTATGTTTAAGTGGAAGGTGAGGTCCTAAGAGAGTATGAAGAAAGGTAAAGGTTGTTTAGAATAAATA
Organism: Pseudotsuga menziesii; assembly: GCA_001517045.1. Classification (NCBI taxonomy): domain Eukaryota; kingdom Viridiplantae; phylum Streptophyta; class Pinopsida; order Pinales; family Pinaceae; genus Pseudotsuga; species Pseudotsuga menziesii. The sequence continues at coordinate 12,683 of LPNX010811452.1, forward strand.
TGGCAAAAATGGTGGTTAGGCTAGACGAGGATAAACAATATAAGTGCATAAAAGGATTTCAGAATTACTAAAGTTTCATGTAAGTTTGGTGATGGAAAAGATACATTATTTGACCCCGTAGTTAAGGAAGTCTTTTATGGAAGCCTGAAGTTAGCTAAAAACTCAAGATATGTATATGTCGTCGTTGAAGATGAATTTCATAGGTTACAAATTTATTGTATAACTATAGATCATTGATGATATAAAATGTGGGGCATGCTTACCCACATATTATCTATAGATACCTCTAGCGTATATAGGTCTCAGATGATAATGTAAAGGTATGTAAAGGTTTTGTCCATTCAGATGGGAAACTGTGAAATTAAAAAGGATAATGCATCAATTATGATGTGGGCTGTATACTTTCATATGTTGTTTTGTAATAGAAAAAGGTGACTAAGTTTTGGTGGACGTAACACCAGGTGTGGGGTGAACCACATACATTGGTGTCTCTCCTATGTTTGCATCTTGTAAATCTTATCTTTGATTTTGACACTGTGATTTATATTGGTATTAACTTATGCAGGATAGTGTCTTATATGTTATAAATGATGATGTTGACAGAATGAATGATTATGCATGAAACATGAGGAGAGGTATTGGACCTAAAGTTCTGTGTGAATTTACATAACGTGCTTGCTAGTAGAAAAATAGGAACATCTTTTACAATGACTATACATCCTCTTTGCTTAAGTAGGAATTTAAGACTTGATTGGGATACACTGAAATACAATGCCATGAAAACTTTGAATCTAATGATTTGGTTGATAGAGGTAGGCTGTGGATATGGAAAATGTGTACCTCTTATTCATTAGTTAGAAATAAATGATAAGTAGTCCTCTATGACGTTCAACATGTTTATTTTAAATGCATTGTGTGTATGATGTATACATCACACAGTTTATGTTATTATTAACATTTGCATTGGTAGTACAAATGAAGGTGTATTATTTAAAGCCTTCATTGGAAAACTATAATCTAAAAGGACTATTAAAATATGATAATGCATAATGCATAATGCATAATGGATTATGGATTTTTATAATTGTATGTGTCAAGAATAAATCAGAAGGCTGTAGGTATATCTTGATAAGTAAATCTAGATTCTAAAGAAATGCTCAGAGAGTAGCACTATTTTTAAAGGTATAAGTGTCGTTTGATAGATAAAAGTTTTGGAAGCCTTGGGGATGTAACACTTTCTTTATGTCTTGCCACGAAATATCAAATTTTCATGTTTAGTTATAAATTGTAGTGTTTGCTTTTAATTCATCTAAATAGTTATAAATATGGAATATTTTTTTCATTCGAGATAACCAAACTTTGACTTTTTCTTCTTTTTTGATTTATCTGTTGAACATAGGAGGTTTGATGTTTTTGAATTCACCTGGAATTTATTCATACGTTTTGTATTTATTTTTCGTTTGGTTATTTTCACTACTTTCACTAGAATCTTTATATTTTTCACTATTATGTTTAGTTGATTCTTCGCTTTGAAGATTCAGTCATATGTTTAGAAATTTCTAGTTTTCTTACCTTACGTTTATAATATGTAGTTCTTGCCATGTTAATTTTGGGTCTTTATTTTTCTTTCTTTTCATTACTTAGTAGTTTAGTGAGTGGACCATTATTTAACTCTTCATGTGCTTTTAAAATACGTTTTTTATATTCCTTAAATTGTTTAGTTATGTCCTTCAAACTTTTACTATTTGTAGGAGTTTAGATGGGTTATCGTTCCTACTTTCATTCAAATTTACCCATATTTCACCGTCTCTAATGTTGCCTTCTTCATTTTTTATTGGATCCTTAGGATGTGATTCTTCTTCAGTAGACTTTCCCATATCTACCATGATTCCTACAAAACAAGATTATTATTCTCTTCATGTTTGCAAGGCAATCAAACCATAACGAATAAAGTCAGTTTTCTGTTTTAATCATTTTGAGTGTTAGGATTTTTCATGCCAAGTGTTATAACCATGCTCTCATACCATTCTCACACGTACTGATAATTTCCATAATAATAATAAAAACTATGTCTGATTTTTAGATTATTACTTTACTTGTTGTAACATGGTTGCATACGTTGGAGTACATTCATATTTTTCAGAACATGTTATTTACTTGAGTCCATGGATATGTTTTCAACTCATTGTTGGTTTGATGACAAGGTGTGTATTCCATTTGGCGTGGTCTCCATTTACATTGACAATTGTTGGTCGCAGCCTCGCTAAGGTGATGTTTAAGTCTTCGAGTTTATTTTCATAATGGTTTTATTACCTATGGTTTAGTGCTAGCTATACTCTAAAATATAACAATTATTTGTTTAAGATTATATTAAAACAACCCTTCATATGAGTTTCTTTGGAAAAGGTGGTAATATAATTGTTTATTAGCTTGATGGAATTTTCTTCAAAGATGTTGGAAGGATTTGTAGGAACCATAAGACTTATACAATGGCTTAAAGTCCTATCGCGCAGGCTTTACCAACCATGATAGTGATAGCTTATAATATAAATTTTTATATAAATATATGTGTTGGAGTGGCCACAGGTGATACAAATGGATGCCAACAATATTATGAGAGTTTAATGAAATACTTGATAGCTTGTATTAATTTTATTGTCATAACCATGGCTACGAGTTGACAATGCACCCAGGCACATTTAATGGTATGGTCGTTATGCATGCGTTGTAGAAAGAAGTTGATCCCGACCTTCCATTTTTCATCAATCTATTCAAAGTTTTTCATAGGGTTTCATGTGGAATTAACTTGTCCTAAGGGTTTTTCATTGCATTCAATTATTCTTATCTCATTATATGTTAATGGAGGTTTGAGGTTGATGCCACGCTGATGCCTAGCTACTCCATGAGATGCATTGCAACTAGAATTAGCCCTCATGGTCTGTCAATGAGTGTTTAGTTTATGCCTTGTAAATTGTTTTGTTTGTTTAAAGGTTTATGAGTAGTTAATGGAAAATGTGGCCACCATTACAGTCTCGACCATTCATGGTTGATCATGAGGTTTAAGTGGAAGCTCAAACACCTTCCTTCAAGTTCTCACAGAGGCTTTGGAGCACGCAAGGTTTTAATTAATAGGTAGGGAAGAAAATACTTCCCATATTACGCTACAATTTCAGTTTTAAAAGGTTTTTCTTAGCTTCAAATAATGTTAACATCTTTGTTTCTTTTGTCGTAGGAAGAGGAAGAAGAGAGAGCTAAGAGGAGTCAAACCTTGGTCCTCTACGTGTCTTAGCAAGGTAAGCTTATTCATTGGTTGAACAATTAAAATAATTACATTTATTATTAACTGGGTTTATTATAACTTTGTCATTTTGTTGACAAGTGAATTCAGGGTACACGCGAAAGCTTTGGATAAGATTGGTTCACCCTCATGGCCCAAACTTGAAGTGGAAGGTAATGCTTGCAAAAGTGTTTCTTTTTCTTCAAAAGGTGTTACAATTTACAATGCATAGTTTAACAATACTCATATGTTAATGCAAGTTGTCGAAGCATAGGCTAGGTGAGATAGGAAACATGTTCACCTCCTCTTGAGCTTCATTCTTCTCTGTCAAGAGGTGTTGGATTTACCCTCTACTCTGTTAATAGGAAGAATATATATAAATTTAAGTTATTATGGTTATATACAAACATGAGTATGTCCCCGTGCATATGAAAATGGAATGGCATGGCTCATGGTTTGTACACTTGGATCAACCATCAGTCACAAGGTATGACTTGCTTTGGTTCGTGGTTCTATGGGAATATAGGGCCTTACAACCACTTAGGAAAATTCTAAGATGAGTTTTATTTTATAGACATAACCCTTGGTGGGTCTATACTCAGATGCATTGGTTACTTGGGAGCGCTTTGCAGCCTCTAGTACTTGGGGTTTGGAAATATTGCATTTGTTATGTGGTTTTATTGGGGAAAAACTTTGTGATTTTAGTTTTAGTCTATGGATTCAAAAGAATGGATTTATGACCATGATATATTTCACAATTTGAAAATTTGTTAAATGTTTAAGATCTTATTTGTAAATTAGTCTGGGGGAATAAACTTGACCTTGTGGTCATGATTTATGGATCTTACTTTGGATTTGATCATTATTATGTTTGTGAAACTTGGATCTATACTTAGATAATTATTACTTATATCCTAATATCGTGGTTTTGTTTTTTAACTAAATCTTTATCGAGTCAATCTATTTCTCGGTTTGGAAGCCCGAAATAGAGAATCAGCATTTTTCTTTGATTATATTTATTTGATTATATTCTAAAGTATTGTATATGTGATTTTCCGATTTTAGATCTTATTGTTTGTATTGATTGCCATATATGATACTGATTTGATGGTATTTTGCTTGAACGTGATCCCTTAACTCAGTTTTTAATTAATTAATATCTTGAAATATGTCCCAATATGGGTATGGAATCCCAAACAAAGACTAGGGTTAATGTATGTGTATTAACTTTGAAACAACGATAAAATGTGTAGAATCGTTCGATGCATAGAGTAAAGAAATTGATTTAAATTTATGTAGATATGTCATTAATTCGATATGATAATATTTGACTAAACCATTTGTATACTAATCCAGATGTACCTAGAACAAAGAAGAGATATTTGTGAAGAGTCTCTCGGTTCTTGTTGTTAAATATGAGGTTTTAAGTAAACAAGATGAGTTTGTTTAATAGACTAAAAATATGATATATTAAAAGAATACTTTGAAATCTCGTAGATATCTACTAATAACATGTAACAAAATTTACAATACTAACAAGATAAAAATGAATATTCAGCTGATACATTATACTCTCAGTTTATTATACATTTGAACTGTAACTACTAATAGTAAAACAATGAAGGGAGTGCAGTAAGGAATCTATCACCAATGTCAGTAAAACAAAACTAAAGCTGTCGTTCCTCCCAACCAACTTCTATAGTAGCCAAATATTACTGGGTCAAGAACCCCTCAGCCTATTTGTTGAATGAGAAGGGAAATTCCCGATCAATGTGGCATCTATTTGCATTAATAGATTATTTCCTCATCCATCTACCCTTCTACTTTCGATGGCCATACTATTTTATAGTAGTTTTCGTAGGACTTCGTCATTTATGAGCCTCCTCCTCTTTAGCACTACACAATGAGTCTTGACTTGATCTTGGGAAAATACATCTTGCATCACTTGAGTTCTCAATGAGTAGCTTTCATTATTTGTCATTTCCTCTTGTGGGTCACCAAATACTCTTTTAACAGCTACATCAATTGTGATTATTCTTGGTATTGTATTTATTCAATAATAATAATCCATTACATTCATTTTGACTTTATTGTCAAAATATTTTAAAATAAATAAATATTCCAAATCATAAATAATTAACAATTATTTGGTGTATTACACTCCCACCACTACAAAATAGAACGCTTCACTTGCAAATGCAAAGGGAAATGGCATAGTAGGTCGCTAACTAATACTATTAATTATTCCTTTCCGTTCGCATCTATTTTTCCAATTTTGGTCTCAGTTAGTTTACAAGATTCAATGGCCGAGTAAAAAGAACCCAATAATTTCCAAAAATCAGCCTACGGGGCCCACTTTTTTGTTCGAAAACCTACCTAGCGGAATTATACCATACGAACGAAATCTTGCCAGAAACTAATATGCTGTGCTTGATAACCCGTAGCTAAATAAGAATGTGCAGAGGCGGCGGGCGGATCAGACAATCCAACATCATTACAGTCCAAGTTTTTCAGTTTTGGCAGATGGAGCGCGGCCAGCCGTTTGATTGAAGTAGTACAATGTGTTACTCAACCTTAGTCGCTAACTAATTAATATTAATTACAACAAAATCTGTTATTCAACCTTAGTAATGACTAATGGCCATGAATGTCGAATAATCTTACAAAGTTATTATTATTATTGTAACCAGCTGCAACCATAGAGCTCGACATTGCCTATAATGAAAATTATAACACTGATTACGTATGGGACAACTTCATTAATATACTTAATATAAAAAAAAATCAAAGCATGAAAGCCATGATGATTCAAGCAAGGTGCGATAACAACTTAGGGAATTTCAATCGCTTAAAGATGAATTTATTTCAAACCTGATAAGTATGAACGTTTTTCAAACTTAAATAAATCAAACCTGATTAAGTATGAACAGTTTTCAAACTTAAATAAAGATAAACGAACAGGAGAACCATTCCATACAGGTAACCATTAAATCCGATTCAAACTTATCTCAGAAATGATAAATAAAACAAACTTTATTTATATGTTTTTTTCCATTAATAATATTTATAAATGTGAAAGTCTATCGAAATGTAGGTGCGGATACATTCATCAACACTGAATGAGTGACGCCATTTATAAAATAAATGGATGAATTTATAATATAAATTGACAGTTATGTATACATAGAAGTAAAAGACAATAAATTTGATCGTATATATGCCTGGCATTATCGATTACCTGGAGTTAATAACCATAACCATAGATATCTTTGGAAAATATACTTCTTGGTTAACTATTCAATACAACTAACTATAGTTTCGCATTGCAGGCTAAAAAGTAATTTCATTCAAATTAGGACAGCTACAAACATAAAACTGATGTGAAACCCTATTTATGCACCACCTTGTCGTAATTTTTCCGGACAGCTGGAGCCTGGATCGGTCCACTTGCTTTATTAGAGCACGTTGCCTCGTTATTCCAAATTCATCGAGTCCCATAGACGGATAAGATTCCCTTCCTTTTTAGGTTCACTTTGTCTTTTCCTATATATATATATATATATATAATCCGTCTATATAGGCATTACTTTTGAAATTTGACAGCATATTTCAATAAATTTTTATATGGCATTTAAATTTTATTTATTTATTTATTTAAGTTTAAATTTTAATTTTACCTATTTTTTAAATAACATTTATAATAATTATATGGAATATTGAATTTTTATTGTGCTTCTTATAATACAAAAATATAATAAATAAAGATAACATAATAAATATAATGATTAAATAAATCACACTAATAATGACAAAGAAGGTTTATCTTGGAAACTTTGCTTCTTCACAAGCAATAAAATGGGCCATTACCATGGGTCACCAAATACTATGGGTTGAAATGAAATATGGCACACTCAAATTCACCTAACAAAAGGAGACAACTTAACCATGACATGTTTGAGATTTAGATGTATTTAGATGTTAATGAATAACCTGTAAAAATAAAATTGCACTTCAAAATGACCAATAAAATTAAAAGTCATACTTTATTAATGACATTATAGAAAATCACAAATGACTAAACATTGATAGACACTGTTATGTTTGACTAAAGTCAACATAAACCTTGAACCGCTTTGTGTGGTTGATATTTATTATGAATTATATTTGTTATGAATTACAATCCTCTTACGGGCATTCAATTTATTACAAGCCTTGTTCTTAGGAAAACATATATCCCAATATTATAATGAAATGGGTTATATATATTCATATACTTAAAATATTTGTTCATTGGTCGATATTATTTAGTGTATGAGTTTAAAGAGATTTCATTTGTAGTTGTATGATTGAAATAATTATGATTAACAAGATGAGTTGTATAGGAAGTTCTTGTCATATGTATTGTCTAAAAACGAAGTTGATTATAGAAATGATGATGGAAATTAGTACTTTGATTAAAGATGAGTACTTTGTCTAAATTAGTGATCAATTTGGTCTTTGTTCAGAGACTATCTCTCTCTCTCCTAAAGCTAATGAAGCATACTAGCTCTCTCGCTCCCCTAAAGTTATTGAAGTTACTCTAACAACTAGTAAAGTTGTTGATGCTTTGAGGCCATTGAGTCAATAAGCCAGTGAAGCCAATGAGAGAATTAATACCATTGTTACTATTGGTCCAAAGAACACTTTGATACCATTGGTACCTATGCTACTACGAAAGTGTCAAGTTCATGATGCTCCAAAACGGATAAACACATTGACATCGTAGCCTTTGATTTTAATAACTATATTCATAATTGTCCCAAATAATTTAATACATGTATTTTATATTGTAATAAGTAACTCCATGTACAAGTACATTGGATGTAGCTTGGGCGGTTGGGAAAAATGATTGTTACCCTCCCCACCCAAGTTCAATTCTTCTAAGTGACATGATGCTATTGAGATTCCCTGTGTAATGCTTTGATGATGATCTTGTAAGCCCCTATGAAATCCATTAATGAATTGATTCATGATAAAAATATGTTGGCACTTGAAACTAATATAATTTTTTATTAAAATAAAATCTATTATCTTAAAAGTTGAAAAAAATAAAATATAAACTATGTTCAGAGATTGATGGAAATATATTTGACGTTTAGATTATTAAGGTGTTTAAAATTGGTTTTATGTGGTCTTCTGTGAATAGAACTTATAATTGTTGAAATATTGTGACTTTGAAGAATATTCTAGATGTATCTTTTGTGGTCCCCGATGGTCCTACCGGAAGAACCACTTGTATTATTTTGTACCCCGATGCTTCTAATCAGAAGAACTAATAAGAGTCATGAGGTAGTCCCCTCTAATTGTAAAGGTGGGTCATTAGCACCCCAGTGTGGTTACTTGAGCCTACATGTGTAACTCGAGCCTACATATCGAATGAGTTAATTCAAGTCAATCGATGAATATAAATAGAGGTGTGGTGCTCCTCATTTGACACACACACTCTCACTTCTGTAGCACATTAGTGGAGAAGAGAAGTAGCTGGAGAAGGAGGAGGATCGGGCTTTGATCTCCATGCTAGTTTTATCTTTTATCTTTTTGGGACATCTATATTGAGGAAGCTTTTGCTAGTTTTTTCCCTTTAGGATTTTCCTAGGATAAATCTTTGTGTTCCTTTTGTATGGTTGTGCTTTTCTATCTTTCAGTGATCCTGTTTATATGCTTTTGTTATGAAAATGAAATGAAATACTGATGTCTTAGCTAAGAATATGAAAATTTAACATGGTATCAGAGCCACCCTGAAAGAAGACATTGTGCAGCTATAGAAGCTAGGGATTCTTACTATTTGGTTATCTCTCCATAATCGATCAGCAAAAGAAGGCTAGGCTGACTCTCCATTGAAGGGCGCATCTTTCTATCGAAGCAGAATTCGATTCTGAGCATTTTCAGTTTTCAGTGTGGGAAATTAGGGCTTCTTGTAGAAGAGGAATTTTTGAGTGAGCACAGCATAAGATTTCTCTCCTCATCAAAATCGAAGTTTAGAGACCTCGATCAAGATTTTTGGTTTGGTGAAACTTCGGGAAACTCAAACCCTAAATACTAAAACTGCTAAGTTTTGGTACTTTTGCTATATTCTAATATTGGAAAAGGCTCAGGAGCTAAAAATTGCAGCGGCCAAAGACAAAATCCTAATGTACACTGTATCCAAAATTTAGCCTCCGATTCGCTAAATTATTGGAGATATGATCCCTCCAATTTAGGGTTCTAGCCTCTTCTAGAATTCATCCATAAACAGGACACCTGGGGAGAATTGCTATATCTTGGGCTACAGAGGTCCAAATTGAATTCTTGAAGATATTCCAGAAATATCATGGAGTGTACTTTATGTGGTCCGAATTTCAGAACTAGAAGAGGAAACAGTGACACATAGAAGGCCGTACAACTTCGCTGTTCTGAATAGTCCTGTAACAGGTCACCTTGGGAAAAGGATCATAAATCACAATTGGTGAAACCAATTCTGTTGAAACCTATGTTGTTGGATCAGGGACAGGTGAGGTTACCTCAGTGAAAAATTTCAGAGACATAAGAGCAGTAATTCCAGAGATATCACAGAAACAGTGACAGACATTTTTGCATAAGAAATTGGAAAACTAGGGCTTCCTGTTTTGGGAGCTTCCCTCCACTGTTTTCAAAAAAGGAGTACATTGGATAGCTCCATTTGAAGAGATCTATCTTTCTATCCAATCATATCTGAAATATTCCATGTTTTTAAAATTAGGGTTTCTGTGACAAACCCTAGATCAGCCAGCTCCGGAAGTAGGACAGACACCTCAAATCGGTAAGATCTAATCTTTTGCTATTTCCATTTAAGGTTCTCATTTCAAAGTGATCTATCACATCAGCTTGATGATAATCTTGGTGAAGTTAACAACTTCCAAGCATGAAAGTATTTGATCTCTCTGAAGAAAATGAATTGGACACCTTCATGAGTAGAGAGGTTCCAGTTCCAGAAGGAGATGAGGCTCAAAGCCTTACACAAGAAGAACTTGATCAAGGCCAAGAAGATCATTGTTGATTCAATCACGGATCAGCTTGTACCACAAGTGTCTCCCCTAAAGACACCAAAGATGTTTGATCCTTGATCAAGCTATTTGAATATAAGAACATAAATCAGAAGATGGCTTCGAGAAAACAGTTGAAGAATGTGAAGATCTAGAATGAAAAACATCTTGAAGCGGTAGAAGAAGAAGCGGAGAATGCAGAAGTGGTGATAGCCACATTGAATGGCCTCCCAGGATCATGGGATTCATTCATGCGAGGAATGTGTGCCAGAAGGAAGTGATTACTTTCAGCTACCTCTAAGAAGAAAAAGATGGGAGCAATTGAAGATCAAGCTCGCTCCATTCAAAGAAGATCCCTTAAGCAATGAGGAATATGAAGAACGCAATTCTTGAAGAGCCTCTTATTCATCTTATCATTTGGATAAGAAATGATGATTTCATGAATGAAGAATATGATAAAGCAGAATGATCAAGATGGATTCTACCCACGAAACAAATAAAAGATAAGTATTCAATTGTAATTTCATGATATTGTTTTGTTATACATTTGATTATATTCAGTTGATGTGTTGTGCATGATAGATTGTTTGCATTAATGATTGTATTCTACTAATATGCATGTGATGGGTGAGTAGCTTATGGTGTTATACAACTCTCCATTGCTACTTGTATCATCCCTTGCCACTTTGACCTAGAACTCACAGTGTAAGTAAACATCACTGTAAGTACCGACTCTAACTCTCTCAAATTGCGGAAGTATTGATAGTGTTAGAAGACTGAAAGTTTCAAATGACTAAAAATGACAATCGGCGATGAATCCACTAGGGGGAAGGGGCATTCAAAAAAAGTAGAACCTAGGGACTCGACGAATGATCACTGTGTGTCACCAGCATACTTGTGGGTGCTAAGGAAAAGAAGAAGAAGAAGAAGAAAATAGGAGAAAGCTTTAGAAGGTGAGAGAAGCCTCTAAGACCTTTGTTACAGTCTTAATGCCTTAGTATAGAGGAAAAAGTTAATATTCAAAAGGTATAATACCTTTTATATTAAACCTTTGATACACTTACAGTACCTTCAATTTAAAGGAAAAGGATAATATGATTAAAAGTTAGATTATATAAAACCTTTTGATACACTTCTAATACCTTTATATTAAAGGACATAGTTAATATAATTAAAAGGCTAGAATAAATTTAAAAAGGGAATGCTTTATAATAAAGGCAAAGAGATATCTAGCTTAACAAAAGGGAAAGGACGAATAGCTCAAAGAAAAGCTTTATAATTATAATAAGGAAAAAGACAAATAAGTTAAAAGAAATTCTCTATAGTAGAAGTAAAAGTGATATCTTACGTGAATAGAAGTTAGGCATAAAGTAATATTAAAGGAATTGTATGTTAAACCAAAAAAAAAGGAAAAGATATAATATTTTAATCCCACATGCATGGGAGAGAGGAAAAACGAGAGACTTCAACCCTTTCAAAGAAGTGAAATGGAGGAGGAAGGCATGCTCTTGGAAATTGGGGAGGCTTGCAAAAGGAATCGTGAGCGGCAAAGCCAAATCCGGCAAAGAAAAATCGAGTTCGAGAGAAGGGTATGATTTGCCAGTTTGGAGTGGCCAATGGTAATTGTTGCCTTTTAGCGTTTTGCTTACCTGCATTATTTTAATTTGGGAATGTTTTCTTTATATGGGGAAGCCAGAAGTTTTGCCTGGCCATAGTCTAATGAAGTAGAAATGTCCACTGCTTGCCTTTTGCTTCAGAACTGTCCACTGTATGCTCTGTGTGATATTTTTAATTAGCTTGTTGAAAAATCATTATGCCATCTCTGCATGCTGTCTTTTATTGTTTTATTGGCTGAGTTTGTAACTCATAATGCTTTCGGGCCTGCTTTCCATAGTGTAGAGTTGTAAAGGAGATAGCCACCCCTATGCGCAGATCCTTGTATAAAAGTTTATGTTGAAGAAGAAATCGTGGGTTCAGAAAACTTATGTATGTGATATTTTAATTAACTCGGTGAAAATTCGTTATGCCATCTCTGCATGCTGTCTTTTATTGTTTTATTGGTTGAGGCTGTAATTCAAAATGCTTTCGGGCCTACTCTGCATAGTGTAGAGTTGGAAAGGAGGTAGCCACCCCTATGCGTTGATCCTTGCATAAAAGTTTATGCTGAAGGAGAAATCGCGGGTCCAGAAAACTTTTGTATGTGATATTTTAATTAACTAGGTGAAAATTCGTTATGCCATCCCTGCATGCTGTCTTTTATGGTTTTATTGGCTGTGGCTGAAAATCATAATGTTTTCGGGCCTGCTATGCATAGTGTGGAGTTGTAAAGGAGGTAGCCACCCCTATGCACTGATCCTTGCATAAAAGTTTATGCTGAAGGAGAAATCGCATGTCCAAAAAACTTCTGTGTGTGATATTTTTTTTTTATAAGCTGAGGGAAAAATCGCTATGTTGGTTTTATTACATATGTTCTATATGTTGAATGAGGAGTTGTTATATCCAGAATTCCCATGGTGGATTGCATGTGTAATTAAATATGAGATCACAGCGTGAGAATGCCCATTTCTACATATGGTTTAGTGCATGTGTAACTAGATGCTGAATATGAGATCTCAGGCTGGGAGTGTCCATCTCTGCATGTATTCTATTGCGTGTGTTTGTTGAATGTGGAAATCGCCATTTACAATGCGTCATCTTTGTATGTGTTTATTGCATAGGGTTATAAGGCTGGATGTACGATGTTTATTGCAAATGGGTTTTACATTCTGAAGGAGAAATCTTTATATACAGGATTCCCATCTTGAAGTTGTTTATTGCGTACACTAAATGTGGGAATCGCAGATTGAGAGGGACCATCATTGTTTATTATTGTATTTGCAAAAAATGAAGTGCCCATCGTTGTTTATTATTGTATTTGCTGAAAATTAAATTTGTTGCTCTGGAATGTCCATCTTGCATTTATACAAATCGCAATTCAGATCCGCACTCGGTCCTTCCCTAGTATAATTGTTTTGAAAATCTTCTGTAGATTGAATGTGCAAATACATCCCTTTTATTTATTGATATTGCAGTGGATAGGATCCTTCAACTTTGACACCTCGCCTCAATTTGGGCCAAAATGCAGAACCAATAGAGCCTCTTAACATAATGGACTGGGAAATTTAATTCGATGCCTTTGAATGACTGTGTGAGTAGTTTTGAACACTTTATAAATGTCTCTTATATATATATACTGCTGGTATGACCTACAAAAGTAGGCACCAAGTATAGAGTGGGTGGTTGATCCAATAAGCACTAGCATTTTCAGTAGATGCTATCTTCTTATGTGTTGCGTTAAATGAAAGTTAGCTTGATGTTTCATTGCTGAGTGGTCAAACATAAATCATGTCGAGGGAACCTTGGAAGGTTTTAACTTTATCCCTTACCTTAGTGGGTTCGTCTCCCAGCTCGGGGGTGACTCTGGGCGGGATAACACACGCTGAATAGAGTCAATTGGTTCAGAGGAAATTCGAAGTCAAACTTTCATTCGACTAGTCTTAAAATGTAGGAAAGTAAGGTTTTAAATACTAGCTGTTAAAGTTACTAGTCGTATTATTTGAATAAGTACATATTATAGCATGATCTATGGTTATCCTTTTTAATAGTTGAATATTCCAGGATGCATTTATTAATGAGCTTACCTGGTTAAAGCTAAGTTGTGAGTACAGGGAATGTGTTGCAAGGACAATCGAAGGTAGGATGTACATGGTAAAAGAATGGGGATATCATGCAGCTTACATAAATATCCTAATATGCACCTCAATTTCTGAAAAAATAGTTTCTTATTTTAGATGGTTGTATGGATTGTATTGAGCATAATCAACAAACTTGATGCTTTAGCATTGTTTTGTTCCAATTATGTGGTCAATGCATCATATCTCTCATACCTATGTGATTCATGTTTATTGTCGGGTGAAGAATCTCCTAATTGTTTTGGGGATAGAATTATTGAAGTGTGAATGAAAATACTTGAATCCTCCTACAAGAGAAGGGTGAGAACATGCGTATGAAACTCAAGGTAAATATAAATAAACATAGCAGCTATGTATCCTGATTATGTTTCTATGTAGTTTCGATTGTAAAAGAAATGGCACATGGGCATAATAGAAATAACCCTGAGTATGCCTTGCTTGTAGTATGAAATGTCCTTACGACTTAAGTTGGTTTAATAGGTTTGAAAAGTAGCATGAGGATCACATGGGAAAATAAAGAATATGTATGTTATCTTCTGGTATTCTTTAAGGATGTTTTATGGTCAAGCAGCATAAAAAAAAATGAGCTTAATACAATTGGTATAACTAAGTCTTCTTGATGTAGTGTAAAACAATTTCGCATTCCTTCTAAGAATCAATTCCAGCTCATTTGGGATGTCACAATTTGAGTGTCCTTGATGTTGTTATCTTAGGTGCTTTTGGTATATTACCTTTTTATTTGTTCTCATGGTGAGGATGTTGTAGAAAGTATTCTTATGTATGAATTGAATCTAAGAAGGACTGTTTAGGGAAGATTGCTCCTTAATCCTTATAAATACGATAGACAGTCTAATAGGGGAGAAAAACCAGATTTCTATTTTGTACAGGAAGGTAATATTGAAAAAAGATAATTAAAATGTTACTGATCTCTTACTATTTTATGGTATGCATAGTAAGTCGTTTTCAGGGCACTATGATGATGACATGTTGTGAATTACATTAAAGAAAATTCTCAAAAGATTGTTTTACAATGAGCATGGTTTTTGACATATTTGATATGAAATTTTCTTATAAAGGTTGCTGCTAACAGATTGGACTCCTCTATAGTAATAGTGTAAACAAAAACTTTTCTCTGCACATATTGGCACCCAGGTATAAGAGGGACATTACAAGCAAGTGATTACTTTCAGCTGACTCTAAGAAGAAAAATATGGGAGCAATTGAAGATCAAGCTCTCTCCATTCAAAGAAGATCCCTCAAGCAATGAGGAATATGAAGAACTCAATTCTTGAAGAGCCTCTTATTCATCTTATCATTTGGATAAGAAATGATGATTTCGTGAATGAAGAAGATGATAAAGCAGAATGATCAAGATGGAGTCTACCCACGAAGCAAATAAAAGATAAGTATTCAATTGTCATTTCATGATATTGTTTTGTTATACATTTGATTATATTCAGTTGATGTGTTATGCATGATAGATTGTTTGCATTAATGATTGTATTCTACTAATATGCATGTGATGGGTAAGTAGCTTATGGTGCTATACAACTCTCCATTGCTACTTATCTAGAATGAAACCTTTTTGCTAACATATTGGATTAGTGCACAATCTCAATGATGTCATGGTAGAAGGCATCTAGAAATTTTCTGTGAGATATGAATGAATGTTGTATTGGCTAAACAGTTGCATGATGCATAATAATTTGTCGTTATGCATATGTTTTATGAAATAGTTCTAACCATGCAATTGGTGCATTTGAATTGTAGGAAAGGTCCTGTACAACCTCCTACAAGAAAAGAAGGATGAGACTTGTTCTGAAGAACAAGCGATGACAATTCAAGATTCACTCCAATAAACATGAATCTGAAGCTCCCAGGGTCAGATACACCATGACGAAATAAAGAGCTTCATAGGGAGGTAGATCCACCTCGAAGGATGAAGACCACCATGAGTACAAAAGATAACTCAAGATGAAGAAAAGAATGCTATGAAAGAATCTATGATCAAAGAATAACATTTGATCATGGGGAATGATGTATACGATATGATTTCGAGACATAAAGGGAAGTACATATGGACCTACAAGAACAAGTGTACAAATAAAGGTCCGTGATTTGCCTCAGAAAGAAGAGACTATGACATGACATACTCTATTGACAAGTATATGTCAAGCATAGAACCACCTGTATAGAATGAAGAAGGAAGATGATACTCCACTTTAGGGAGAGTGACTACAGAAGATATCTGAGTTTGACACGATATGACATGATGGACAAATTCCTGATACCAAGAGTAAAGTGGGTTTCAACCTTCAAGGTTGAATGCAGAAGACTAGGATATGTTGATGATCTGACAAGACGAACTCATAGAAGATGTTATGATGAAAGAAAACTAGAATGATGTTTGGGATATAGTACTCAAACCAGAAAGGAAGAATGTGGTATCTTCCAAATGGATTTTTAAGATAAAATATGTTGCTTATAGAAGTAAGGAAAGACTTGTGGTTTCTATCAGAAAGAGGAAATTAATTTTGGAAGAGACACTTACTCCAGGAAGCAAGGTACACTTCCTTCAGAACTATCATGGTAGTTTCTTCCATGATGAAGTAAAGATAACCCTTCTTTAATGGTATTATTGAGGCATAGTTTTACATCGAATAGTCATGAGGATTTGAAGTTGAAGATAGACATACTCACGTATGCAAGTTGAAGAAAGCCTTATATGGCCTTAAACAAGCTCCTCGAGCTTGGTATGAAAGGATAGATGGTTTCCTGACAAGCATGGGCTTTACCAAGAGTAAAGCTGATCCTAACCTTTATCTCAAGATTGTAGAAGATGAACCTGTCATTCTATTACTATATGTGGATGACCTATTCTTGACAGGCAATAAGAAACAGATTGTGGAAAGTAAGAAGAAACTAGCAGAAGAATTTGAGATGAAGGACCTTGGGTTAATGCATTACTTCCTAGGTATGGAAGTGTGGCAAAGTTTAGAAGGAATCTTTCTCAACCAAGGAAAGTATGCAGTAGAGATATTGAAAAGATTCAATATGTTAGAATGCAAAGCCATGACCACTCCCATGGACTCAAACCTGAAGCTGTTGGCTGATGACTCATCAGAGTTAGTGGACATGACTCAATACAGGCATATCATTGGGTCATTGATGTACTTAACAAATACCAGACTAGACATTTGTTTTGTGGTGAACACCTTGAGTCAATATCTTGTTCAACCAAGACGGGTTCACCTGGTAGCTGCAAAAGATGTGATGAGGTACCTGAAAGGGACTTTAGACTTTGGTCTATTCTATGATAATAGCCATGAGTATAGATTGTATGGCTATACAGATGCAGATTGGGATGGAAGTATCTCAGATAGAAAAAGCACATCAGGTAGATGCTTTTGTTTGTGTTCTGCTATGAGTTCATGGTTTAGCAAGAAACAGTCCAGTGTTTCTCTTAGCTTGACTGAAGTAGAATACATAGCAAATTGCTTTGCTAAGTTGTGAAGCCATATGGCTTCGGAAGCTGATATCAGGTCTCTCTGACCTGAAGATGGATACTACAATGATTCTATGTGATAACCAGATTTGTGATGACAGAGAACCCTGTTCTCCATTGTAACACATAGAAATCCGATATTTCTACATACGAGATAAGACGCAGATGATGATGTTCTAGTATTTCTATACTGAAGATATAAATGATGTTTCAGTATTTACATACTGTAGATGCAGATGATGGTGATTCTGTATTTCTATACAGAATTCACATACTGGAGATACAGATGGTGATAGTTCAGTATTCACATATTGAAGATGAAGATGATGATTGTTTGGTTGCTGATGTGTTGATGAAGCCTCTGTCTCGAGAAAAGTTCGAACACTTTTGAGATAAGCTTGGTGTGGTTCAAAAGAACCTTCCTTGAAAGGGGGAGTATTGATGTTGCCGTGGGATTGTATCATCCCTGGGCATCTACCCTAAAGTGACCCGGTGACCTCGGTCCTCGAGAATGAAGAGGGATTGTATCATCCCGGGACATCTGTCCAAAAGTGATCTGATGACCTCGGTCATCGAGAATGAAGAGGGATTGTATCATCCTCGGACATTTGTCCAAAATAGATCCTGTGACTTTGGTCTTCGTGAATGTGGTGGGATTACATCATCCCTGAACTTCGGTTCAAAATGTATCTGGAGGTCTTGTCCCCCGTGAATGTGGTGGGATTGCATCATCCCTAAAATTTGGTTCAAAATGTATCTGGAGGTCTCGGCCCCCATGAAAGTGGTGGATTGCATCATCCTTGAACCTCGGTTCAAAATGTATCTGGAGGTCTCGTCCCCCGTGAAAGTGGTAGGATTGCATCATCCATGAACTTCGGTTCAAAATGTATCTAGAGGTCTCAGCCCCCGTGAAAGTGGTGGATTGCATCATCCCTGAACCTAGGTTCAAAATGTATCTGGAGATCTCGGTCCCCATGAATGTGGTAGGATTGTATCATCCTTGAACTTCGGTTCAGAATGGATCCAGTGACTTCGATACTCGAGAACGTGTGTTGATCCCATAATTCCTAGAGGAAGGATTGTCTGATTTCCACATCTGTGTTGATCCCATAATTCCAAAAGGAAGGATTGTTAGTAACTCCGTAAAGACCTAAATCCCGTAATTTCGAAAGGAAGGATCGTTAGTAACTTCGTAAAGACCTAAATCCCGTAATTCCGAAAGGAAGGATCATTGAATTGATCTCATAATTCCAATAGGAAGGATTGTCTGAGTTCCACAGATGTGTTGATCCTATAATTCCAATAGGAACGATTTTCTAAGTTCCACAAATGTGTTGATCCCGTAATTCCGAAAGGAAGGATCGTTAGTAACTCCGTAAAGACCTAAATCCCGTAATTCCAAAAGGAAGGATCATTGGTAACTCCGTAAAGACCTAAATCCCGTAATTCCAAAAGGAAGGATCATTGGTAACTCCGTAAAGACCTAAATCCCGTAATTCCGAAAGGAAGAATCATGTCGATGTTTTGATGATGTTGATGTTTTGATGATAATGATGTTTTCATGATGATGATGTTTTTATGATGATGATGATGTACTGATGGAAAGATCAGTGTATGATGATGATGATGTATTGATCGAAAGATCAGAGTATGATGATGATTACAATGTACTGATCGAAAGATTAGAGTGTGATGATGATGATGTACTGATCAAAAGATCAGAGCATGATGATGATGTATTGATCGAAAGATCAGAGTATGATGATGATGATGTACTGATCAGAGTATGACGATGATGATGTACTGATCGAAAGATCAGAGTATGACGATGATAACGTACTGATCAAATGATCAGTATATGATGATAACGACGTACTGATCAAAAGATCAGAATATCATGATGATGATGCTATTCGAGAATTGAAGTATGATTATGATGCTAATCACGATATTACCAATCAGGTTGCTGATCGAAATGTTTAAGATGTTGTTGCTGATCGAAAGATCAAAGTGCTGAAGATACTGCTGATCAAAATGCTGAAGATATTGTTGCTGATCAAAAGGTCAAAATGTTGAAGATGTTGCTGATCGAAAGATCAAAGTGCTGAAGATATTTCTGATCAAGAGGTCAAAGTGCTGAAGATGTTGTTACTGATTGAAAGGTCTAAGTGCTGAAGATGTTGTTGATCGAAAGGTCAAAGTGCTGAAGATGTTGCTGAAGGTGTTGCTGATCGAAAGGTGAAAGTGTTGAAGATATTGCTAATCAAAAGGTCAAAAGATGCTGATGCTGATCAAAGAGCTGCTGTTATTGAAGATTGAAGACAAAGGCTATATGATGTTGAAAAGCTTCCAATGATTTATAGATGTGTTACCCTGATGATGTTGATGATGTCCTCTCCTACTATTGTTGTTGTTGATGTTGTTGTAGAATACCCTTCTCGTTAAGGGGGAGTGTTAAAATATTGTAACTTTGAAGAATATTCTATATGTATCTTTTGTGGTCCCCGATGGTCCTACTGGAAGAACCACTTATATTACTTTGTACCCCGATGCTTCTAATCGGAAGAACTAATAAGAGTCATGAGGTAGTCCCCTCTAATTGTAAAGGTGGGTCATTAGCACCCTAGTGTGGTTACTTGAGCCTACATGTGTAACTCAAGCCTACATGATTTAACTCAAGCCTACATGTCGAATGAGTTAATTCAAGTGAATGGATGATTATAAATAGAGGTGTGGTGCTCCTCATTTGACACACACACTCTCACTTGTGTAGCACATTAGTGGAGAAGAGAAGTAGCTGTAGAAGGAGGAGGATCAGGATTTGATCTCCTTGCTGGTTTTATCTTTTATCTTTTTGGGACATCTATATTCAGGAAGATTTTGCTGGTTTTCCCTTTAGGGTTTTCCCAGGATAAATCTTTGTGTTACTTTTGTATGGTTGTGCTTGTCTATCTTTCAGTGATCTTGTTTATATGATTTTGTTATGAAAATGAAATGAAATACTGATGTCTTAGCTAAGCATATGAAAATTTAACAAAAATTTGGTTCACATCGTTAATGGTGTAATATAGTATAGTAGATATGGGAATATCGCTAAAAAGAACACTAGTTGAAACAAATCATAGATTGTGAAGAATACCACCATTGTTCAATAGTGTTGTAATATACAGGATTATATGAATATAAACAATATAAGTTATAGAAGATAAAGAATTCACATTAGATGTACAATAAGTCACCAAACATGAGTAAACAACAAAAACACTTGTATTATAATAGAACTAGACTATGTACAAAATTAATCATAAGCTATTAGATTCATTACTCACCAACCTCATATATATATTGTTTTATAGACAGTTATTCAATTACAATTAGTTACATCGGTATAACTGACCAACTTGACAAACTTGACGGTGGTCGATTGTAGGACCTAGTTGGCTGGTCAACTAGGTTCCTCCAAAGTCCCCCCCACCAACAAAACTTTTCTTCATCTTGAAGAGAACATGGATATGTTGTGGAGTTGTCTTTTTAAGGTTTTGGAATGCTTGATGTAGTTGGTGGTGCAAAAGTGATACATGCTTAGGCTATATATAATATCCCAAATAATGATATTCTATTGTTTCACTATTCTAGGGATTACTTGTACTCTCAAAATGTGTCACAATACTCAATAAAAATTTTCATGCAAGGTGCTGGGAAAATGGCCCTAAATTATCACTGAACTAGGGAAAATATTTTTAGAAAGAAGGTAAAGTCACCATTGATAATCAATTTGAAGATTCTCTACAAATAAAACTGAGCTTGTGAAGTAATATTGATTCCTTCTCGGTGTTACCGCCCAATAGCACAAAACCCTCTCCTCAACTAAGGTGAATTTTTTTATGAAGGAGGTGCCTAATGGATCTCAGAATTTACCGGGATGTAGATCTTGTTGTGCCTTAGATAATGAAAAGAGAATGTAGAGGTTATCATCCCTCTAAGCAGGATAGCGAATTGGTTCCCATGTTGAGCTGCTCATGCCCCCAACCACACAAAATTGCTGATAACTGCTCCAGATGAGCAAACTAGAAGCTGATGATCACCCTATGCAGTAGAGTGACCCTACAAATGAAGATGATGACAGCATATGAAAGATAAACTGATATTTAGAGACTCAACAAGTACTCTGGAGTTTTCCAGCTAAATCCACCAGCTACACATGTGTTCCTGCAAACAATCTTCTGATCGATGTCGAAACGTTGTGTATGAATGAAATAAGGATAAAATTTGATGGTGGACTTGAATGGCCTACCCTAAAGGAGACTAGGGTATATATTTCATTGTCGAACCCTTGTTAGCTGAAGACGTTGTCTTCAACCCCAACTGCTGCAGCTGTATGCTGTGCTGCTGCTCAAAAGATCCAAATCAACAATAATAATAATAGATAAACTCTTTGGTCCAATAACCCTTCTTGAATAGAATAGTATGTACTTTTATGGTTTTCATGTCCCTTGTATATTTTACACTTCGCTTTTGTAGGCATGTAATTCTAATTTCATGTTGACTTTAACACTAAATAAATAAGGCCTGCATGCTCTCCATGGTTTAAGATATGAACTCTGATGCCCTTCTTACTACACTCATGACTTAATAATATTGAATTGATGTACCTTTCTGCTCCTAGTGCTATTAGTCCATAGTTATTCCCTTTTCTTTAATACTCGCTTGAACCTATGGGAATAATATAGGTTAACGAGTGTCTTAGGGTGTTTTAGTTGAAAGAGGACATTACAGTCCTCCCTACTCGAAATTGCTTGTCCTCAAGCAATATCCAACCAATATACCGAATCATTTGTCACTGTCTCTTCTTGTCCGTTTTTATCAACGAGTTTATTCCACTGCTGGGTGGCTCTTCTTTTTCTTTGAATTTGTGCTTCTTTTCACCCATGCTCTATATTCCCTCCCTGTATCTTTAGGGTTACCTATTGTGATTGAACATCCTATATTTGGATCCTTTTCCAAATTCCCTAGGGCTCATCCTACATTTGTCTGGAGGTCTACCCAAAAATCCCTTCGCATGCCACTATTCCTTCCTTGAAGTCTTTTGTGTTGGAGTTGGCCATTTCCTTTTGCAATTCTTGTCCTCATGCCTAAATATGGTGGTCATCCCCTTTGTTTTGGATGACCCTGAAGCTTCATTGGAATTCCCCTTAGGACTAACCTTTTCCCATATGGTGCTAAGAACTCCATCTCTAATGTTTGGTAATTGGTTGGGTATTTCCCAATTGAGTACAACCATTTTAATCCCAAAACAATGCTTGTGTTTGGAACATCTACCACATAAAATTTGTATACCAATGTATAATTCCCAAGCTATACCTTTGAATGAGGTATCCTCTATGTGAATTTCATCTTGTGATTACCATCCATGACAACGGTAAAGCCCTCAAAGTCCTCAATGGGAAATATTTTTTCTCTCTACCCAAGAGACATCTATAAAGTTATGGGTGGCCCTACCATCAATCAAATCAATGGCATGATGTCCTTGGATACTTCCCCTAATCCTAATAGTATGGAAGGTGGGGACTCCTGTAAGGGTAGCAATAGTGGCTCTCTATGGAAATTGCTCCAATCATGTACTCTGTAGTTCTCCATCTGGTTTTTGCTCCAACTCATCTTCATCGCTGCTATCTGGAAGTACCTCGATGAGGTGTACCTTCCCTTTAACCATACATTTGTGGCCGGGTAGCCAAGTTTCTTTGCAATTGAAACATAAGTTCTTTCTTCTCAAATCTCGTCGTGTGTCTTCGTTCAACCATTCCCTCTACGTGATTATCCTTTCCCTATTTTCTAGAAGATTGGTAGGTTTTTCCTTGTTTTCTAGGAGCATGGTAGCTTTTTGTGGCGCCTTGTTCTTTGGCACAGAATCTTGTAGGTCCATATTCCTACTAATATCATCTTGCAAACTAATTATCCTGTAAGCCTTCACCCATCCATGGAGTGGCTCGGATAGTGCCTCCATAAATAAAATAATCAACCAACTCTTTAATATGTCAAATACCATATATTCAACTCTCTGGAATTCAAATATGAATGTGTTTTCACTACATGTCTACTTGAGCTCAACAATATCCCTAAAATGAATCTTTAGGTCCTTCTTACCAAAGCGTCCCATAAGCCTCTGTGTGAAGTCATTGTAGGAAGTGATAGTGTTGTGACCCAATGTCACAAGTCCGTGGTACCACCACTCATGTGCTTCCATGTCTAAATTTCAAGTAACTAGCTTGATTGCATTTGTCTCTATCATGGGGTTAAGTTGGAAATAGGTATCTAACTTCTATACCCAAATTTTGGCTGAACAACTAGATGTCCCATCAAAGTTGGGGATAGTAAGTCTCCCCAATGTGCGTTTCAACTCAAAATTTTGATTGAATGCACTATTGAACCCTCTTTGGCTCTTCCTTCTTTTCATGTTGAAAAAGTCTGAGAAAGTCATGGATGAATGGAACTCATATCCCAAATCCCTATAATTCTGTAAGTATGCTCCAAATGGTTCACTAGGCTCTGCTAGCATGACTGCTCTTACTACTGCATCTTCCAAGAAGTGAGGCATAGTAGATCTACTGGAAGTTTTGTTATATATTTGGGGTGTGTTTCACATATTAGTGTATGCATTCCCCTCACTACTGCTAGTAGATCCTCTATCTACTAGTGAAAAAGGTATACCGCTATGATCCTCTATCTAGAGCCAATCTGTTTATTGCATGCAATAATTCCTTCTGCCCTTTGGCTTGGTCATTCAATGCACTTACCAAGATGCAAAATTCCAACCTATATTCCTCTTCTCTTGTTCTTTTCCCTTTATCAGAGTGTATACATGTTGGGTTAATGTCTGAGTTGGTATCTTCTAACTAGATATCCTCAAATTCCTATTCCTTAGTGTACCTACTCTTATTTCTCCTATAGGTTACAAAAGTGTCTTCTTCTGTATTCATTTACTTCTCATGTTCAAACCCACAACTGGAGAGGAACATGCTATGATACCACTATAATATCCCAAATATTTATATTCTACTGTTTCACTATTATAGGGCTTAAATGTACTCTAAAAATATGCAAGAATACTGGATAAAAAAATGCATTGAAGGTGTCGGGAAAATGGCCCTAAATTATAACTGAGCTAGGGAAAATATTTTTGGAAAGAAGGTAAACACTTACCACTGATAATCAAGTTGAATATTCTCCATAGATAAGACACATGCAGATAAATATGAGCTAGTGAAGTAATATTGTTTCCTTCCCGATGTTACCGCCCGACAACATGAAACCCTCTCCTGAGCTAAAGGTGATGTTTTTGGTGAAGGAGGTGCCTGATGGATCTGATCATTTACCATGATGTATATATTCCCGTGCTAGAAAAAATGAGCAGATCATGCAAAGGTTTTGACCCCTCTAAGAAGGATAACGAATTGGTTCCCTTGTTGAGCTACTCACGCCCCCAACCACAAAAAATTGCTAATAACTGCTCTGCATGAGAAAAATGGAAGCTGATGATCACCCTATGTAGTAGAGTGACACTCAGAATGAAGATAATTCCAGTATACAGAAGATAAATTGATATTTAGGGTCTCAACAAGCACTTTGGGTGTTTCGAGCTAAATACCCCACCTGCACACGTGTTCCTACAAACAATATACACATGGATGCCAAATCCCTCTGTATGAATGAAATAAGGATGAAAGGTGATGGTGGACCTGAATGGCCTACCATGAAGGATACTAGGGTATATATTTCACCTCATTAGATGAAGATGTCGTCTTCAACCCCAAATTTCACGGCTTCACATTGTGTTGCTGCTCAAAAGCTCCAAATCAACAACAATAATAATAGATAAAATTTTTAGTCCAATAACCATTCTTAAATAGAATAACATGTACTTTTAGGGTTCGCATGTCACCTTTAGGGTTTATGCTTTGCTTTTGCATGCATGCAATTCTAATTTCATGTTGACTTTAACAGTGAAGAACTAAGGCTTGGATGCTTTGCATGCTTTAGGTAAAGAGATCGCCAACTCATAATAATTACGTAAGCTTCATTATGGAAGGCGCAAAAGTCAGGTACTGTCGTCAGGTACTCTCATGGAGTTCTTTTTAATTTGACATAACTCTTTTTTCTATCTTGGGAAACCTTCAAATTATGTTGTACTTGTTTCATTATTAGTACCATATCTTAATAAACGGTGTCCTAACATTAATCTGTCGACAGTACTGCTCCAATAAATTGGAGTATTACTCTTTCGTCCATACAAAATATCAAATGAACATAATCCAACTAAAACAAGGAAGTGATTGTTATACACAAATTCTACTAAATGCAAGTAATATTCCCAATTACCTGGTTTATCCATTACGAACATTCTAAGCATGTCTTCGATAATCTCATTTACTCTTTCTGTTATTCTGTCAGTTTATAGATGATATGTGGTTCTAAAATTGAATTGCATGCCTAATCCTTTAAATAAAGCCTTCCAAAAGTTTCCCGTGAATTTTGCATCTTTGTCCGAGATTAGGATCTTAGGTACACCGTGCAATGTGAAAATTTATTTTATAAATATATTAGCAATGTTAACAAACTTATATGTATAATTTACTGAAATAAAGTGAGCTTCCTTACTTAATTTATCTACTACAACCATGATTGAGTCATGTTGTTTAACATTCTTAGCTAAATGAGTTATGAAATCCATGTTGATGATTTCTCATTTCCATTCTGGAATGGGGAATGGTTGTAATAATCGTGATGGATGTTGGTGTTCATTATTTACTTATTGGCATACAATGTAGTGTGCTAAATATTATGCTACTTCTTTTTTCATATTAGGCCAAAAGAAATCATCCATTGTGAGGGTAATTATTTTCTAAGATCTAGGATGTCCTGAATAAGGTCTTTTATATAATTCGTCCATAATAATTAATCCAATATTTGTTGAATTTTGTATATATAATACACCTTTGTGTAATAATAACCATCTTCCATTCAGACTAATATATTTTTTTACTTCATTCATTTCATTTTTTACGGTCTTTTCATTTTTTCTTTCATTTTTTTATACTCTTTGTCAAATTTTTCTACATTTAAAATTGTATTTTCTAAATTTTATTCATAGTTGTTGATTGCAAACAACAAATTTGCATGACGACTTAAGGCGTATGCAAATTTATTCTCTTTTCCTTTTGTATGTGTTATTTCAAAATCATATTCACTTAGAAATTATAGCCACCTATATTGTCTAGAATTACGATTATGTTGCTCAAATAAGTATTTTAGGCTTATATATCAACATAATTGTAATGCTAGTGTCATAATCTTAATACTAATTAAAAAAAACTATGTCATGTCCTATGAGTGTAGGAAGGTAAAGGAACACGAGAAGAATTATGCTACTCATGACCTAGAATTAGTTGTTATCATTCATGTACTAAAAATGTGACAACACTATATCATCCAAAGAAGATTCTCATGAATATAAGGTAGTGGGTGTTTCCCTTTCTTTTGTTGTTGTAGGATTTTGCTGTTTATATTTTTTATAATTATTCCCTTGGTATCCCTGATAATTATTCTCATCGTTGTTATAAAACTTTGTACCTTTATTTTTTTGTTCAAAATTGTCACGTCTATTATTTTTTGAATTAGGTATGTTCTCTCGTTTGTTTTTATTTTGTTGATATCAGAAGTTTTCTTTTCTGATTACCTCTTCCCGATTTTTTGGATTATCGTATTCGATTCTCTCTTTAACCATAAAAGGTAAACGACTGAGGAAACGTATTTTTGGTTTCTCATCAATAATATAAGACACATAATGTAATAAAGTTAAGAATTTGTTGCAAAGTTCTTTCATGGTCATGGAACCTAATCGTAAATCGTAGGAATCTTTAGCTTTTTCCACGTAATATTGTCCTAATAAATATTTTCATTTGGAATATTTCTTAAAGGTTTTCCATGTTACTTAACGTTCTTTAATGCCTTTCACTTTCTTTGTGCCTTGCCCCCAGATATCAAATTTTCCTGTTAAGTTATAAATTGCAATTTTTGCTTTTTATTTATCTAAATAGTTACAAATATGGAAGTATTTTTTCATTCCAAACAACCAAATTTCGGCTTCTCCTCCTTTTTTGATTTATCCATTGAACATAGCAGGTTTGATATTTTTGAATTCACCTAAAATTTCTTCATACGGTTTGTATTTCCTTTTCTGCTGGTTACTATCGCTATTTTCACTAGAATCTTTATTTTTTTTTCAGTATTATGTTTAGATGATTCTTTGCTTGAAGATTCAGTCACATGTTTAGAAAATTCCAGTTTTCTTACCTTACATTTATACCGTGTAGTTCTTTCCATCTTAAGTTTGGGTCTTTAGTTTTCTCTTTTTCATTATTGTGCAGTTTAGTGAGTGGAACATTATTTAACTCTGTATGTTCTTTTAAAATACGTTTGTTATATTCCTTAAATTGTTTTAGTTATGTCCTTAAAAATTCTACTGTTTGTAGGAGTTCATATCGGTTATTGTCCTTCTTTCATTCAAATTTACCCATATTTCACCGTCTCTAATGTTACCTTTTTCATTATTTACTGGATCCTTAGGATGTGATTCTTCTTCAGCATACACTCCCATATCTGCCATGATTCCTACAAACAAGGTTATTAAATTCTCTTTATTTTTGCAAGACAATCAAACAATAACGAATAAAGTCAGCTTTCTATTTTAATCAATTTGCGTGTTGGGGTTTTTCAGGACAAGTGTTATAACCATGCTCTATTAACATTCTGTCATGTACCGGTAATTTCCATAATAATATTTTTTTTTATGATTTATAGATTATTACTCTACTTTTTGTAACATGTTCTCATACGTTGGAGTACATTGATATTCATCAAAACATGTTATTTACTTGAGTCTGTTGATAAGTTTTTAACTCGTTATTGGTTTGATCACAGGTTTTGTATTCCATTTGGTGTGGTCTCCATTTACATTGACAGCTTGGTCGCAGCCTCGCTAAGGTGATGTTTAAGTCTTCGAGTTTATTTTCATAATAGTTTTATTACCTAGGACATAAGCATATACCTATGCCTTAGAGCTATCTACACTCTAAAATATAACATTTATTTGTTTAAGATTATATTAAACACACCCTTCAAATGAGTTTCTTTGGAAAAGGTGGTGATATAATTGTTTATTAGCTTGATGGAAGTTTCTTCAACGATGTTGGAAGACTTTGTAGAAACCATAAGACTTATACAATGGATTAAATTCCTATCCTACGGGATTTACCAACCATGAAAGTTATAGCTTATAATATAAATGTTTATATAAATATATATGCCTGAGTTTCCATAGGTGATACAAGTGGATGCCAACAATTTTATGAGGGTTTAATGAAATATTTCACAGCTTGTATTAATTTTATTGTCATAACCCTGTCTGCGAGTTGACAATGCATCCAAACACATTTAATGGCATGGTTGTTATGCATGCGCTGTGGAAAAAAGTTGATTGTGACCCTCCATTTTTCATCAATCTCATTCAAAGATTTTCATAGGGTTTTATGTGGAATTAAGTTGTAGTGAGGGTTTTTCATTGCATTCAATTGTTCTTGTCTCATTATATGTTAATGGAGGCTTTAGTTTGATGCTCAGCCGCTCCATGGGATGCGTTGCAACCAGACTTGGCCTTCGTGGTATGTGAATGAGTGTTTAGTTTATGCTCTGTAAATTTTTGAGTTTGTGTGAAGGTTTATCAGTAGTTAATGGAAAATGTGGCTACCATTATAGTCTCAACCATTCATGGTTTATCATGAGGTTTAAGTGGAAGCTCAGAATCCTTCCTTCATTTTATCGAAGAGGCATTGGATCCTACAAGTTTTTAATTAATAGGTAGGGAAGAAAATACTTCCCATATTATGCTACAATTTCATTTTTAAAAGGTTTTTCTTAGCTTGAAATAATGTTAACATATTTGTTTCTTTTTGCGTAAGCAGAGCAAGAAGAGAGAGCTAAGAGGAGTCAACACTTGGACTTCTACGTGTCTTAGCAAGGTAAGCTTCTTCATTGGTTGAACAATTAAAATAATTACATTCACTATTAACTAGGTTTATTATAACTTTGTCATTTTGGTGACAGGTGAAGTCAGGGTAGATGTGAAAGTTTTGGATAAGTTTGCTTCACCCTTCACTAGTAGAAAATGATATATTAGTGACCAAAAAAATGACCAAAATCCACATATAAATGACCACTTTTGGTTTGGCGATCGATGGTGGCTAATTTACAGTCTTTTATTACATGACTAAAATTGGTCATTTTTATTTTGGTCATTTATAGCTTGTCAGTTGGTCATTAATTTGGTCATATATTTGAATCAATGACCAAATATATGACCACATTTATGATCAAATTAATGATCACATGACAAACTAGAATATGACCAAATTTGGTCGCATAATAAAAGACCGTAAATTAGCCACCAAAACTACTTTTTGGTCATTTATATCTCATTGTTTGGTCACGTATCTCTCAATTTTTGGTCATTTTATATGCGAATTTTTGTCATTAATCTCATTTATTGGTCCCTAATTTAGTCATTTTATGTGTGGTTATTATATTTTAGTAGTTTTAATGGTGTCCATTATTAATCAATATAAATTTTTAATATGATATTATGTTTAAATAAAAAACAGAATCATACATTATTTATCATCATCTAATACACATGTGAAATATACAATGTCACATTAATCAGTTAATTACAACACTTATAAATAATATAAAGTACAACCATATAAGTTTTAAACCGCACAAATTATATTCTATGAAATGTCAAGTATTACAATAAATATTAGTTTTCTCAAAAACTATTTCCATATAACTTTACATGAAAATCATCTAGTACATCGATGACTTTTCTAAATATTACAATGGATAAAGCATCCCACTTGTACTTGGCTGCTAAGCCATGCTTAGATCCCATGGCAGCTTCAAAACCATACTTAGTAGCTTGAAACCCTAAGTAACAAGATTATCATACTCAATGAAAAATCCTCAGCAACAAGTTCTTCATACTCAATGACCCACTTTCTGAGCTTTCTATCTGTGCACGTGGTTCTGTATCCGCACTGCACGTGCTTCTGAGATTTTTGAGCTTTCTAAGCTTTATATCTGTGCAAATGCTTCTGTATCCTCACTGCAACAACCTCCCTCCTCATGTTGTTATAAATCTTGCGAGTAAGGTTACCTACAAACAACACATGTTAAACAATAAATTTTGCTGCTCGCTAAAAAGAGAAAACAAATAACCGAAAAATGTACATAGTAATTTCACAAGATTTAACATGGAAAAAAGAAATAATTCCAACAAACTGCAGGTGTAATCAAAATGAATAAATATTTAGAACCAAAAGACATACAAAAACATGAACATGAAATACCTCTCCATAAGGCTTGAAGATCAGTGGAGTCATTGGGAAAAGAAAGAAATTGTTTCCAAGCAATATATGAACGAACTTTGCATTGAATAATTATTGTTGAATTTCCCAATACCTCAATTCTTCTAACATCTAATTCATCAATTTGACTCGCTCTAAGGAAAACCTTGGTTTTCCCTATCTGAATAGTAAAGGAAATTTTAGATTGTTTTTATTAGCATTTTAACTGAATAAAGTAGTGGTGGAAGAATCCACAACCTTAGAACATATACACTTCAATCCTATTCTGAATCACACTAAAAAATATGGAATCTAAAACCTAACAAAGGCACAGAATTGAAGGGAATATAGAAAATTCCATGTGGAGTGAACATAACAGTCGTCGTAATCATTTTCAAGCTGGCATACTTGGATATGGGAAAAAAAAAATTTGCCATTAGTGTCAACCTTTCAAATCATGGAAAATAAAGGTGGCTACTAAGAGAAGAGTTATGTTTGGGCCCTTAACTTTACAAGCTCAAAATAAAAATCAAATTATTTATACGAATACTATTTTTCAAGCACCCGTCACCATTCTACTAACATCTAAAGAGAAGCTATTCCACTTTGAGAAAGGAAAAAGTGGCTCAACCTACTTGAAAAGGGGATCACCTTCCTCCCAATGAATCCCCTGTCTTGGAAGATGAGGTTTTCTTCTAAGATTAGGTGAGGCCTACATGCAAAGTATGAGAGGTGAAAGTAAGAAATTTTTATACTGTGTAAATTGGAGTATGTAAAAAACTACTATGTTTTTATTCACCAGGAAAGATGAGCTTAGGTCATCAGGAAAAGGCATTAAAAATCGATAGCCAAATACTGTACATCAAAAACAATTTTGAGTATCTATAGGATTTAAAATGTAATATCAATTATAGAATGTAAAATGAAGTGCATTCTACATTTGTCACCTCTTGTATGCATTTTTCCATCAGACTTCGAATTCTAAGCCCACGCATAACATTTTCTACATATATTCCAAATTACCAAGCAGAGGTGAAGGAGACTCATTTATACCCTAGTTCACTCTCTAGCCTAAACACTCTCCTAAACACTGAATCAACTACAACAGCAGCTGATGTAACATGCACTTTCCCACATGAAAGTAAAGCTTTACACTTAAACTCATATAATACATACGGTAACTAACTAAACAAATAATGTATGGACATTAGGAATAAAGAACATTAGGATAAAGAAAATAGACCTAAACAAAATACAATACAGACATTCAATTTATGTCATATCAGTATCATTGGATGTTTGCACTGGTTGTTCACAAATTATTGATTGTTACAATTAATTTGCATATGGTTGTTCTCATAGTGGTTGCAATGATCCATGACACTTTTCAAATCACCTGCCCCGAAGAGGGGGTCAATTGTAGAAACTTACTGGCTCTTCGTTGTGTGCCCTAAAGAGAAGGAAACCATACCGATATGTGCAATGGCTTATTGAAGGGAATTAGAGTCTTCCAAGTTTTTTCACATGTTTGCACAAGCTCAGGCAAACCCCTTGTGTGACCAGGATTCTGTTATAAATTTCCCTGATTGGTGACAATTTTCATTGCTCTGTTTCTAAAATTCTCTTGTAGTTGTAGAGAAATTGGAAAATTGTTGATGCAAAATTAGTTGTTGCGTATTAAAGGAAATATATGGTTTTTTCCCCTTCAACATCTCCATCCAAATTACGTGAATTTTTCCCCATGGCTTTTGAAGGAAATATTACTTGTGTATTTTCTCACTGGAAGCTACAGAAGCTTGTTCTGATTTTTGCCAGTGCTTATTCTGTACAAAATCCTTAGACTGATGAAATGGTGAAATCCAGATGAAACCAATGCATTCAACTGGCAGGGAACTATAGAAAAAAATTTCATGGTGTGAGGAAACATAATTTAAAAGCTATTTGTGCAACCAATAATAGGAGAAACGTTTGACCAATAAACAACTGTGTAACAGACTAGGATGCATGTAATTTTTGCATCTAGAAACATGAGGAAGTAATGTGATGATAGATATTATGACATGTGTAGTGCTGACAACATGTCAAGATGATTTAAGGTTATTCCATTGCTGATTGTAATGTTTATTTCATGCAGCATTCTAAATCTCAAGTCATCCATGTAGAACACTATAAGAGACTAGTTATTGGTATAGTTGAATTTCAATACATAGGCGTGTAACAATCAAGGAGGTATGTTATTCTCGTAGGTAGAAACGTGATGACTATTTAGATGATAGATATTATGACACACATAATGCTAAAAACATGCCAAGACAATTTGGGGTGATTCCATTCCTGACTGATGTTTATTATTTAATGTGGCGTGCCGATTCCTCAGTCATAGACATAGATCAATATAAGAGACTAGTTATTGGTTCAGTACATACTTTTCAAGTCAAGAGAAGGACAACCACCTATGGGGCACAATCTACTTATTACTTTACGTAATTAATTATTTGCTACATTGTGATCTGATTTCTCTAAATATAGTATTTTTTATTAATTTCCAGGAAGAAGAGATAATCAAAATCAGAATTAGAAGAAGGAAATAAATCAATTTCATTAATAATTTTGCAATATCTTAGTAAGAACTTAGCAAACAAAATATATTTTACCCATGGAACAGTTTTCTCATATTCGGATTCCTTAGAGTCTTCGCTCCCATATTCCTTAGAACTGCTCTCCTCCTTTCTGGAAGGGGCTTTGATGATCCCTCCTGCATTATGTGCAACAAAACATAAATAATTTCCATGAAAACCTAACAAACAAAGAGACATAAAAATTATTGACAACCAACTCATCTCTTTTCAAAGCAAACTAATAAACATGCACATACCTTTTGAGTTTCCAAGCTTGCTACTTTTTTGTTTGGGTGGGAAACCTTTGCTATAGGCTCCTAACAAATCCAAATAACAACACAAATACTCTATTGTGAACATTTTGAAAATTATTGCAATGCTACAAAAACACACTAACATAAAGTCATATTCTCTAGATTCTAATATCTAGATATATAATAAAGACCTTTCATAATACAATTATAAATTATAAAACGCAAAACACCTCATCAGATGATTCATCTTCACTATTGTCATCTCACTAATTTCTTCTAATGGTTTCCCTTTGGAAACATTTATTTTCCCTGTAACCTTTGTTTGCAATGGATATTTTTCCTGCATCTAGATAACCCATTGCACATTCATAATTAAGTCAAGGCACCAACAAATTAGACTCTTTAAGGAATAAATGCATTTTTTTTCTGAATTAAATATTTACGTAACAAACCATATCACCTTCTCTTCTTCAGAATCACATTCAAAACTATCACTTGATTTTTTTTTACCATTTCTTAATTCCACAAATTACCTATTCTTTGCCAACACTTGGGTTTTCTTTGCTGGATCAACCACTTTAATTGCAGGTTCCTGCACACACTACCATTGCATGTTGAAGAAACTAAAAACCTTCCTCTTGTTCCAAAATTTGAAATCCAGATAAATGTTTAAGTTTCAGACATAGACATAAAATAATAAAGATAGCCTAGAATTTTAGATAAACAATTTTATTCTACTCAATATTTCGATCTTGTCATCATCATTGTAAATTAAACTCTTCAAAAGCTCAACTCTGATTTCAACTTTGCTTTGTGTCCTATCTTTTAAGTACATAAAATATTCAACACTTGCCTCATCTAAAGAGTCCTCCTCACTGCTACTACTCTTTGTTTGAAGCTTCTTTGCCAAATTAGGCTTTTTCCTCGTGGGAAGTTTAATCTGAATAGGAAAAATGCCACAATGAGATTCTAGTTATAACATGAAATAACTCATCAAAAGATTATTAAAAGGGCCCATCAACAACATTATTTCACAAATCAAACTTTTTGACACAATAATAGAATAGAATTACATTGGAAAAATTCTTGCTCATATGAAAAATTCTCCACAAGTATACTTCTAATGTACATTTCTAATGTCAAGGATTAGCTAAATATTCTAATCATCTTAATATGTTTTGACTGCACATATGGGTTCCAGTGTTTCCAGTGAAAAGATCCTAAGATATTCCTTTGCAATAGTAGAAACATTTAAAGCCTTTTATACGCAATAGCACATGATAGGTTAAATGTAATACCTTGGTTTCAATATTTGGGATATATTATATCAAAGTATACACATGTTCTAAAAATGCTTTTCATATAGCTGGAAAATATAGGATGTTTATTGATCCGTTCACCTGCTGCTGATTTAATGAAACATCTTGGCAAGACAGGTCTTTAAACTTGTCATCAAAAGACAATGAAACCTTTGAGTAATTGAAAAAATAGTATCTGCAGAAATAGGCTTCAAATCTTGAGTAAAAGGATTAACTTAAGCTCCAATTCCCGTTTTCTAGTTAGAAATAGTTTCCTGAATTTGTTATTCTAATTTCTTAGAATTTCTTATTGTATTCTTTTTTGGAAAAACAATTATGGATTGTTTTAACATCAATATTTCAACTATTCCATTTACCTTGCATTTTCAAATTAAAAGAAAACTTTTGAAGTTTAATAGTGGAATGTTCTGTTTGAAAACAAGTTAGAAATATGATTGGAGACAAAGGGTTAGAAGTTGTTGCTAATACTTACAAAACACTAAAAAGAATTAGAGTGGAACGAGGAGAAGATCAATCAACTTTGGAGGATAAACAGGGTAGGGTTTCTCACAAAGGGATTTCCTTAGTAGCTCAAGGTTTCCCCCTTCTTGAGTACATTTATGTCTATGTTTCAGATATATGGAACTCAACATTGGAGACTGTTGGTGAATGTTTCAAAAATATCAAGGATTTCCGGTTGGTCTTGTTAGATAAAGAAGAGAATGCCATTGATTTACCAATGGACAATGGAGTAATGGATTTTCCACGTGGATGCCAAAAACTCTATAGGTTTTCATTTTATGTAAGGCCTAGCCTTGTTGACTGACACAGGTCTTGCTTATATTGGTAAGTACATCACTAATGTCACATGGATTCTGTTAGGTTTTGTCGGTGAAACTGGCCAAGGTATTCTTGAGTTTTCCAAGGGCTACCCAAATTTGGAAAGGATAGAAATTAGAGGTTGTTCTTTTAGTGAATCTGCATTTGAAAATGCAGTGATTTGTCTGAAATCGATGAAGTACATATGGGTTCACTTGGTCAATTAAATGCAATGATGGGAGAGTGTGTCAATGGAGTTTGCCAGAGCACTAATAGGTCGAAGGGAAAAGTTCCTAAACGAAACATATTTCTATGTTGCAATGATCCTAGCTAGAGGAATAATCAAAGGTGTAGATGTGAGGGAACAATTCAACGCATTGAAGGATTGCTGGGATGAGCTAGCATCCATCCTTCGAAACCCTAGGCCAGAACGAGAAGCCATCCAGTAACCACTAATAAAAAATGATCATAGTGCTGCGAAGATGCCCTTACCTGGTGAATTCTACTTTGCTCAGAAGTAAATATAATAAATGGAAAATCCATACAGTAAAGGAAGGCATGATAAAATTCACATAGTTTTGAATCAAATGCTTCTTTTTCTGGATATCAATATCGATCTATATCTGCTTCAACTAGCTACCGATCTTCGTAGGGTCTAGGTTCACGGTTTGTTGATTTCTCTCGATTTTTTCACCATTTTTGGAAATGAAGTTTTCAAGGCCCTAGTCAATTTTTTTGTTGAGAACAAAATTTTCAAACATTAGTCGATTGAGCTTTGGGTGGATAGATATTTGACCCATATATTGATGAAATCAAAACCATGAAATATAACTTATGTTAGAGACTGCAATGATGGACAAAGCACAATTGGGCATTATGGACATCAATAACACATGGTGCTCCTTTATGAACTCAGGACATGTATTTATTTGATAAAATTACCAAGGGAACCCTCAATGAAGCCAAATCTGATAATTTAAATAATTGCAGCTGAAAACAGATGTTTTTTTTATACCAATAGAAAATACAAAAAACAGTGAGAAAATATTACCTATTCTTCCATGATGTGAAGTGCCTCCTGATGTATCAAGATTTTATCAAGATTTCATATGCGTGGGAACAGATAATTTCAAGAATTACCGGAATGGTAACACCACTGCGGAAATCCTCAATGAACCCAAATCTGATAATTTCAAGAATTGCGATTGAAGATGGATGTTTTTTATACCAATAGAAAATAGAAAAAAATAGTGAAAAATCATACCTATTCTTCCTTGATGGGTCACGCCTCCGCCTGTATCAAGATTTGATATGCCTTGCAAGAGATAATTTCAATAATTATGGCACAAGCTGGAGACATGAGTTTTTTTACCAATAGAAAATAAAAAAACCTTTGTGAAAAAATCTTGAGCGTTCTTCCTTAATGGGTAATGCCTCTTCCTATATTAATATTTGAAGACGACAATGGTTTTGATGGAGATTTATTCTCCCATCAATGAAAACTAGAAGAATAACTAAAACTCTTTAGCTAATTCACATTTACAACCTCAACTCAAAGACATAAATTTTGCTGCTAAAGGTTTTCATGGACGAATAACCATATAATGCAAAGGTTGTATTACAATATCTTTTTGATTTCTTAGTTTTTGTATTTTGTATAATTATTTTTTAAGATTATTCATTATATTTGAATTAATATTATATATTACAAATAATTTGAATGTTATATACCTATTATATACTCTAATCTATATGTATAATAGTTATAATTACATATATTTTAAAATATATGTAATTATATTATATTATGTGAATTAATATTATATATATAATTTAATATATAACTATATATTACACTAGAACAAAATGATAAAGTTAATCAACACTTCAACGCCTCTAAAAACTTATATTTGATAATTATAATCCTTACATTATAATTATTATAATACCATCAATCACTTTTATAATATTTACCATATATTTTTTTAATAATCTATGTTACTATGTGGTTGGAAAAGTAAAATATTTTTTTTGCATAATATCCAATTCTCAATAATTTGTAAATGGTAAATCAATTATGAAATTGAGTTTTTTTAATAGTGATATAATTGGTATTAATATATTTTTTGTAATTGTTTTATTGTTTTTTAGATCTTGTACATTTTTTAATTGGAGTTATGAAAAATTCAAGAGCATGAATACGGTGTTCCTATATTATTAAAGATCATGATAAAAAACATGACCAAGACAATGAAAAATTTCAAACATTAAAAACAATATGGTGTTACTATTTTTATGCTCTAAAGCATAGTTCAAAAAACCTTATGTCATAGCATATACATAATTCAGATTTGTTTGTAACTTAGATAGCTATATAAAGACAAATATCAATGTTTGACCTATATAACCTGCAAATATATATTTATAATTGATATATTATCAACCAATTATGTGTATGCTATATATATTTGGTCAATTCATGTTTATTTGTGAAATTACATTAATTTATTGTATGTCCCTTTTTCGAATTTTTATTAAAATGAACATTTTTTCACTTTTTCTCCTATTTCGACCTTTGACTAGTTTTGATGTCTAGGTCTCCAAATTGACCCAAATGCTCCCAAATATTCTGAGAAGGTTTATGAATGATATTAATACTTGAATATGATTTACAAGGATGATTTGTGACCCTCCAATTAATTTTTCAAACTAGTTTAATATTCTGGTCAATGTAGGAGTCTTTACTAGCAAATTGGGGTTCCAATTCCCCCTGGGTAAATGCTGGAAATGGCTTCTCAATTTCTCCCAAACCCACTCAAATTTATGAAAATATGAAGGTTCCATTTAAGGTAAATTTTTAAGGTATTATATTTATCATTATTCATTTTATACAGGATGTTATGATAGTCTCCCAAATAGCTACAAAATCACTAATTTGACCCTTGGAGAAATGGCACCAAATCTTCTCCAAATGCAATTAAACTGAGTAAAACAGCCTCAAATGTTTAAGTACTAAACCTGAAATGTGTAATACTAATAAATGAAAGTCCATACATCATAAATATAATAGATATACATTCTTCCATTTGAAATAATCAGCATTACCATGGAATACTTCAATATAGTGGGAAAGCGGTCATTGTTTTCTCATTAATAGTCACTTTTACATACAACCCTTTGATATTTCGACCTGAGACTTTTTGAGAATGAATAAAATATCATGTTAAAATTATTACAATAAGAAATGTATCAGGATATTCTCTCTCAAATATTACAATAGATCACCCGAAGCGTAATCCCTCCATGAGCAAGAATATGCAATAAAAACTGGAAATGGTTGAGAGAAAGTGTTGTGCTAGAAGTAACCATAAGATTCCATGTAGATTACAAGTAAAAATATAAACTCCATTAAATATCCATGAAAGACCTGAGTGGCCTCTCCAAACACCAACTTGGATGGGAATTCTTCACCCTCGAAATTGGCTAAGGCAAGAAACTAGTCATCCACTAGCTCTCTCTCTCTTTACAAATGAAAATTTCTCAAATGATAAAAAGCCCTTCTATTGGTTGATCCATTTATTTTATAAAAATACTTAACCTTATAAGATTACCAATGCATCAAAAAACTCAAACCAATTCGAATTAGTGTGTGTGCTCAATATTTTGCATGTGTCCTCCCTTTCCTAGCCTTCCATCTTCCCCCAATTTGAGTGGGAACATATTGAGCTTTCCCAACACACATGAGTGCCCTCTTGGATGCCATATTTCAACCTGAAATGTTATAATGGTCATATTTGAGTCTTTAGGTTTTCAATATGTCATAAATGTCATAACATCTTCAACAATGGTGCCATATATGTCATAGATGTTAGGGAATATGGCCCTAGTGTCCAAGAAGCTTCCATTTGAATCTTCATGTCACATGTAAGTTACATTTCCTTCCCAATTCAAACTTTGAGGAATATTTCCAAGTGTATTATCCTTCTAACTCATTCAATAACATTACACTTCCCATGGATTCGAAATTGCAAGAGGAGGATGCCATGTGGCACATAAATTCTAGTTTGTGTTGGCCCATGATAATCTCCATGTGTCTCCATGCACCATTGCCACTTCAATTTTCTCTTGTATTTATTTAATAAGCTCCATTATTAAATATTTATTCCATTCTAATTCCTGAACATCATTTATTATCTCCCTTATTAAAATTCCAAATATATCCATCCTACCTAGGGAACTAGTAGGATCGGATGGAATTGTCCTGCTACACAATTATTTGAATGGGGACATTACAATCCTCCCCATCCAATATTTCTTCTCCTCAAGAAATTTCATATTTGGATTTTGCAAAATATTCTCCTCTTACCATGTGGCATATTCACTTGGAGATCCTTGCATTGTACTAAATATTCTTTGATAGTTTTGTTTCTCAATCTCCTTTCCCTTGTCTTCAAAATCTTTTCCGAACCAAGTGTTATCTAACCTTCATCATCCAAAGGAGGAAGTATTTATGAAGTCATAATTTGCTGAAAATGATATTTTTTGAGACAATAAACATGAAATACATTTTGCATTTTACTCCCTTCCGGAAGTTCCAATTCATATGCCACTTCCCCAATCTTTCGAACTACCTTACAAGTATGGGCCATAGTATCTTGGTTTTAGATTTTCTGCCCCATTATTTTTAAGAGATGTTTTTTTGTATGGCTGCAAAATCAAATATACTAAATCATTAACCTGAAAGGTCCTTTCTTGTTTATGTCTATCTGCGTATTGTTTTTGCTGATTTTGGGCAACCTCCAAATTGTCTTTCCAAATCTTTAAAATTTCTTGGCTCCCTTCCACCCAATATTTAGCTTTTGGAGCTCTAATATCACCAAATATCATCTCAACAAACATAAGTGCATCATAAACATATAATTATTTGAAATGATACATCCCTATTGACATATGAAAAGTGGTTTGTAGCAAAACTCACCCAAGTGTAGCAATTTTTCCCATGGTTTTTGCTTCTCTCCCACATAGTTTCTTAGGTACCCTTCCAACCATTGATTCACCTTCTCTGTTTGTCCATCAATTTGTGGATGATAGATTGTACTTAGAGTCAATTTATTTCCCACCAATCTAAAAATTTCTTGCCAAAAAGCACCCATGAATCTATTATCTCTATCACTTACAATTCTCTTGCAGAGCCCATACAATCTGAAGATTCCTTTGAAACAAATATCAGCCACTTGTGCAACAGTAAAATATGATGTAATAGAAAATAAATGAGAAAATTTTGTCAATCTATCCACTACCACATATATGCAATCCTTGCCCAAATATTTGGGAAAACTGGTGATGGAATCCATTGAGATACTGGCCCTTTTTTGCTCAAGAATGGGAAATGGTTGCAATAAACCAGTTGGGAATGCAATTTCTGATTTGTTTTTCTGACATACCTTACATCCATTCACATATTTCTGAACATATTCCTTCATCCCCTTCCAACAGAATCTTTGCCTCAGTTTCCTATAAGTTTTGAAGATCATCGTATGGCCAGCTCGTGGGAAATCATGTGCTTATTGCAAAATTTTTGTACAAGAGCTTGGTCTAATGAGTCACAACTCTAAAAGTTTTTGGATGGCCTTCTTGATATCATATCTAAATTTCTTGGGATTTCTATAACGTGTTATTTGAATGGGTGAAGTACCCTCCTCCAAAACAATGTTGTGGTCAAGCCCCCTATAAGGTGGTCTACCATGTGAAAGATCTCTACAAACATTTTCATACTTTTGCAATAGTTTCTCTATCTCCTTTGGGTGTTGAAAAATCTTTATGATTGTATTAGGAGATGTGATATGAAATTCATCATCCCATTCTATGTCCCCATTCCTCAATATAGATCTCATATTGTTGCAAGTCACTACTTGATTTGGGTGTATTTCCCTCTTACAACCCTTAGTACACCTTTCGAATCTTCAAATTTCATCTCAGGAATTTGATAATTTACTGTATGTTCTTTTATATAATACAACCATTGTACTCCCTAAACCACATTAGTATCAGCAAAATCAAGCACATAAAAACTATCAACAAAAGTATAGTTACCTATGGTGACTTGCAGTTTTGAAACCCATGTTTTGCACTGCATTGTGTTGTGACCAAGAATGACAACCATGAAGCCATCGAATGGCTCAATTGGTATCTTCCTTTTCTCCATTGTCTCTGCATCAATGAATTTGTGTGTGGATCCTCCACCTACCAAATCTGAAGCTCTTTTTCCTAGTACCACACCCTTGCATCGAATAGTGTGATAGC
Source organism: Pseudotsuga menziesii (assembly GCA_001517045.1). NCBI lineage: Eukaryota > Viridiplantae > Streptophyta > Pinopsida > Pinales > Pinaceae > Pseudotsuga > Pseudotsuga menziesii. The sequence continues at coordinate 54,985 of LPNX010811452.1, forward strand.
GAGGAACTGTTGAAATTTTTGCCATTCTTGCTTTTTCGAGTGAAGGATGATTTTATTCTTTTCTTTATTCTTCAAATGATGTATCATATGTCTCCTATTGATCTAAAATGTGTCCTTTTTCATCAATATCCCCTTCATGCTCATCATTATCATAAAATACTTCCATGTATTGAGCTTTTCCCTTAGTACATTTATGCCCCGGTCCATGGTTGAAAGCATGTGAAGCACAATTTTTTTATTCGAAGTTCATCCTTGTTTAGTCGTTCTTTATTATTCTTTTTAGAGGAATATCTTTTCCAAGGGTTCTTATCAGGTGCATCTTTTTTTGAAAGTTTCTTTTCAAATCCATAGTTAGGATTGGGAGGAAATCTTGTTCTAGGAAGCACATTTTGGAGAACTCTAGTCAAGCTCATGAATTGCATCATTTAATGTAGTGGGCTTGTGAGCTTTGACCAAAAATTTTAAGGGTTCATAAAAACCTTCAGTGAATAGAAATACTAACCTTCCCATATGTACATCATCCACCTTTAACTGATAATTTTTGAAATTCCATCACATAATCAGTAGGGGTCCCGACTTGCTTCAATTGGGCTAGTTCTTTGAAAGACAATTCTGGATCTTTTTTCTCAAATCTCTATAGTACCTTGTCAATAAATTTTCCATATGTTTTAACCTAATCATGACCCAAATTTTTTAGTCCATGGAACCACCATTCATTGGCATCTCCTTCCAAGTGCAAAATGGCCATTTTTAAGGCATTTTCTTCCACCATCGGATTCAGCTGAAAATACGCATCTAACTTTTGCACCCAAGTGTTAGCAGAAATTTTAGAGGAACCATCAAAAGTAGGGAGTGGAACTTTACCAATTGTTGATCCTAGTTTTGTCACCATTTTCGGCTGGTAAATTACACTTTTTGACATCTATTTTTTCATCTTTTTGACAAATTTTTGTCATACAACTTATCATTCAGCCTCAGGTATGAATGTATTTCGATTTATGCAAATTATGGTTTATTATTGTTATTTCACGATTTTAGTTAAATTCGATGCTATTTGAGAACATGTTTGATATATGTGTGATTTTTTTTGCAGGTTATAGTCCTTGAATAAGCCAACGATTGGACATGCATCACACTTGCTATGCATCGATCGCATCCAAATCACCATCCATCTCCCCGATCAAGCCGCCAATTGTTTGATGGCATATTCCAAAGCATTAAAGTATATAATGGTCTGCAACTTTTTTTTGTCCACATGTCTGGATGATAGAATGACCCTCATTCTAGAAGGCTCATTAGCTTTCCTTCTCTGTTTGACACCATGACACCAGTCCATGTCAAAGAGAATCCTCACGCCACAACACGCGCAATGGAGAACCAACGCGCGAGGAAGAAGGAGAAGCATTACTTGATAGTATTAAATCAGTTGTTTGTAATAATGTTTGACTAATTTTAGGAGTGGTCGACCACTAAAAGGGTCGACCCACTCATCCTTGTAAACGATATATATAAACGCCTCCAAGCGAGAGCATAGCTAGCTAGTTTTATATTCTGTCAGTCAATTTTTATAGAAACTCTGTAATACTGGTTCACATTTTTAATAGAAGTTACATTCCTATTGTGTATATGAGATTGTTCATGTAAGCATTTAGCGAAGTTTCACCTTGATTGCTGAGAGGGTCCCTCATCAACCAATGGTTTTCATTCTTGTGTGTATTTTCATCATCTCTTTCCTTCCAAATAAGTAGGTTTATTTCCAATTTGTTTCTGTGATTAATTTGTTGTAATCATTCATTATTTTGTTTCTATAATGTATGCTTGTTTAGGTTTCTATCATCCATATTACAATGTTAGTATGGTTTCTATTTCATAGCTTAAAAATAACCGGTTGCGCCCATAGTTTTCCTTTAGTTTCCTTTCAAGTCTTTTCCAGCTTATGATTTACTTTTATATTAAGAAGTACACAGAGTAGATTACTTTGATATCTTAGAATCAATTCGTAGTAGGTTCAGTCTTGCCTTGTTGTAAGTTTTCTTTGGTTATATTTTAGTTTGTTTAATAATGTAATACGTAATAACTTCCTTATAATCATGAATTAGTTTAAGTTATTTTGTTGTTAAATTCGATCACTAAGTAGGTCTACTTCATGTTCTTTATGCATTTTGTCTTCATGTGCACAAAACAGTCGATAATTAGATCATTTAGGCTATTTGACACTATTTTATCTATAAAGGCTATCATTCAGACAACCTGTTCATCCTGTCATTCAAACCCACCTTCCAGTCTGTTATCCAGCCCTTTGTTCGACCTTTAGTATTCCCAGTTTGTTTTTAAGCCTGTTTAAAGTCTTGTTTCTTTAACTTTTGAATTATGTTTTGATTGTGGTAATTACATAATGGTTATGTTCATCATTAAGACATTAGGTTAGATTATTTAAAGTATTATCAAGTTCCATCCTTATTTTCCACCTTCTCTTACATAAATATGCTTTGAGTTATGCTTTTTTTTGTTTCTTTTATCTTTGATTTCCTTATTCAATACTATTGCAATGTGTGGTAATTATATTTTTAGTTTGGCTTGATTTATACTTGTGTATGTTGAGATTAGGGTTAGACATATTAAAACTCTAGAGAAGTACACTAGCACCTGGTAAATTGATCATAGTAGCAGGACTTGTTTCTTTCATTGTGTGGTTACTTTGTTGAACAAGATTTAAAGGAGTTATCTTTATTAAGTTTTCAACTTGCTTCTTATTAAAGTTATCTTTATTAAGTTTCTTACTTGTTTCTTTTATTAAAATGGTCTACTTGTTTATAATCTAGATTCCCTTTGTATTCTTGTTCTCTATTTGATAAGTGAGTTGTTCATAACATCTTTCTCAATTAAAATTCATTTTCTTATGGAATAAATCATCAGGTTTACTATCACTTGTAATTGGACATTCCTTAGTTTGCACATATTTGTAGAAGTTAAATTAGATTTGATTCCATTCAGTTTCTTTATTTCTTTTGAAATCCATTTTGACACTCCTCCTCCTCCAGTTCCAATCACAGTGAATGCATATCCACAGAACAATCAAGGAGAGTGGAAGTAGATAGTTTAGTTTGAACCATCATGTACATCCGTTAATTGCATGTATAGTTTTCCTTAAATCATATTTAGTTGCTGTAGTTTAGTTTCTAATATAATCCTTCCTTTTATAGTTAGGTTTTGAAATTGTTAAGAAGTTGAATAGTTAATTAATGGGTTTTACTATAAAGAGTCGAATAGTATTGTTTATATCTTTATCCTTTGGTAATTGTCCATAGCGTAGAGTAGTATAGCTTGATACCGCTCTTGTCTAATACTTTGTTTGTGTTGAATGACCTTCATAGTTGAATTTATAGGAGTTTGAATCGGTTTTTCAGTTTGAAATATCTTTCTATCTTTTCTTTGTTAAAATATTTCAACGACACCCTAGGAACCCCTCTACCTTCGCATATACTTTTTGTCAAGTCTAAGTTTACCAACCTTGGTCGATAATTAATTATTAGGTGAATTAATCAAGACATTATAATGCCCAGCATTTTTGGCACTGTTGCCGGGGAGTTGTTTAGTAAGGTAGAATAAGTAGAATTCCCTTATGAATTTTAGTAATAGGCTAGTGGCGGGGGAGCGGTAAGATGAGAGGTAAGAACCTATGCATCTGTTATAACATGCGCCCCCATATCCAGTAGTAGTAGTAGTATTTGTAGCATAGATTCCCCTTTAATTTAGTTTTTCATGAACGGACCTAGAGATTATAAGGGTAGATATGTTAGAGCTAATTATCAAAATCTTATTAAAATCCCTACTAACCTTTACGGGGGATGAAATACCCCAACCACTAAATTAGCATAAATGTAATGGAGAACCCACATAGGAAGTAGTTATACTTGGAAACCTAAAGAATTTATAGGAAAAACAATATACGATGAAGAAATCCTAGCGAGAACTCCTAAGGATCCCATTGCTGAAGGAATTCAAGTGGGTCAACCTTTGGAAACCTTCAACCTCCCACTAGTGCAGAAACCTAACAATACAACTTTCTCATTAGTAGGGGATCCTAACATTGTTTATTTCATTGATCCTGCCTAGGTACAAGCCCTCTTTGGCGGCTCAACAAATACAGTTATTTCACAAATAGAAATCTCCATAGTAGAACGTACCATTCCTATAAAATCTAATAAAAACATAGTTGATAATAGAAAGATCTCCCCCGAGAAAGAATGTTGGTATGACCCATTATCACCTCAAAAGGATCCTCCTAGGTATACGCTCTTTAGGAATCAAACCTACATGGAGTGACGGGGAGAGAATGAAGATAATGACGAGGTTAGAAATGATGATGGAAAAGGAGAAAGTCGAACTGAGAATACCTTTGGGTTCCCTATTTTAAACACTGCACAAGATATATATATGAAGAACATCCCTCCTTCCTCCTTACCTACTTTCTATGGGAAAAGTAATGAAGACCGAGACACATTTTTGTTCGAGTTTGACATCCTCTGTTGAAGTTATAACTATATACAAGATGCCCATAAATTAAAACTTTTTCCTGCTACACTGAAAGAATCTGCCTTAAGATGGTTCATGTGATTAGGAGAATCTAGTACTAGGACTTGGGAAGATATGAAAATTACATTCTTATGAAAATACCAAGAGTATTGCAAACTAAGAGACTCTCAAAATGATATCTTTAAGATATAGCAACTTGAAGACGTGATCTTGGAAGACTATCTCGAAAGATTTATCTATACATTACATAAATCTAAACATAATGACCTTTGAGAATATGAATTACGAACACTCTTCCTTCAAGGGATCTCAGAAGACCTGGTAGAAAACCTTAATCTCATGGCATCCAGCAATATCTCTCATAAACCTTTTGCACAAATTGCTGAGATATGTAGAAATTACTCTAGGAGTAGGGGGGAAGTTGGGAGAAATATTCCAGAGCCTTATAATAGAAATCTAAAAGGAAATACTACCAGCTCAGGAGGAGTCACAAGGATGTAATTAGGAAACCTATTGGAAAATTTCAAAAATAATATTTTAGGAGCAATGTGTTCCCAAAAAGATGCATTACAAGCTAAGAAAAGGCAAGAAGAGGAATGAGCAATGATGATTTTTTTTCTGTCCCAGATGCAGAACTAAACATCCCCAATGGGAATGCCCATTAAAGAACATCTTTGTATGTCACATCTGTACCGAGGAGCATCCAACGGATGATTTCCCATTGTTACCGGGGTTACAAGCCATATAAAAGAGTGGGGATGTCAGTGAAACATCTAGGAGGCCTCCTTGGCAACCAAGGGATCTCCCACCATATCAAAATTTATCACCAAAACCTCCACCTTATTACCATTCTTACCAACCGCCGCAACAGTGGAACACTGCAAGTTGGCAGTATTGGCCACCCCACTACCCTCCTCCTCCTCATTTTACTCAGCAAGAGTATTGGCCACAGGGGTGGAGGGGATAATCCTACCCGCAACCACCACCTGTTTCTGCACCTAATCATCCGTATCCTCAACACTCAACCAATACCCAACATTTTTTACCAGGGGTTGTGCCTCCAGTTCCCCTTATTACACAACAACCTCATCACTTCAAAAATTGAAACCCTCCATGACCTGCATTGTTACCTGCACAACCGATACCTAATCCAAATAGTAATTCAACTCAAGCTCTTAATATCATTGAGTTGCAAACTCTTCCATCCTACATTATTTCGACTGTATCTGTACATGAGATACAATTACTATCTGGAAGAGTTGTAAATGACAGAACCAAGTCATCAGTTATCATTCGTGAAGAGAATGACGAAGAAGATTCAAATGAACTCGTAAATTATGCTATTCTGCAGGATGTGGATATTCCAAATATCCAAGTGCATACCCTTCCTCAACAAGAACCCATTCAAGAACAAAGGATTCCTCCATTTATGGAACGAATAGCAATAGAATAACTTGTAGTTCGTCCCGAGTATGACATTATGAACGAACTAAAGAATATCTGTGTAAAAATTCCTCTATTACAGGATATTAAGGATATACCAATTTACAACAAGTTAATAAAGGAACTATGCATTAAGTGCCTAGGAAAGAAGCAAAAATACCCACTCACAATTCATGTTACAGGAGAGATGTTTGAGTGTATGACAGACCAAGCTCGGATTGCAAAATATACAAATCCAGGGACCCCAATAGTAACTGTAATTGTAAATAATATCACCATAGAAAATAGACTTATCAATTTAGGATCTACCATTAATATGATCACCACCATAGTTTTAGAATTTTTTCAGTTGGGATAGTTTTTCTGACCTACCCCTTCAATCCTAGAACTAGTAGAGCATACCATGGTAAAACCTGTTGGAGTCCTAGATGATATTAGTGTATAAGTAGCTTCATGTGAATACCCTGTCAACTTTATGGTCATGGAATCAAAGGATCCTTCTAAACGACATCCTACTATATTAGGGAGACCATGGTTAGTCACTACTAATGCCTTTATAGGATGTAGGGATGGGGAAATGACCATTTTGAATGGGTTGTCTACAAAGAGACTTATTTTATACCTCCCTAGCACAACCTGTAACTGAAAATTTGTGGTGGTTATATTTTCCTTTTAGGGGTGAGAACTTTGATGACCTTTCCCTTCCTAGTGGCTATTCTTGGGCACTGTAGGAGCAAACTTATTGTATTAAACAAATTTGTCTCTTCCACAACTTGTATAGATTCTTCGCAGTATTTTTCCCAATTTGATCAAATATTTGGAGATGAGTTTCAAGAAAATATGGCTCTCTCAACATTCATAGAAACACCATGTTTATTTTCAATTGAAGAGCACATAGGGTCTTATACAATGCCTTGTGAAGTTATCCTTGGGAAATTTTTACACATAAATGCAAGGTTAACCGAGAATCAACAAGAACAATTGCTTAACATCCTTAAAATCCAATCTAGAGAATTTGCATGGGAATACACTGACATGAAAGGTAAACACCATAACACCTGTATTCACCATATCTACATGGATCCAACCATTCCACTTATGAGAGAGCCTTAGAGGAGGATGAATCCTACTTTAAAAGATATAGTAAAAGAGGAGTTACAAAAACTTCTCAATGGTGGTTTCATCTATCCTATATCCGACAGTAAACGGGTGTCTCCTCTAGTGGTAGTCCTGAAGAAAGTCACAGGGAAATGGTGTATTTTTATTGATTTCAGAGAACTAAATAAGGCCACTCTTAAGGACTATTTTTATTTTCCCTTTATTGATAAAGTGTTAGATACCCTGTCAGGAAAACAATACTTTTCCTTTCTTGATGGGTATAGTGGATACAATTAGATTTTAGTAGCACCCTAGGATCAAGATAAGACCACTTTTACATGCCCTTGGGGAACATACGCCTATAGAGGTTTGTCATTTGGCTTATGTAATGAACCTGCCACTTTTCAGTGTGCAGTTTTAGGAATTTTTGTTGATCTTATACATGATTGTGTGGAGGTGTACATGGATGATTTTACAGCTTATGGTAATACCTTTAAAGGGGCCCTTGATAACCTTGAGAACGTTATTAATTCGATGTGAAGAAACAAACCTGGCCCTTAGTCATGAGAAATTTAAAATGTTATTAACATAAGGTATAGTCTTGGGGAATTATGTTTTTTCCCAAGGAATCAAGGTGGATCCTACGAAAATAGAAGTAATTGTTGCCCTTCCTTCTCCAAAAACTCAAAAAGAGGTAAGAATGTTTCTTGGCCATGCAGGCTATTATTGTCGTTTTATTGAGAATTTCACTAAAATAGTTGCACCGATGTTTAAGATGCTTACAAAGGATGTAGAATTACAATGGATAGAATCTTGTCAAAATGCTTCTGAAATCTTAAAAGCTAAACTATGAGTGGCACCAATACTTAGGGGTCCCGATTGGGCCCTCCCTTTTCATATATCCACTGATGCCTCTGATACGACCATAGGAGGAGTCCTAGGCCAAAAAAAAGGCCAATCACCTTATGCCATTTATTTTATTAGAAATATTTTGACCCCCGCCAAATTGAATTATACTGTTACTGAAAAGGAATTTTTGGCAGTAGTCTATTCTATTAATAAATTTTTCCATTATCTTACAGAATACGAAGTTTTTGTGCATACGGATCACTTTGCCATCAGATTTTTAATGAATAACCCAACTACCAATGGTAGGGTGACTCGGTGGATTATTTTATTAAAAGAATTTAACATTATCATCATTGACCGACCTGGTAAAGAGAATTTAGTAGCAAATTTCCTTTCCTGTATTTAGCATGATGACGGTACTAAACTCATTGATGAAACTTTTCCTTATGAACATCTATTTGCTGTATCTGTTCAAACCCCTTGGTTTGCAGACATTGCTAGTTATTTAACAATTGGGAAATCACCAAATCACTTCTCCCCACCCGAGAAGCATCGCATTATAGTTCAAACCTGTAACTACTCCCGGGTTTATAAAGATCTCTTTTGTACTAGCCCAGATCTTATTATTAGACAATGCGTATGGAGGATGAAATGACAAATATCCTCCATGCATGCCATGATGGACCATGTGGAGGAAATTTTTCTGATAGGAGGATGATATACAAAGTGTTGCGCTCTAGTTATTAATGGCTATGAATTTTCAAGGATGCTGCCAAATATGTTAAAGGACATGATAGTTTCCAAAGAATGGGTAGACCTACGTCAACTGATCAGATGCCCTTACAACCTCAAGTCATGATAGATCCTTTTGAGAAATGGGCTCTGGATTTTTTATGACCAATTTCTCTCATGTCTCGTAAAAAGAAGTATATCCCGGTTTGAACAGACTATGTTACCAAGTGGTTAGAATCTAAAGCTTTGTTTAGGGCCATAGAGAAATAGGTAGTAGAATTCATATATGAAGAGATATTCACTCAATTTATTGTGCCTAGAGAAATTGTCACAGACCAAGGTTCTCAATTCAATTCTAAGTTAATGAAAGAAATCACTATGAAGTATGCCATCCGACATTGCAAATCCTCACCTTATCATCCCCAGGCTGATGTCTAGGTGGAGTCAACCAACAAAGTATTAGAAGCCATCTTAACCAAAACCATTCAGCTACATCATAAGGATTGGGTAGATAGAATCCGAGAGGCCTTGTGGGCCTATAGGATAACATGGAGAAACACTACCGGACATACCCCCTATGAGTTAGTGTATGAAAAGCAAGTCCTTTTACCTATTGAATTTCAATTTAAGACCTTTCGTATGGCAACACAACTAGCCATGAATTTGGACGAACAACAAAAACAACGTGTTACATATTAATGAGTTGGATGAAATTAGATAGGATGCACTCCAAAGAAAAATTCTAATACAAAGTCAACGGAAGAAATGGCATGATAAATTTATTAAACAAAAACAATTTAATACTGGGTATTGGGCATTACTATTTGACTCAAGGTACAAAAATTTTAAAGGAAAATTAACTACGCGTTGGATGGGTCCATATGAAGTAGTTACATCTTTCAATAATGGGTTAGTAGAAATTAAGACAATTGATAGTTCACAAATTTCCTTTGTATTAAATGGACACAGACTTAGAATTTACCACCAACCAATATCTAAACAGGATTTCATACAAAATGTCTTGCACCAAAAGGAGATGGAATTGATTGAAGAGGAAATTATCCCTCCTCCTCTTGATCGTTAAAGTTATTTTGGGTTGTCATTACTTGTATATATGTAAATATGTTTTTGTTCACCTAAATAAGAGTCATTTCTAATAAATTAACTACATTTATAGAGAGGTTTCATTCCCATGATCATTTGTTGCAGTTTTTGTCAAATTAAAGCAGAAAGACTCTTTTTCCTTTTTTTCATTCTTATAAATTTTATAGATGCTTTGTTATGAATAAGTATGAATCATCTAACAAGTGATTTTGCATTTGATTACAAATAGTTTATCTCTATAAGCATCTCATGAAGTATTATCTAAAAAGTGAAGTGCTCTAAAAGACTCATAATATATCTTAACTCTTTCTTTTTGGTTACTATCAAAATTCAAGTTTATAGTGCAATTAAAGAATTCTTTGTATATCATCCATAAACATTTATTCTATGATTTGTTATGCTTTTATACATGGTATTTTGATTCAAACATGTACATTTCCAATTTATTATTGGGATATTTTCTTGAAAGACTTACTTTAATCATCATGTTCTTCATAATCTCATTTTACACCTATGGATTACTGGTTCATCCTATACTTATTATCAAAACTTGTCTCTTGAGAATTTTTGTGGTAACTCAAAAGTAAGTGAAATTTTTGCATGTGGCGAACAATACTGACCTTTTATGAAGAAGATAGACTGAAAGGTCAAAGAACGGCTTTAAATTACTCTCTTTTGACATGATCCATAATTAAGGCCATTATAAAAATTACCTATGAGGTTTGTTCTAAATTTGAATTTTGTGTTTAGTAGGCTTAGCACGCTCTAGTACCAACTGACTTCCATTTACTCAAAATAATTATACGAATCAAACCCGCCAGGGTACTGAACAAGACTACTAGCAGCAGGTCAATGCTGAGAAATATCTGAAAATAAGGAAGATCGGTAAATGCAAGTAAACCCGTCAAGGTACTGAAGAGGCCTACTGGCAGTGGGTGTATGCTTGCATGGTACCAAGATAAACCTATCGGGGTACTAAACAGGCCTGCTAGAAACGGGGGTATGTTTGCATGGTACCAAGATAAACCCACTGGGGTACTGAATAGGCCTGCTGGAAGTGGGGAAATATCGAGTAAAAGAGATCTGGTTAATGCACCACTGTGCACATGGTTCGGAAAAATTATAATATATTTGTAAAGAAACCAGAATATATATAAATACATGTGTAGGCCAATTTTTTATGATGTCATTAGAGAATGTCTGTAAGTTGGGCTTGGATCCAGCCATCTAATTCAACCAATACCTAGGATATGATTATCCTAGAAATGGGACCCATAGCTATAGAATCTCACAAACTCTAGGGTATACTAAAAAATATTCTTGAGATGACAAGAAATCCTTACAATCAGGCATGGATGACTAGCTTTTCCTTTGGCATTTTTCAATTATACCATCATTATTTACCCGATCTTTCTGAGCACTGTTATTTCTGATAAATGTAAATATCTGAATCATTTCCATTTACCAGGTAGTATTTCCTTTTCTTGCAAAAATAATAACAACATGATAGAACTCTTTATTAAACTACTTTGAAATTACTTAGTTTTTCTTGCATGGCTTGAGGACACACCATATCTTTGGTTTGGGGGAGGAAGATTATGCTGTGAAGATTAAATTGTCTTTATTTTTCTAACTATTTATATAAAGGTTCATTTATCTCTGACAAATGACAAGTGTTTTCAGATAATTAGCAGTAATCCGATCCAACGAAGCATGTTTTTACAGATAAAACCTATATAAAGGATCATATGCAGGACCATATGAAGGGTCGAATGTTGGTCCGAATGAAATGCTAAATGACGATCTAAATAAAATCTATGATATTATAGCACTAATGATTAAAGCATGTCAAGGTGTTAGCTTAATTTTGTTTTTGGGAAAAAGGTTAAATTAGTTGAGCTATACCTATGATTATTAAGTGACATCTACATGCTTATACGAGCATTATGACAAGTGTTATTTAATTTCAACCTATGATTTTGTACCATTTAAACATGATACGATCTTGTTTAAACCCCATATGGATGTGATATGAACTTAGGAACTTTTTAGTCATCATTGTACTACCATCACACTTATCCTCTTATCCTCTTCCACGTGTAAGCCATCAAGTGATTGATCCTCGTGTTAACGAAAGTTATTATGGTTGTGAATATGGTTTATGAAATCACATTGATTAAAACATTCAACCTATCCAAATTGTTACTTTGGACATGGTTAAACTGATCTAAACCTTACAAGCTCATTAACGCATGCATCCTTTGACGGCACACGACTCAAGATTTTTCATAATGGAATGATCACCTAAATGTGTTGAGTCTTGGTGTGATCATTTGATCGATTGAATGGAGCGTGTTTTAAACCACCCTCTTGCGATTTTCTTTTCATTCTGTCACCCTCACTTACTATCATCCCTACAGATCCGTTTTAGTCACCATTTCCCTATATCCTCTGCGAACCTTGCACCCTAGCCTCTGTTTGAACAATGATGAATCACCTTGAACCTGAAAGCTATCAATATTTATTTCAGATACCAGAATTTTGAGAGTGTCGAGAGATCTTATTCCGAGCTGGGTGGAACCCATTTCTTCACCTGTTGCAAGGATATGATGAAGATATTTTGCTTCTTTTGGGGATGGGTTTTGATAGTAGGATGATATCTCACCTTTCCAGTAACTGAGGAGTCTATTTCCCTTGTGACTAAGCTACCAAGAGAGGGCACTCGCTGGCATAAACATTGGTTTCTTCCATGGGCATCCCACAACTTCGCTCTTAAACCATAATACCGGCATGTTACATGCATCAAAGTATTCCACCAAAAATGGATCAATCCAGAATACCTCAACCCTATGACCATCATCATCCACCTTATCACATGCGAGGGTAAGTTCATTGTATTCAAAGATTTCCATCTTCATTTTCTAACACATTTTGTTAGTTGGAAGTTCCTTAATTTTCCTTTTTATTTCCTTAGAATCTTGGAGAAAATGTCCAGCCAAGTTAGGAAGAATACTATTAACCCTAAAGGTAGTTTATATCACCACAGTCTGATTAAGCTCCTGATATTGGATTAGCTTAAAGAGAGGAATTAGACTTGGGATACTTATGTGTTTAAAGTTCTTAATCCCCATCTCAATATTCAAAAACACCCTAGGCATATCCATAATCGTGAATCCACTCAAACCCCTTCTGCAGAGAAGAAAATCCCTGACATCATGCACATCAATGAAGATACATATGAAGTAGTCCCATCTTCCCACTCTACTCTTGTTAATCCTGTGTATACTGATTTTTTATGTTTTCCACGAATTCATATTAGGGACTAGAAGGTGAATTTTTCCTAGTCCATTGTTCAACCCATTTTTCAGACCATGGTTCATCCCAGTATTCAGACTGAACATTGAGACAACATCATTGAAGTAGATAAACATGACCCAGAATCAACTCTGTATACATTGGCTAGTGTCTCAGTTGAATTGTTTAAATATGCTGCTAATGAGACTGTCCCTACACCTGCTCATGGCATGAGTCCTGAAATACAAGTTTCCTCTGTTGACCTTGAGATACCATCCAGGGAATTGAGTCCGCATCCATACCCCAAGCAGCCTACAGAACCATCCACTTCTAATCATTTAACAGTAGGCCAATTAACTCAATAATTAGGACAGTTAGTGAGTCGGAATGAGGAATATGCCAATTTAATTACATAACATCGACAAGAGAATAAGGATTTGCATCTGCAAGTTAAAGCTGTCAAAGGCCTCAACAAGGCTATCAATTCATCACATAACACTTGACAGGAGAGGTGTGTTGTTTTAAAATATCAGGCCAAGAATTTGAAGTTTAAACCCTATGTTTCATATTCTATGTCGAAGGTAGCTGTCAACGTAGCTCAACCTTCTTCTTGACTTGTCTTTTGTTTTGCTAAGTGGGACCTGGCATTTCTCCATTTTGGGGGAATGTTGATCGTAGTTTTGTCACCATTTTCAGCTGGTAAATTACACTTTTTGAAATCTATTTTGTCATATTTTTGACAAATTTCTTTCATACAGCTTATCATTTAGCCTTAGGTATGAATATATTTGGATTTATGCAAATTTTGGTTTATTATTGTTATTGCACGAATTTATTTAAATTCGATGTTGTTTAAGAACACATTATATATATGTGTGATTTTTTTTTCAAGTTATTGTCCTTGAATGAGCCAACGATTGGACATGCATCATGCTAGCTATGTGCAAACATTAGAGGAATTTTGGGGTCTAAAATGGGCCTCCTAAGGAAAATAATAAAATAATAGTTAAAATAATAAAATAATATTGATTAATTTTGGAGAAAGACAGAAAAAAACTACTTTTTGTGTTTGTATTTTTGACATATCTCCCTATGTTTTTACTCAAATTTCGATCGGGAGAGCTTGTTGGATACGTAATTTGATTCTGCATCCAACAAGTACCCACACTGCATACTTTTGATGGACCCCTCTACCCCAAAAACAAGAAATACCTGAAAAAATGTGATGATGACATCATCGTCACATTTTTTCAGGTATTTCTTGTTTTTGGGGTAGATGGATCCATCAAAAGTATGTAGTGTGGGTACTCGTTGGATGCAGAATCAAATTCTGCATCCAACGAGCTCTCTCGATCGAAATTTGAGTAAAAACACAATGAGATATGTCGAAAATACGAACAAAAAAAGTAGTTATTTTTAATGACAAATATGTCAATTCAACCATTATGGTTGACTTATTTTATTGAAATTCTACTGGTTCTTGAATTCCAACTCACAAAAACTTATTTTGGCACGTTTTCTTATCAGGCCCATTTTTGACCCCAAATTTCCTCTAATGTCACATCCAACTCACCATCCAACTTGCCGATCAAGCCGCACATTGTTTGATGGCATATTCCAAAGTGTTCAAGGATAGAACAATCTGCAACTATTTTGTTGTCCATGTGTATCGATCTTAAAATGACCCTTGTTCTAGACGGTTCGTTAGATTTCCTTCTCTATTTGACACCATGACACCAGTCCATGTCAAAGATAATCCTCATGCCACAGCACGTGGAATGGAGAACGAGCACACGAGGAAGAAGGAGAAGCGTTGTGTGTTGGAATTCAATCAGTTGTTTGTAATAATGGTTGAATAATTTTAGGAGTGGTCGACCACTGAAAGGGTCGACCCGCTCATCCCTGTAAATGATATATATAAATGCCTCCAAGCGAGAGCATAGCTAGTTAGTTTTACATTCTATCAGTCCATTTCTAGATAAAATCTGTAATATTGTTCCACATTTTTAATAGAATTTACATTCATGCTGAGTATATGATCTTGTTTGTGTAAGTGTTTAGTGAATTGTAACCCTAATTGCTAAGAGGGCCCCTTATCAACCAGTGGTTTTCATTCTTGTATGTGTTTTCATCATCTCTTTCCTTGCAAATAAGTAGGTTTATATCCAATTTGTTTATGTGATTAAGTTACTGTAATCGTTCATTATTTTGTTTCTGTAATGTATGCTTGTTGAATTTTCTATCAGCCATATTACATTGTTAGTATGGTTTCTGTTTCATAGATTAAAAACAACTGGTTGCATGCATAGTTTTCCTTTAGTTTCCTTTTCAGTCTTTTCCAGCTTATGATTAGTTCTATATTGACAAGTACAAAGAGTAGATTGTTTTGATATCTTAGAATCAATTTGCAGTAGGTTCGGTCTTGTCTTGTTGTAAGTTTGCTTTTGTTATATTTTAGTTTTTTTAATAATGCAATAGGTAATAATTTCCTTATAATCATGAATTAGTTTAAGTTATTTTGCTCTTAAATTTGATCACTAAGTAGGTCTACTTCCTATTCTTTATGCATTTTGTCTTCATGTGCACAAAATCAGCTAATAATTAGATCATTTGGGCTATTTTACATTGTTTTCTCTATATAGGCTGTCATTCAGACAGCCTGTTCAGCCTATCATTCACACCCATCTTCCAGTCTATTTTCCAGCCCTGTGTTCGACCTTTAGTATTCCCAATTTGTTTTTAATCCTGTTTAAAGTCTTGTTTCTTTAACTTTTGAATTATGATTTGATTGTTGTAATTAGATAATGGCTATGTTCATCATTAGAACCTTATGTTAGATTATTTAAAGTATTATCAAGTTCCATCCTTATTTTCCACCTTCTCTTACCTAAATGTGTGTTGTGTTATGCTTTGTTTTGTTTCTTTTATCTTTGATTTTCTTATTGAATACTATTGCAATGTGTGGTAATTATATCTTTAGTTTGGATTGATTTATCCTTGTGTATGTTGAGTTTAGGGTTAGACATGTTAAAACTCTAGAGAAGTACACTAGCACCTTGTAAATTGATCATAGTAGTAGGACATGTTTCTTTCACTATATGGTTACTTTGTAGAACAAGATTTAAAAGAGTTATCTTTATTAAGTTTTCTACTTGCTTCATATTAAAGTTATATTTATTAAGCTTTCTACTTGTTTCTTTTATTAAAATTGTCTACTTATTTATAATATAGATTCCCTTTGTATTCTTGTTCCCTATTTGATAGATCAGTTGTTCATAACATATTTCTCAATTAAAAGTCATTTGCTTATGGAATAAATCATCATGTTTACTATCTCTTGTAATTGGACATTACTTAGTTTTCACATATTTGTAGAAGTTAAATTAGATTTGATTCCATTTAGTTTCTTTACTTCTTTTGATATCCAATGTGACACTACTCCTCCTCTATTTCCAATCACAGTGAATGCATATCCACAAAACAATCAAGGAGAGTGCAATTAGATAGTTCAGTTTGAACCCTCATGTACATCCGTTAATTGCATGTATAGTTTTTCTTAAAGTATATTCAGTTGTTGTAATTTGGATTCTAATATAATCCTTCCTTGTATAGTTAGTTTCTAAAATTGTGAAGAAGTAGAATAGTTAATTAATAGGTTTTATTATAAAGAGTAGAATAGTATTGTTTATATATTTATCTTTCAGTAATTGTCCATAGAGTAGAGTAGTATAGCTTGATAGTGCTCTACTCTAATATTATGTTTTGGTTGAATGAACTTCATAGTTGAATTTATAGGAGTTTGACTCGGTTTTTCATTTTGAAATATCTTTCAATAGTTTCTTTCTTAAAATATTTTCACGACACCCTAGGAACCCCTCTACCTTCGTATATACTTTGTGTCAACTCTAAGTTTACCAACCTCAATCGATAATTAAATATTAGGTGAATTAATCAAGAAATTATAACACTCAACACCAATGGAACAATTCAATTCTTTGTTTTGGTACAAAGACCTATTATCTTCCTTCTTTTGAGTATGTTTGCAACAATAAAGTACTAGTCGAATGGTATACTTTTCTTACAATATTCACCCAATTTATTCCAATCTTTTTCCATTGTATCAAGTTCAAATGGAATGTTAGGCTCTTATTTGGGTATAATAAATTTAGGTAGAGTAGGCCTTGATGTGCTTTGAAATTCATGGGTTCTATTATGGGGTCCTGTTCTTGAGAAAATATGCCCACCCATTCTCTTCTTTTCTTCTGATTGTGAACTACTGCTACCTCCTATTACTCCTTTGCTTTCCAATTAGCTAGCCAACAATTTGAATCCTTTCATAAGATGTTGAGTCATTTTCATGGTTATGTAATTAAATATAGGTTTCATGAGTTTAAGATATTCCTCCTCATTTTCAGTGTGTACCTTCCAGTTGTTAGTCATAGTTTCAGCAGAATGTACATCTCCTTCTCCTGCTTCTTCTTCTTCAACAAAAACACCTTGGACTTCAGGTTCTAAGGGTGGTGGATTATTGCTTTGAATACTTATTAATACCATCAGGTGCCAATACCATTCTATCATACTACTTTTAATGTCCCTTTTTCGAAATTTTATTAAAATGACCAATTTTTCGCTTTTTCTCCTATTTCGACCTTTGACTAGTTCTGATGTCTAGGTCTCCAAATTCACCCAAATGCTCTAAAATTTTATGTGAAGGTGTATGAATGATATAAATAACTTAATATTATGTTAAGGTATTATTTATTACCCTCCAATTACTTCTACAAATGTTTTTAATATTCTAGTCAAACTAGGAGTCTTTACTAGCAAATTGGGGTTCCAATTCCCCCAGGGTAAAAGCTAGAAATGGATTTTCAATTGCTCCCAAACCCACTCGAATTTATAAATAGAGGAATATGATGTTTAAGGAAAATTTATAAGGTCTCATATGAAACATTTTTTAGTTTATACAAGCTGTTATGACCCTCTCCCAAACAACTATAAAATCATTAATTATGACCCTCTCCCAAACAAATATAAAATCATTAATAAGAAACCAGTCATCCACTAGCTTTATCATCACAAATGCAAACTTCTCAAATGATAAAAATCCCTTATATTGGTTTATCCCTTTATTTTATAAACATACTTATATTTATAAGGTTACCAATCCATCCACAAACTCAATCCAATTCGAATTAGGCTGTTGTAATATCTTGAATTTTGGACCTAACACTTATGGGCATAATCCCCATTCATTATGATGTTACCTTGATGTTTTATTTTGATATACTAGATCAAAGACCACACTGTATATGAACATGATGATTTGTTTGATATACTGGGGGTAAGCCAATTTCATATGATATATA
>LPNX010811452.1:73586-150001 GCA_001517045.1 Pseudotsuga menziesii
TAAATTGTTGTTTTGTTTTGAGCGAGAATCTATGGAGCACATGAGTACTTATATTTATGTTGAGATAGAAGATCTGAAACACATGAGTTTTGAAACATTTTTGTTGAGCATGATGCTCTAGAACACATGAAAAGATAATTTGGAAGTGTTGGGCATAAGCCTCGTAGCCTTCCATGTTGATGTTGAGCATAAGCTTTGGAACATCGGATCCTTGGCCATTCTATCCCTAGGTGTATCCTACAAGTACATCCTAGATTTAGTGTTGAGCGAGGAGCTCTGGAATTGCACTAAGATTGTAACTCCCTATTTTTAGCATTGAGTATGGGCTCTAGTAAGCACTAGGAGTTACTGAAAAGAATTAATGATTCCCAAGTGAAAACGACTAGAGTAAATATTAATCTCATCTGACTTATTTATAAGTGATTAAATGAAACATCGAATTTATGTATCTCATCAAGTACTGAATAAATACCATGTTATACGAGGGAATCCAATATGCGAGGATGTTTAGAGTTTCTTAGCCTAGTAGACCTAACCATCTACCTGATGACCTTAATGAAGAAAGTGGCGTAAGTTTAGGGATCACAATATCTGATACCCTAAGAAAAATGTTACCAAATTTATATATTTTATACGGAGTATGTATAAAGAGTACACATAGTAATAATATTAATAATGTAAGAAAAAAGGCAAAGTTCCATCTATTACTATTATTACTAAGATAAAAAAATATTATAATACCTGTAAAAGTCCAATTAGGAACTAGTTAAAAGTTCCTAATCTAAAATATTAAAATTATAAATTAAATAAAAAGGGTTAAATCAAGAAATTAAATGATTCTTGATTTAACTTCCCCTTTGATTGAAAAGTCAGTCTATAAATTCCCAAGCCAAAGGAAGGCTTGGGGATGTCTTCCATAATTTTGCCTCATTATTCTTAAGAGACTTCTTGGAGTAAAGTTTCCAAAGAGGAAAAAGGAGAACTCATCCAAACCTATTATACCAGTTAGGGAAGCCTTATCTTAGGAGATCTAAGCTACGTGTATGTTGGAACCATCATGGGGGGATCCATATTAAAACCAAGAACGGTTTTGAGTCATGGATGGGTGGAACGTGGTAGTTCCCAAGTGATTCAGTCATCTATACAGAGTTCATATCTTCTTGTGAATTGTTAATGCTAGGTAATTGAGTGTGCAGGTTTCATCCATCAAAAGAACTTCACCTTTCAGGTATGAGTTTTCTTGACTACCTATTTCATTATCTATATTAAATGATAGCTAGATTATGCAAGTGTTTATATTATATTTCTAACCCTATGTACCTTTGGTTTCCTGTCAAAATTCTTTTAGGGTTTACATTTCATTATAAACCCTAGGCTGTAATTTAATTCATGTTTAAAGATTTCTCAAGGGTTTTGTACTTTTAGTTTTACTTTTATATTTTCTTTTACCGCTTAAACCTTGTTGTCCCACCACCTAGGATTTATTTATAATAAGTATTTATCTGTTCATTTACCTATGTACTCTACTACCAGATTTCTATTGTTAGTAGAGCCATGTTTAGGAGTAAAAGACTAGTTCACATCTAAGATTCAAATAAAACCTAAATATAAATTACCATTAACTAAATATAGTAAATAAAACCTCATGAATATATTATGTATTTATTATATCATGTATAAAAAAGAAATTTAATTCTAAATCATAAACACTGAAAACACATTTAAGAGTACCCATAAATTCAAAGTATGAAAATCAACTAAGAACTCTCGGGGTCTGTATAAACATCATCATTCTTCTTTAAAACAAACATCATCATAAATCAAAGCTACAGACCAAGTATCGAGACCATCTATTGGTTCACGATTTATCACTACCAACTAATTTCACGAAATTAGAAATTACTGTAAACAATTTATCCACATAATAAACCTTTTTCAAAGTTTAAATAAAACAAACCCTTAAATAATTACAAACCATATTATAAATCATATGCCATAAACAAAATCCCCTACGTAAATAAAATCGAACATAATATCATTTATCGAATCATTTACAAACAAACGTAATATCATTTACAGTATTCATTAAAACCAACATAATTGCATAGAGGTCACAGGAACAATTGTTGTGGGAATTAAAGCCCAAAATCGTATCCATATAAACTAAACCATCATTGTAGTAAATGACCGAGGATCGAATCATGTAGGGTCCAATATTATTTTACAAACCCACGTTAATTTATTTATACACGGGATACCAATAAAACATAAACTCTCTACACAGTGGTCGAAAGACCCAAATCAAATTATATATGCTGTAATCTACGGCCTTAGCATGTTACACATCTAACTCATTATAATAATTCGACATTTCCAAATATTATAACCCTGTCAACATTACCAGTAGAAACGATTGGTAGTTGTCATGATACAGAAGAGACAACCCCCATATCATTTTATACAAACAAAATCATAAATAGTAAATACACTATCATATCTATGAGGGTGGTAAACGCCAATGCCATACGACATATCCCCAAGCCATAACATTGTCACCCATTTTCATCCATACAACCAACGCAAACCACGAATGTGTTTTCACACAGTCAACAAAACAACAACCATTGAATTTGACACAGTATATATATAAACAGCGTATTTATAAAACCATTAACGAGTTTACAGAGTTGTTTACTTTCGGCCTTGCACCATTGCAAGCAATGGTGCTTCCCATTTCCATTAGTTTAACACAAAATATTCATTTAAAAATACATAGAGCCTATCGAGGGTTTACCCAGGCTCTCTTTGCTGCCCAGAATCACCATTTAAATACATCTCATATATTTAAAAGTTCAGGCCCAAAGGCATAAAAAACCCCAATAAAAAAAACCCCAATCCTATCGAATTTACAAAATGAAGAGCTCATGTAAGTTACAGTCAAACCCCCAACCTAAAACGTATCCATTGGAACCATACTCAAGCAAATCCAACCAACGACGAGTGATAACTTAGTATTAACCAAAAATCCAAGAGAGGACAAATAAATACTTGTACAATAGGCTTACCAAATGGGTATGGCTTTGTCATAGCCTTTCCCACAAGCTACGACCCATGCTTATACTCGCCACCCATGCAAACCTACAACATAGCAAAGCCACGTTGTGAGAAGAATGAATAATATCCATTTCCAAATCAACAACGATGCTAACAAACCATGACACCCACATACCTATCTGCTAAGCCATCACAGTTTTCTTCCTTCACACAGAGCAGAAGTAGAGAGTAATCATCAATGATGCGAAATACCAAACTATCGCTTGGGCCAATCCATAAGCTTAATTGCCCCATGTCCCAAGGTGCATTGATACCGCCACCTTGGCCACCATTAATGCACACCTGACCCATAATCATATAGCCCTTGGACTATATTACAACTTGCCACCCAAATCAACATAAATAATTAAACCATTTCATGCATCGAATAAACTTAGGCTTCAAGCCATAAGTCCATGACATATGAAATATGCCATGGAACGTTTAAGCCAAAGGTTTTACAAATGTATTATTTTCCAACTATTTAAACCATATAGTAAAAACATGATAGGGTATGAGAAAGTCACACACATTTACACCAAAGTAAATAATTATCGCATAAATAGTAACTCGGTATCATGTATATGATAAGTGCTGAAGTGACCACGTCACTATTATAAAGTCCGTAAATAATAATAATAACCAACAGTGAATGCCACTAGGATAGAGCTGCAAATGCGAGCACTAGTGACCAAAACGATCAACACTTCTCGTTAAGATTTATAGACAAGTTTCCCGTCGCCAAGTGCACCTGCATGAAATCGGGACAAGAATGCATTAGTTTGACAGAACTAAGTAAGCTTGTTGTGACAAGTAGAAATTGTTACCTCTCAGGTGGTTATAAGGGAAACTAGTCCTGCCACTCCACCCCTTTATCCATTAACAAAGTCAAGTTAGAATCATGTATACGACAGTAAGCACATGTTAATAAACAATGAAGTACGTAGCAAAATAACTTACTTACACATCAATGCTTAACCATAGTACAAATAGTAATCAAAATCAAAACAATGTAAGTAACATATTAATAACCGCGTCAAGAAGTATGGAAGCAGGACGTAAGAACAACTTACAACAATACAGTAGTACAATGAAAGTACGGCACATTCCACAAAGTTCAATTAATTTCTAGCATAGGTATTTTTGACTAGCCTAATATTTTTTTTTTCAATTTTTGGGGACGTTACACGTGTGTGCTGAAGATTTTCCATGTGTCCTCCTTTTCCCAGCATTCCATCTTCCCCCAATTCAAGTGGGAGCCCGTTGAGCTTCCCAAACTCACATGAGCACCCTCTTGGATTCCATATTTCAACTTGACATGTCAGAATGGTCAGAAGGTGTCCTTCAGGTCTGCAATATGTCAAAAATGTCATAACATCTTCATCATTGGTGGCATAGATGTCATAGATGTTAGGGAATCTAGGCCAAGTTTTCAAGAAGCTCCCATTTGACTCTTCCTCTCCTATGTAAGTTACACTTCATTCCCAATTGGACCTATGAGGAATATGGCTGAGTGTATTAACCTTCTAACTCATCCAGGAACATTAGGCTTCCAATGGATTCAAAATTGCAAGAGGAGGATGACACGTGACACATAAATTCTAGCTTATGTGGGCCCCATAATCTCCATGTGTCTCCATGCTCCATTGCCACTTCAATTTTTTCTTGTATTTATTTAATAAGCTCCACTATTAAATATTTATTTCATTCTAATGTGTGAACATCATTTATTAGCTTCCTTATTAAAATTCCAAATGTATCCATCCAACCTAGGGAACTAGTAGGATTGATGGAATTGTCCTGCTATGCAATTATTTGAATGGGGACATTACATTTACTAAATTCTAACAATACAAATCAATTCACAAACAGGGTCTCTGAATCCATCTGCAGTATTAGAATTTAGTAAAATGTACAAATTCATTGTCAAATTTGTAATTTTTTTCATTGCTGGAGTGACACAACTAAAAATGACCAAATAAATGACCAATTGTAATTTGGTCAATTATAGTCTAGATATCCCGTGATCAAATTTGGTCATTTATCTTGGTCGTTTTTAGTTATTTTTATCCCATCACCAAAAGTGGTCATTTATCTTGGTCATTTTTAGTTTGCTCACTTAGAATTATAAATTTTGGTCATTTATCCATTTAAAAAAAATGTGGTGACCAAATTGTTTGGTCTCATTGTCACTAATCTCTCATTTTCCACTAGTGTTTATTTCCCAAGCTCGAAGTGCAAGGTCATGCTTGCAAAAACGTTTCTTTTTCTTTAAAAGGTGTTAGAGTTTACAATGCACAATTTAACAATACTCATATGTTAAAGCAAGTTTTCGAAGCATATCCCACATGAGAGCGAAAATAGGTTCACCTCCTTTAGAGCTCCATTCTTCTCTGTCTAGAGGTGTTGGATTTACCCTCTACTTTGTTAATAGGAAGAATATATACAAATTTAGGTTATTATGGTTGTATACTAACGCCAATAGGTCCCTATGCATATGAAAATGGTGCGGTGTGGCTAATGGACTATACACTTGGATCAACCATCAGTCACAAAGTATGACTTCATTTTGGGTTTGTGATTAAGTTGGTTTTCAGGTTGCTTTGGTTCACAGTTCTATGGGAAGATTGGGATTTACAACCAGTTAGGAAAATTCTAATGTAAGTTTTATTTTATATACATAATTTTTTTAAGTCTATACTTAGATGCATTGGTTACTTGGGAGGGCTTCACAGCCTCTAGTACTTGGGGTTTGGAAAGATGGCATTTATTATGTGGTTTGATTGGGGAGAAACTTTGTGATTTTAGTTTTAGTCTGTGGATTCAAAATATTGGATTTATGGTCATGATATATTTCACAGTATGGAAATTTGTTAAATGTTTAAGATCCAATTTGTAAATTCAATTGAGGGAATAAACCTGACCCTCCAGTCATGATTCCTGGATCTTACTTTTGATTTGATCATTATTAGGTTTTTGAAACTTGGATCTATACTTAGATAGTTGTTATTATATCCTAATATCGTGGTTTTTTTAATTAAATATTTATCGAGTCGATCTATTTCTCGCTTTGGAAGCCCGAAATAAAGACTAAGCATTTTTATTTGATTATATTCTTAAACCTTGTAGATGTGATTTATCGATTTTAGATCTTATTATTTGTTTTGATTGTCATATATGATACTGGTTTGGTAAGTAAACGTTCTCGAAATTTAGCTAGATTTGATTATCGTTGAGTTTCGAACTCAGATTTGCGAGCATGACATTTGTTTGCTAAGCTTGTTAATTGAATACTTTGTTTATAGTAGTTTACTTGAACGTGATCCCTTAGCTCAATTTTAAATTAATTAACATATTTAAATATTTCCCAATCTGGGTATGGAAGCCCAAAGAGAGACTAGGGTTAATGTATGCCTATTAACTTTAAAAAAAAGATAAAATGTGTAGAACCGTTCGACTCATAGAGTAAAGAAATTGATTCAAATTTAAGTAGATGTGTCATTAATTCGATATGATGATATTTGACTAAAGCATTTGTAAAGTAATCTAAATGTTCCTAGAACAAAGAAGAGATCTTTGTGAAGAGTCTCTGAGTGCTTGTTGTTAAATATGAGGTTTTACATAAACAAGATCGGTTTGGTTAATAGACTAAAAATATGATATATTAAAAGAATACTTTGAAATATCGTAGATAGCTACTAATAGCGTGTAACAAAATTTACAATACTAACAAGATAAAAATGAATATTCAATTGATAGATTATACTCTCAGTTTATTATACATTTGAACTGTAACTACTAATACTAAAATAGTAAAGGGATTGCAATAAGGAATCTGTCACCACCGTCGGTAAAACAAAACCTCCCAACCAATTTCTATAGCACCCAAATCTTACTTGCTCGAGAACCCCTAAGCCTCTTTGTGGAACCAAAAGGGAAAATCCCGATCAATGCGCCATCTCTTTGCATCAATAGATTATTTCTTCATCCATCGTAAACCTCCTATTTATTCGATGGACATACTATTTTTATAGTAGTTTTCCTAGGACTTGGTCATTTATGAGCCTCATGCTCTTTAGCA
Source organism: Pseudotsuga menziesii (assembly GCA_001517045.1). Classification (NCBI taxonomy): domain Eukaryota; kingdom Viridiplantae; phylum Streptophyta; class Pinopsida; order Pinales; family Pinaceae; genus Pseudotsuga; species Pseudotsuga menziesii. The sequence goes on from LPNX010811452.1 coordinate 80,761, forward strand.
CTAGAGAAGGAGTCTTGACCTCATTTTGGGGAAGATGCCTCTTACATCACTTGAGTTCTCATTGTGTAGCTTTCATCATTTGTCATTTCTCCTTATGGGCCACAAAACACCATTTTAACGGCTACTTCAATTCTGATTCCTCTCAATATTTTATTTATTCAATAATAATAATCCATTACGTTTATTTTTACATTATTGTCAAAATATTTAAAAATGGAACACTTGAAAGACAAATGCAAAGGGAAATGGCATAGTAGGTAGCTAACTAATTACTATTAATTATAACACAATGTGTTACTCAACCTTAGTTGCTAACTAATTACTATTAATTATAACACAATGTGTTACTCAACCTTAGTTGCTAACTAATTACTGTTAATTAAAACAAAATATGTTACTCAACCTTAGTAATGACTACGGGCCATGAATGTCGAATAATGTTATAAAAGTATTATTATTATTGTAACCAGGTGCAACCATAGATCTCGGCATTGCCTATAAAAAAAATAATACCGACTATCTATGGGACAACTTCAAAGATTCATATACTTAATATTAAAAAAAACAAAGCATGAAAACCATGCTTATTCAAGCAAGGTGCGATAACCACTTAGCGATTTTCAATCGCTTAAAGATTAATTTATCTCAAACCTGATTAAGTATGAACAGTGTTCAAACTTAAATAGAGATTTTCTTTTTCAGTCGAAAAAGTCATTCCTTGGTATTCAATGAATCAAAGGAACATTTTACATCTTCAGTATAAGCAGATTGCCACCATGGACAGTACAACAAATAGTAATAACAGTCCTATTGCCACCATTGACAGTACAACAAATCGTAAAATACAGTCCTATCGAGACATACATACTACATAGAAAATACAAGAAGATACCCACAGTAAAACAAAGTGGCTCAAAGCACTATGGGATCACTACAATATGGTCCCCCTCATAGGAAAGCAATCTGATACAGTCATATATGTCCCCAAAGAAAATAACAGGAGCCCAGAAATCTGATCCAAGGAGGGATAGTGACTCTTGTATTCAGTAATAGTTGCTCAACAAAACCTGAAAGTATCTCAATGAATCAGGTGAGATCAATTGTAATAGAATGAGTATATTCTAAAAGAGCTGTGATGAGTTTTCACCAATAATCTCGTTTCCCAAATATTCAGTAAGTAAGAGATGGCCCGGTGCCAAGTGCAGTCCCTCCTTTGATAAGATGTCTGCCCTTCGGTTATGTTCCCTATAAACATGACTAAGATCCACCCACATAAAAGAGGACATGAGAATCCTAGTGTTGAGGAACTAGGCCTCAAGATTCACCATGTCCAGGGTAGATTCTGTTTTTCCCAATTTATAATCATAGAGGAGTCGCCAAAGATATGTAGGTAAGGTAACCCAATATCCTTTGCAACCCGTAGTGAAGCCCGAAGTGCTAAGAGCTCAACTCTAGTGTTGGTACAACTGCCACATCCGAGCTTGAAATCAAGAATGTGAAGTTCATTCAGCCAGAGACAGATTCCCACACCCCCCAAATTTTTTGCAGCAGCACCATCAAAATAGATCATAGGATACACAGAAATAGGGGACTTCCCAATGTTCCTAATTCTGTGCTTGTGAATCAGAGGAGGCTTAAAGGTCATAAAATCATCATAAATAACATATAACAGACTGTTCAATATGGGCTCCTGGTCTTCAAAACATAAACGGTTCCTAGCCTTCCAAATATTCCAAATGATGAAAAAAGGCAGATACAGTAAATACCCCTTCTGTGATAGCCAAAAACATAAAATTTCCAGTAAAGTAGGGGCACTCCAGTCCAAGTGCACATTTAAAATGCAGATGAGGCCACCGATGACCTCCTTCAGAAACCGACAACTGACAAAAAGATGTTCAACTGACTCTGCCTCCTCTTTACAGAGACAACATCTATTAGGACCATTCCATCCTTTCTTGCTTAAAATGTCCCAAGTATTTATTTTTTTATTGCAGGAGAGCCACACAAAACATTTAATCTTAATGGGGATATTAAAATACCAAATCTTCATCATAATGTCATTTTCCAGCACAGTTTTGTGATTTGAGACAATCAAATCATAAGCTTTCCTGGAAGTCACCATGGCCCTCTATTCATCATGCATCCACAACAGCCTGTCCTCCGAAAGTCCAATCCTAATACCCCCATGTGATAGTCCATTTACATAAGATGACCATTGTTCAGCCCATACTCCTCCCAAAAGTAGTTCAGAGGCATAGTACCATACAGTCCCATCCATACCATGGCCATCTAGATTATGGGCATGTGCAAGATGTGTGATTCCCAGGTCAGTGAGATATTCCCTAAGCTCCTCTGATAGGATATACTGTGAGTTGAGCCCAGCAATGGGGTCAATGCCCACTCTGATTTTTAATCCATTTCCCATCTTCCATCCCAGCTGACAGGTGATCCACTCAATAATTCTGATAAACCCATTCCAAAAATAAGAAGTACCCACAATACTAAAGGACCCGCCACGAATCCAGACATCAAGAGGTCTGTTCTTTAAGTATTTAAGAGCAATGATCCTGCTCCAGGTCCCAGTACCAGTAAGTAGATGGCACAAGCTCTTGAGTCTTAGAGAGATACCAAACCATTCGAGGTTCTTGATATCCCAGCCACCAAATTCAATAGGAAGGGAAAGAGCTTCCCAGTTGACCAGATGGGAGTAACTGTGTCCGGCAGAGGATCCGCAAAGAAAGGAATAAATAATTTTGCGCAGTGTATTTAGTATAGATTTGGGACATCTTGCCAATGCAAACCAATAGACTGCCAATCCAGTAAGCACAACTTTGATGAGGACCACTCTACCGCCAAGAGAGAGATACCTATAAGTCTAATTTTGAATCTTTCTTTCAAATAAATCGATAAGCCAGTTCCAATCAGATGTATGGTATCCCATCAGTTTAAGATCGAAGCCCGAGTACTTGAAGCCCACAGTCATAGGGTCCATTTTGAAAGGAAAGAATTCAGCAAGTTCCTCCTTGAACCCTGAATCTACATTCTGGTAGAGGAAATAAGACTTTAAAGGGCTAACAGACATCCCAGATACCCCACAGAATAAATCAAGAGCACCTTTATAGGCTCTCCATTCATCAATAGTTCCAGCCTCAATAAGAATAACATCATCTACAAAAAAAAGGTGCGTTAGGGACAGATTGGGAGGCTACTGAAACCCCAAGATCGATGCAAAGTGTTGAGCATCTAATATAATGCGACTGAGTCCCTCCATAATCAAGATGAATAAGAGAGGGGATAAGGGGCAGCCTTGTCGCAGTCCTCTAGAGACAGAAAATAAATCAGAGGGAGTCCCATTTACCAAAACAGCGAGACAGGAGCTCGTGACACAACCCATAATCCAATTTACTCCCATAAGTGGAATGCTAATCTGAATGAGCAGCAACCTGATGAAAATCCAGTTTGCTCTATCAAATGCTTTTACCAGGTCTAATTTTAATACCAAGGTATCAGAATTTTTAGTCTTGATCGAGTGCAGAAGTTCCTCGGTAATACCCACCGGTTCAGTAATCTGTCTGTCCTTGAGAAAACCAAATTTATTAGCAGACAGAGAGCGGTTCAAGATAGGCTTAAGTCTGTTGGCAGCAATCTTTCAAATAATCTTATAGACCAAGTTACATAAGGAGATCGGCTGGAAATCGCCAAATGTTAAAGGTTTTTCACATTTAGGAATCAGGGTCAAAAATGTAGAATTGAAAGCACCCGTGACTTTACCCTGTAGTCTGGCTTGTTCCACAGCCTTAACCAGTTCCTCCCCCACCAGATCATAAAATTCCAGAAAAAATTCTACAGGCCACCCATCAGGTCCAGGACTCTTGAACTTTTTAAACCCCCAGAGCACAGCTTCAACCTTCGGGCCAGATATAGGCTGGAGGAAACAATTAATATCATCATTCGTAGTCATATGAGGAAAGAGTCTGACCACCTTTAATTGTTAAAAAATATCAGAGGACTTATCATCACAGAAAAGATTACTGAAGTGTTCTATGCCAAGTGCCTTAAGATCCAAGTCCTCCGTAACAGAAATACCATCCTGGCCTCTTAGAGACCAAATAGTATTTGTATTCCTTTTGGCATAAGCAAATTGGTGAAAAACCTTCGTATTAGCATTCCCCTCCTTTAACCACAATGCCCTACTCTTCAATCTCAGAGTCATGAGCTCGTGGGCCCAGTATTTATTCTTCTTTTCCTGGAGTACATCCCATTTAAGTTTGTTAGGTACCGATAGAATACCAGAATCCTCCAATAATAAGTCTGAGATGCCAATATTTATATCCAAAATTTGCTGCCTCCATTCAAGATTTTTTTGTCTTTTCCCATTTCTTCACAGAGCCTTTAAGTCTCTGTAACTTGTGGGTAAATAAATCCATATGGCAGAGATTAGTGGACTCCAGAGTAACATTCCAGGAAGACCTGACTAGAAGCTTGAAATCCTCCTCAATCAGCCAAGCTCTATTAAATTTGAAAGGCCTGCAGGGTACAAGACAAATCGGGCCCCATTCCAAACATATAGGATAATGATATGATACATCAGATGGAGTAGCCCAGGATCTATAAAAGGCGAAGGAAGGTAGGAGAGACTCGGATACCAAGAATTTGTCCAGTCTCTTGCAAATGCCTGCATCCCCAAAGCGTCTGTTCCTCCAAGTGGGGGCAGAGGATTCCATAGCGAGATCCACCAACATATTACCAGAGACAAGCTGGGAAAAATAAGAAGCCAAAGGATCCAACCTAGCTTTGTGCCCCCATACTTCTGAAGATGATAAGGTGAAATTGAGATCCCTAGCGAGAAGTAAGTTAGGCAATCCCAGCATCCCACCAGACACCAAACTGTTCCAATAGCTAGTACGATGTGCATAGGGTCCGTAACAGTTAATCACGGTAAAAGCCTCAGCCATTCCTTTAAATGAAGCTTTAAGTACAATACCAGCTAGTGTTGAATAAGCTTTGCAACGAACCAAGTGAGGGTCCCAACCCGCAAGTAGTCCCCCAGAGAGACCACAAGCATCAGATGCACAAAATTCCCAGCCAGGTTTGAGTTTGGAGAACAAGTAAAGTGCATGTGCATGACTGTACATTGTTTCTTGGAAGAGGATCAAATCAGGTCTAAGGTTAGATAATAACAAACCAAGGGATTTTTGTTTGGCCACCCCCCGAAAACCACGGATATTCATAGATAAAATCTTCATGGGGAAGAGGGTTCCACAGGTGTACATGCTCTAAGTACCTGAGGGGGAGCAGGAGAGGAAGGGGAAAGTCGGACTGCCTGCTTCAAACAAGTCGAAAGAGAGGTGAATGATTTGTGTTCCCCAGTGCCCTCCCGCTGGGCTTTCCTAGATTTTCTGATGGTCACATCCTTAAATCTGATTGAGTCCAAAGGTAAAGTGGAAGGAGATAAAGGAACAAGAGAACCATTCCATTCAGGTAACCATTAAATCCGATTCAAACTTATCCCCGAAATGATAAATAAAACAAACTTTATTTATATGTTTTTTTCCTTAATATTAGTAATATTTATAAATGTGAAAGTCTATCGAAATGTAGGTGCGGATACATTCATCAACACTGAATGAGTGACGCCATTTATAAAATAAATGGATGAATTTATAATATAAATTGACAGTTATGTATACATAGAAGTAAAAGACAATAAATTTGATCGTATATATGCCTGGCATTATCGATTAACTTCTTTGGAAAATATACTTCTTGGTTAACTATTCAATACAACTAACTATAGTTTCGCATTGCAGGCTAAAAAGTAATTTCATTCAAATTAGGACAGCTACCAACATAAAACTGACGTGAAACCCTATTTATGCACCACCTTGTCGTAATTTTTCCGGACAGCTGGAGCCTGGATCGGTCCACTTGCTTTATTAGAGCACGTTGCCTCGTTATTCCAAATTCATCGAATCCCATAGACGGATAAGATTCCCTTCCTTTTTAGTTTCATTTTGTCTTTTCCTATATATATATAATCCGTCTATATAGGCATTACTTTTGAAATTTGACAGCATATTTCAATAAATTTTTATACGGCATTTAAATTTTAATATTGTTTTTATTTAAGTTTAAATTTTAATTTTACCTATTTTTAAAATAACATTTATAATAATTATATGGAATATTTAATTTTTATTGTGCTTCTTATAATACAAAAATATAATAAATAAAAACAACATAATAAATATAATGATTAAGTAAATTACACCAATAATGACAAAGAAGGTTTATCTTGGAAACTTTGAAATAGGCTTCTTCACAAGCAATAAAATGGGCCATTACCATGGATCACCAAATACTATGGGTTGAAATGAAATATGGCACACTCAAATTCACCTAACAAATGGAGACAACTTAACCATGACATGTTTGAGATTTAGATGTATTTAGATGTTAATGAATAACCTGTAAAAATAAAATTGCACTTCAAAATGACCAATAAAATTAAAATTCATACTTTATTAATGACATTATAGAAAATCAGAAATGACTAAACATTGATAGACAATGTTATGTTTGACTAAAGTCAATATTCACCTTGAACCGCTTCGTGTGGTTGATATTTATTATGAATTATATTTGTTATGAATTACAATCCTCTTACGGGCATTCAATTTATTACAAGCCTTGTTCTTAGGAAAACATATATCCCAATATTATAATGAAATGGGTTATATATATTCATAGACTTAAAATATTTGTTCATTGGTAGATATTATTTAGTGTATGATTTTAAAGAGATTTCATTTTTAGCTGCATGATTGAAATAATTATGATTAACAAGATGAGTTATATAGGAAGTAAGTTCTTGTCATATGTATTGTCTATAAACGAAGTTGATTATAGAAATGATAATGGAAATTAGTACTTTGATTAAAGATGAGTACTTTGTCTAAATTAGTGATCAATTTGGTCTTTGTTCAGAGACTATCTCTCTCTCTCCTAAAGCTAATGAAGCATACTAGCTCTCTCTCTCTCCTAAAGTTGTTGAAGTTACTCTAAACACTAGTAAAGTTGTTGATGCTCTGAGACCATTGAGTCGGTAAGCCAGTGAGGCCAATGAGACCATTAATACCATTGTTACTATTGGTCCAAAGAACACTTTGATACCATTGGTACCTATGCTACTACGAAATTTTCAAGTTTGCGATGCTCCAAAAAGGATAAACACATTGACATCGTAGCCTTTGATCTTAATAACTATATTCATAATTGTCCCAAATAATTTAATACATGTATTTTACTTTGTAATAAGTAACTCCATGTAAAAGTACATTGGATGTAGCTTGGGTTGTTGGGAAAAATGATTGTTACCCTCCCTACCCAAGTTCAATTCTTGTAAGTGACATGATGCTCTTGAGATCCCCTATGTAATGCTTTGATGATGATCTTGTAAGCCCCTATGAAATCCATTAACGAATTGATTCGCGATAAAAATATGTTGACACTTGAAACTAATATAATTTTTTATTAAAATAATGAGAATTAAAATAAAATCTATTATCTTAAAAGTTGAAAAAAGTAAAACATAAACTATGTTAAGAGATTGATGGAAATATCTTTGACGTTTAGTTTATTAAGGTGTTTAAAATTGGTTTTATGTGGTCTTCCAAGAATAGAACTTATAATTTGGTTCACATCGTTAATGGTGTAATATAGTATAGTAAATATGGGAATCTCGCTAAAAAGAACACTAGTTGAAACAAATCAGAGATTGTGAAGAATACCACCATCGTTCAATAATGTTGTAATGTACGTGATTATATGAATATAAACAATATAAGTTATAGAAGATAAAGAATTCACATTAGATGTACAATAAGTCACCAAACATGAGTAAACAACAAAAACACTTGTATTATAATAGAACTAGACTATGTACAAAATTAATCATAAGCCATCAGATTCATTACTCACCAGCCTCATATATATATTGTTTCATAGATAGTTATTCAATTACAATTACTTACATTGGTATAACCGACCAACTTGACAAACTTGATGGTGGTCGATAGTAGGACCTAGTTGGCTGGTCAACTAGGTTCCTCCAAAATCCCCCCCACCAACAAAACTTTTCTTCATCTTGAAGAGAACATTGATATGTTATGGAGTTGTTTTTTTAAGGTTTCGGAATGCTTGATGTAGTTGGTGCTGCAGAAGTGATACATGCTTAGGCTATATATAATATCCCAAACAATGATATTCTATTGTTTCACTATTCTAGGGCTTACTTGTACTCTCAAAATGTGTCACAATACTAAATAAAAATTTTCATGCAAGGTGCCGAGCAAATTGCCCTAAATTATCGCTGAACTAAGGAAAATATTTTTAGAAAGAAGGTAAACACTCACCAATGATAATCAATTTGAAGATTCTCTACAGATAAGACGCATGTAGATAAAACTGAGCTGGTGAAGTAATATTGCTTCCTTCTCGGTGTTATCGCCCAACAACACGAAACCCTCTCCTCAACTAAAGGTGAGTTTTTTGGTGAAGGAGGTGCCTAATGGATCTCAGAATTTACTGAGATGTAGATATTGTCGTGCCTAAGATATTGACAAGAGCATGCAGAGGTTCTGACCCCTCTAAGAAGGATAGCAAATTGGTTCCCATGTTGAGCTGCTCACGCCCCCAGCCACACAAAACTATTGATAACTGCTCCAGATGAGCAAACTGGAAGCTGATGATCACCCTATGAAGTAGAGTGACCCTACGAATGAATATGATGCCAGTAAACGAAAGATAAAATGAGATTTAGAGACTCAACAAGTACTTTGGAGTTTTCTAGCTAAATCCACCAGCTACACACTTGTTCCTGCAAACAATCTTCTGGTTGATGCCGAAACGTTGTGTATGAATGAAATAAGGATGAAAGCTGATGGTGGACTTGAATGGCCTACCCTGAAGGAGACTAGGGTAGATATTTCATCGTCGAACCCTTGTTAGCTAAAGACGTTGTCTTCAAACCTAATTGCTACAACTGCACACTGTGCTGCTGCTCAAAAACTCCAAATCAATAATAATAATAATAGGTAAACTCTTTGGTCCAAAAACCATTCTTGAGTAGAATAGTATGTACATTTAGGTTTTTCATGTCCCTTGTAGATTTTATGCTTCACTTTTGCAGGCATGCAATTCTAATTTCATGTTGACTTTAACACTGAAGAAATAAGGCCTGTATGCTCTCCATGCTTTAGGATATGAACTCTGATGGCCTTCTTAATACACTCATGACTTAATAATATTGAATTGATGTACCTTTCTGCTCCTAGTGCTATTAGTCCATAGTTATTCCATTTTCTTTAATACCCGCTTGAACCTATGGGAATAAGATAGGTGAACGAGTGTCTTAGGGTGTTTTAGTTGAAAGAGGGCATTACAGTCCTCCCTACTCGAAATTTCTTGTCCTCAAGCAATCTCCGACCAATATACCAAATCATCTATCACTGTCTCTTCTTGTCCATATTTATCAATGAGTATATTTCGCTATTGGGTGGCTCTTCTTTTTCTTCGAATGTGTGTTTATTTTCACCCATGCTCTATATTCCCTCCCTGTATCTTCAGGGGTACCTATTGCGATTGAGAATCCTAGATTTGGATCCTTTTCCAAATTCCCTAGGGCTCATCCTACATTTGTCTGGAGGTCTAGCCGAAAATCCCTTCGCATGCCACTGTTACTTCCTTGAAGTCTTTTGTGTTGGAGTTGCCCATTTCCTTTTGCAATTCTTGTCCTCATGCCTAAATATGTTGGTCATCCCCTTTGTTGTGGATGACCCTAAAGCTTCATTGGAATTCCCCTTAGGACTACCCTTTTCCCATATGGTGCTAAGAATTCCATCTCTAATGTTTGGTAATTGGTTGGGTATTTCCCAATTGAGTACAACCATTGTAATCCCAAAACAATGCTTGTGTCTAGCACATCTACCACATAAACTTGTCCGCCAATGTATAATTCCCAAGATGTACCTTTGAATGAGGTATCCTCTATGTGAATTTCATCTTGTGATTTCCATCCATGACAATGGTAAAGCCCTCAAAGTCCTCAATGGGAAATATTTTTCTCTCTACCCAAGAGACATCTATAAAGTTATGGGTGGCCCTACCATCAATCAAAGCAATGGCATGTTGTCCTTGGATACTTCCCCTGATCCTGATAGTATGGAAGGCGGGGACTCCTTTAACGGTAGCAATAGTGGCTCTCTATGGAAATTGCTCCAATTCTGTACTTTGTAATTCTCCATCTGGTTTCTGCTCCAACTCATCTTCATCACTGCTATCTGGAAGTACCTCGATGAGGTGTACCTTCCCTTTAACCATACATCTGTGGCTGGGTAGCCAAGTTTCTTTGCAATTGAAACATAAGCTCTTTCTTCTAAAATATCACCGTGTGTCTTCGTTCAACCATTCCCTTTGTGTGATTATCCTTTTCCTATTTTCTAGGAGATTGGTAGGTTTTTCCTTATTTTCTGGGAGATTGGTAGGTTTTTGTCGTGGCTTGTTCTTTGGCATAGAATCTTGTAGGTCCATATTCCTACTAATATCATCTTGCAAACTAATTGTCCTGCAAGCCTTCACCCATCCACAGAGTGGATCGGATAGTGCCTCCATAAATAACATAATCAACCAACTTTGTAATATGTTAGATACCATATATGTAACTCTCTGGAATTCAGATATGAATGTGTTTTCACTACATGTCTACTTGAGCTCAGCAATATCCCTAAAATGAATCTCTGGGTCCTTCTTACCAAAGCATCCCATAAGCCTCTGTGTGAAGTCACTGTAGGAAGTGATAGTGTTGTCACCCAATGTCACAAGTCTATGGTACCACCACTCATGTGCTTCCATGTCTAAATTTCAAGTAACCAACTTGATTTCATCTGTCTCTGTCATGGGGTTAAGTTAGAAATAGGTATCTAACTTCTGTACCCAAATTTTGGCTGAACAGCTAGATGTCCCATCAAAGTTGGGGATAGTAAGTCTCCCCAATGTGCGTTTCAACTCAAAATTCTGATTGAATGCACTATTGAACCCTCTTTGCCTCTTCCTTCTTTTCATGTTGAAAAATTCTGATAAAGTCATGGTTGAATGGAACTCATATCCCAAATCCCTATAATCCTGTAAGTATGCTCCAAATGGTTCACTAGGCTCTACTAGCATGACTGCTCCTGCTACTACATCTTCCAAGAAGTGAGGCATAGTAGGTCTACTGGAAGTTTTGTTATATATTTGGGGTGTGTTTCACATATTAGTGTATCCATGCCTCCCACTACTACTAGTAGATCCTCTATCTACTAGTGAAAAAGGTATACCGCTATGAACTAGTTCTAGTTTCAGAGCCAATTTGTTTATTGCATGCAATAATTCCTTTGGCCCTTTGGCTTGGTCATTCAATGCACTTACCAAACTGCAAAATTCCAACCTATATTCCTCTTCTCTTGTTATTTTCCCTTTATCAGAGGGTATACATGTTGGGTTAATGTCTGAGTTGGTATCTTCTAACCGGATATACTCAAATTCCTATTCCTTAGTGTACCTACTCTTATTTCTCCTATAGGTTACAAAAGTGTCTTCTTCTATATTCATTTACTTCTCATGTTCAACACCACAACTAGAGAGGAACATGCTATGATACCACTGTAATATCGCAAATATTGATATTCTACTATTTCACTATTATAGGGCTTAAATGTACTCTAAAAATATGCAAGAATACCGAATAAAAAATTGCATGGAAGGTGTCGGGAAAATGACCCTAAATTATAACTGAACTAGGGAAAATATTTTTAGAAAGAAGGTAAAAACTTACCACTGATAATCAAGTTGAATATTCTCCATAGATAAGACACATGCAGATAAATCTAAGTTGGTGAAGCAATATTTCTTCCTTCGTGATGTTACCGCCCGACAACATGAAACCCTCTCCTTAGCTAAAGGTGATGTTTTTGGTGAAGGAGGTGCCTGATGGATCTGATAATTTACCATGATGTATATATTCATGTGCCAGATAAAATGAGCAGAACATGCATAGGTTTTGACCCCTCTAATAAGGATACCGAATTGGTTCCGCTGTTGAGATACTCATGCCCCTAACCACAAAACAATGCTAATAACTGCTTTGGATGAGAAAAATGGAAGCTGATGATCACCCTATGTAGTAGAGTGACCTTGAGAATGAATATGATGCTAGTATATGGAATATAAGCTGAGATTTATAGGCTCAACAAGCACTTTGGGTGTTTTGAGCTAAATCCCCCAGCTGCACACGTGTTCCTACAAACAATATACGCATGGATGCCAAATCGCTATGTATGAATGAAATAAGGATGAAAGGTGATGGTGGACCTAAATGGCTTACCGTGAAGGATACTAGGGTAGATGTTTCACTACTGAACCCTTCATTAGATGAAGATGCCGTCTTCAACCCAAAATTTCGCAGCTTCACATTGTGTTGCTGCTCAAAAGCTCCAAATCAACAATAATAATAATAGATAAACTCTTCAGTCCAATAACCATTCTTAAATAGAATAACATGTAATTTTAGGGTTTGCATGTCACCTTTAGGGTTTACACTTCACTTTTGCATGCATGCAATTCTAATTTCGTGTTGACTTTAACAGTAAAGAACTAAGGCTTGGATGCTCCGCATGATTTAGGTAAAGAGATCGCCAACTCATAAGAACTACGTAAGATTCATTATGGAACACACAAAGAAAGAAGATCAATAGTTGAGATTGAAGCCGTAAGAAGATCAATGAATGATAAGAATTATGGAAGCTTCATATGAAATGTGCAAGAAAACAAATCAATGTTCAAGTTTGAAGCAACAAGAAGATCAACGACTCATAAGAGTTACGAAAGGATTAAGGAGTGCACAAGGAAATCAACATCTCACAGGATTTGCGGAAAAATTAAAGCAGAGAGATAAATGTTATATGTCAAAAAGAGTAGTTCTAAAATCCGAAATCCGCATTACAAAAGGACAGTTGCGAAAAGATGAATATTTTTCATTAAAAATGGGTTTTCTAATCGTGACAATCTCCATTGTGGAAGGTTAATTGCGGAAGGTTAAATTATAAAGGGTTAAAATGTGTTTTTCAATCCACATTTGTGGAAGGATTGTTGCAGAAGGCTCATTACAGAGGGTTAAATTTTGGTTGTAAGTTTGATAGAAACTCACAATCCAAAATCCAGACTGTGGGAGGGTCCATGTGGAATGATCCTTGTGGAAGGATAATTTCGGAATGGTCGTTGCGGAATGAGCATTGTGGAAGAACAATAAATTTAGTTATTTAGGATTAAAACAATGAAGAAATTTTGAAAACATAATTATTCAGATTTGGAATTGGAGTTTGAGGAAAGGTTACTCAAACTAGTAAGGACAAGGAGGTGAATTAAACTATCATTGCTAAATATTTTCTTGTAACATTTAGGGATTTTAAAAATGTGTTTGTAGATATATCATATAAGATTTATTTATTTATTTTTTGATTATTAGGGACATTACACAAAGAGTTTTGACCTGATTTTTGGGAATATGCCTCTTGCATCACTTGAGTTCTCACTCAGTAGCTTTCACCATTTGTCATTTCTGCTTGTGGGTCAGCAAACACATTTTAACGGCTACTTCAGTTCTGATTCCTCTCACTATTTTATTTATTCAATAATAATAGTCCATTGTATTCATTTTGACTTTATTGTCAACATATTTCAAACAAATAAATATTCCACATAATAAATAATTAACAATTGTTCAGTGTATAACATACACCTCCCCTTAAAGTATAACACCATCCTTGGTGTTATTCTTTCTTTGTCTTTCATTCCTCTATTATTTCATCTTGAATTAGAACTATATATGTCTTCAGTATATTACTTTACAATTCCCAAGTGGACTCCTATGGACTAAGGTTGTTCCATTGCACCTTGACTTGTCTGATGGTACGGTTCAAGAGTAAAATTTATTGGGGCTATCGAGAATACGTTCTGGTTCCACTTGAAATTCTCCTTCGGGTTCCGCCTATATAAAATTCTAGTCAATCACATGAGTATCATCATGACCGTATTTATTTAAACATGAAACAAGAAAAACATTATGTACTTTTATTGTAATTGTTAATGCCAGCTCATATGCCACATGTCCAATCTTTGCCAAAATTTCAAATGACCCACAATACATGGGCACCAATTTTGAGTCTTTCCCCAATCTTAGGGAGATTTTCTTAGGTTTTACCTTTACATAAACATGTTCCTAGAACTCTCATGGAGTTCTTTTTAATTCGACATAACTCTTTTGTCTATCTTAGGCAACCTTCAAATTATGTTGTACTTGTTTCATTATTAGTACCATATCTTAATAAACGATGTCTTAACATTATTCTGTCGATAGTACTGATCCAATAAATTGGAGTATTACACTTTCGTCCATACAAAATATCAAATGAACATAATTCAACTAAAACAAGGAAGTGATTGTTATACACAAATTCTACTAAATGCAAGTAATCTTCCCAATTACCTGGTTTATCCATTATGAACATTCTAAGCATGTATTTGAAAATCTCACGTACTCTTTTAGTTTTTCTGTCAGTTTACAAATGATATGTGGTTCTAAAATTTAATTACATTCCTAATTCTTTAAATAAAGGCTTCCAAAAGTTTCCCGTGAATTTTGCATATTTGTCCATGATTAGGATCTTAGGTACACCGTGCAACATGAAAATTTATTTTATAAATATATCAACAATGTTAACAACCTTATATGTAGAATTTACTAAAATAAAGTGAGCTTCCTTACTTAATTTATCTACTAAAACCATGATTGAGTCATGTTGTTTAACATCCTTAGCTAAACGAGTTATGAAATCCATGTTGATGATTTCTCATTTCCATTCTGGAATGGGGAATGGTTGTAATAATTGCGATGGATGTTGGTGTTCATTATTTACTTGTTGGCATACAATGTAGTGTGCTAAATATTCTACTACTTCTTTTTTCATATTAGGCCAAAAGAAATCATCCATTGTGAGGGTAATCATTTTCTTTGATCTAGGATGTCCTGAGTAAGGTCTTTTATATAATTCGTCCATAATAATTAATCTAATATCTGTTGAATTTGGTATATATAATACACCTTTGTGTAATAATAACCATCTTCCATTCATACTAATATATGTTTTTACTTCATTCATTTCATTTTCTACGGTCTTTTCTTTTTTTCTTTTATTTTTTTATACTCTTAGTCAAAATTTTCCGCATTTAAAATTGTATTTTCTAAATTTTATTCATAGTTGTTGATTGCACACAACAAATTTGCATGACAAATTAAGGCGTATGAAAATTTATTCTCTTTTCCTTTTGTATGTTTTATTTCAAAATCATATTCGCTTAGAAATTATAGCCACCTAGATTGTCTAGAATTACGACTATGTTGTTCAAATAAATATTTTAGGCTTATATATCAACATAATTGTAATGCTAGCGTCATAATCTTAATACTAATTCAAAAAAACTATGTCATGTCCTATGAGTGTAGGAAGGTAAAGGAACACGAGAGGAATTATGCTACTCGTGACCTAGAATTAGTTGTTATCATTCATGCACTAAAAATGTGGTGACACTATGTCATCGAAAGAAGATTCTCATTAATATAAGGTAGTGGGTGTTCCCATTTCTTTTGTTGTTGTAGGATTTTGCTGTTTATATTTTTTATAATTATTCCCTTGGTATCCCTAATAATTATTCTCATCGTTCTTATAAAACTTTGTACCTTTCTTTTTTTGTTCAAAATTGACACGTCTGTTATTTTTCGAGTTAGGTATGGTCTCTCGTTTGTTTTTATTTTGTTGATATCAGAAGTTTTCTTTTCTGATTACCTCTTCCAGATTTTTTGGATTATCGTATTTGATTCTCTCTTTAACCATAAAAGGTAAATGACTGAAGAAACATTGTATTTTTGGTTTCTCATCAATAATATAAGACACATAACGTAATAAAGTTAAGAATTTGTTGTAAATTTCTTTCATGGTCATGGAACCTAATCGTAATTTGTAGGAATCTTTAGCTTTTTCCACATAATATTGTCCTAATAAATATTTTCATTTGAAATATTTCTTAAAGGTTTTCCATGTTACTTAACGTTATTTGATGCCTTTCACTTTCTTTGTGCCTTGCCACCAAATATCAAATTTTCCTGTTAAGTTATAAATTGCAATTTTTGCTTTTAATTTATCTAAATAGTTACAAATATGGAAGTATTTTTTTATTCCAAAAAACCAAATTTTGGCTTCTCCTCCTTTTTTGATTTATCCATTGAACATAGCAGTTTTGATATTTTTGAATTCACTAAAATTTCTTCATATAGTTTGTATTTCATTTTCTTCTGGTTACTATCGCTATTTTCACTAGAATCTTTATTTTTTTTCAGTATTATGTTTAGCTGATTCTTCGCTTGAAGATTCAGTCACATGTTTAGAAAATTCCAGTTTTCTTACCTTACGTTTATACCGTGTAGTTTTTTCCATCTTATGTTTGGGTCTCTATTTTTCTCTTTTTCATTACTGTGCAGTTTAGTGAGTGGAACATTATTTAACTCTGCATGTTCTTTTAAAATACGTTTGTTATATTCCTTAAAATTTTTTAGTTATGTCCTGAAAAATTCTACTGTTTGTAGGAGTTCATATCAGTTATTTTTCCTTCTTTCATTCAAATTTACCCATATTTCACTGTCTCTAATGTTACCTTTTTCATTATTTATTGGATCCTTAAGATGTGATTCTTCTTCAGCATACATTCCCATATCTACCATGATTCCTACAAAACAAGGTTATTATTCTCTTCATTTTGCAAGACAATCAAACCATAACGAATAAAGTTAGTTTTCTATTTTAATCAATTTGGGTGTTGGGGTTTTTCAGGACAAGTGTTATAACCATGCTCTAATAACATTTTGTCACGTACAAGTAATTTCCATAATAATATTTTTTTTATCATTTATAGATTATTACTCTACTTTTTGTAACATGTTCTCATATGTTGGAGTACATTAATATTCATCAGAACATATTATTTACTTGAGTCTGTTGATAAGTTTTTATCTCGTTATTGGTTTAATCACAGGTTTTGTATTCCATTTGGCGTGGTCTCCATTTACATTGACAACTTGGTCGCATCCTCACTAAGGTGATGTTTAAGTCTTCGAGTTTATTTTCATAATAGTTTTATTACCTAGGACATAATCCTATACCTATGGCTTAGAGCTATCTACACTCTAAAATATAACATTTATTTGTTTAAGCTTATATTAAACACACCCTTCATATGAGTTTCTTTGGCAAAGGTGGTGATATAATTGTTTATTAGCTTGATGGAAGTTTCTTCAATGATGTTGGAAGGCTTTGTAGAAACCATAAGACTTATACAATGGCTTAAAGTCCTATCTCGCCGGCTTTACCAACCATGAAAGTTATAGCTTATAATATAATGTTTATATAAATATATATGCTGGAGTTTCCATAGGTGATACAAGTGGATGCCAACAATATTATGAGGGTTTAATGAAAGATTTAACAGCTTGTATTAATTTTATTGTCATAACCCTGGCTGCGAGTTGACAATGCATTTAAGCACATTTAATGGCATGGTTGTTACGCATACGTTGTGGAAAGAAGTTGATCCTAACCCTCCATTTTTCATCAATCTTATTCAAATATTTTCATAGGGTTTTATGTGGAATTGAGTTGTAGTGAGGGTTTTTCATTGCATTCAATTGTTCTTGTCTCATTATATGCTAATGGAGGCTTTATTTTGATGCTCAGCCACTCCATGGGATGCGTTGCAACCAGACTTGCCCTTCGTGGTATGTGAATGAGTGTTTATTTTATGCTCTGTAAATTTTCGAGTTTGTGTGAAGGCTTATCAGTCGTAAATGGAAAATATGGCTACCATTACAGTCTCAACCATTCATGATTTATCATGAGGTTTAAGTGGAAGCTCAGAATCCTTCCTTCATTTTCTCGAATAGGCATTGGATCCTACAAGTTTTTAATTAATAGGTAGGGAAGAAAACACTTCCATATTATGCTACAATTTCATTTTTAAAAGGTTTTTCTTAGCTTGAAATAATGTTAACATATTTTGTTTCTTTTTGCGTAAGCAGAGCAAGAAGAGAGAGCTAAGAGGAGTCGACACTTGGACCTCTACGTGTCTTAGCAAGGTAATCTTATTCGTTGGTTGAACAATTAAAATAATTACATTCATTATTAACTAGGTTTCTTATAACTTTGTCATTTTGTTGACAGGGGAAGTTAGGGTACATGCGAAAGATTTGGATAAGTTTGCTTCACCCTTCACTAGTGGAAAATAAGATATTAGTGACCAAAAAAATGACCAAAATCCACATATAAATGACCACTTTTGGTTTGGCGATCGATGGTGGCTAATTTACAGTCTTTTATTACACGACTAAAATTGGTCATTTTTATTTTGGTCATTTATAGCTTGTCAGTTGATCATTAATTTGGTCATATATTTGAATCAATGACCAAATATATGACCACATTTATGATCAAATTAATGATCGCATGACAAACTAGAATATGACCAAATTTGGTCGCGTAATAAAAGACCGTAAATTAGCCACCAAAACTGCTTTTTGGCCATTGATATGCGAATTTTGGTCATTTATATCTCATTGTTTGGTCATGTATCTCTCAAATTTTGGTCATTTTATATGCAATTTTTGGTCATTAATCTCATTTATTGGTCACTAATTTAGTCATTTTTAGTCATTTTATGTGTGGTTATTATATTTTAGTAGTTTTAATGGTGTCCATTATNGTTTAATATGATATTATGTTTAAATGAAAAAAGGAATCATACATTATTTATCATCATCTAATACACATATGAATTATACAATGTCACATTAATCAGTTAATTACAACACTTCTAAATAATATAAAGTACAACCATATTATAAGTTTTAAACCGCACAAATTATATTATATGAAATGTCAAGTATTACAATAAATATCAGTTTTCTCAAAAACTATCTTCATGTAACTTTCCATGAAAATCATCTAGGACATCGATGACTTTTCTAAATATTACAATGGCTAAAGCATCCCACTTGTACTTGGCTGCTAAGCCATGCTTAGATCCCACGACAGCTTCAAAACCATACTTAGCAGCTTGAAACCCTCAGCAACAAGATCGTCATACTCAATGGAAAATCCTCAGCAAGAAGGTCTTCATACTCAATGACCCACTTTTTGAGCTTTCTATCTACGCACGTGCTTCTGTATCCGCACTGCATGTGCTTCTAAGCTTTCTAAGCTTTCTGAGATTTATATCTATGCACATGCTTCTATATCCTCACTGCAACAACCTCCCTCCTCATGTTGTTATAAATCTTTTGAGTAAGGTTACCTACAAACAACACACGTTAAACTATAAATATTGTTGCTCGCTAAAAAGAGAAAACAAATAGCTGAAAAAATGTACATAGTAATTTCACAAGATTTAACATGGAAAAAAGAAGTAATTCCAACAAACTACATGTGTACTCAAAATGAATAAGTATTTAGAACCAGAAGACCTACAAAAAAATGAACATGAAATACCTCTCCATAATGCTTGGAGATTAGTGGAATCATTGGGAAAAGAAAGAAATTCTTTCCAAGCAATATATGAACGAACTTTGCATTGAATAATTATTGCTGAATTTCCCAATACCTCAATTCTTCTAACATCTAATTCATCAATTTGACTCGCTCTAAGGAAAACCTTGGTTTTCCCTATCTGAATAGTAAAGGAAATTTTAGGTTGTTTTTATTAGCATTTGAACCAAATAAAATAGTGGTGGAAGAATCCACAACGTTAGAACATATACACTTCAATCCTATTCTGAATCACACTGAAAAAGATGGAATCTAAAACCTAACAAAGGCACAGAATTGAAGGGCATATAGAAAATTCCATGTGGAGTGAACATAACAGTGGTCGTAATAATTTTCAAGTTGGCTTACTCAGATATGGGAAAAGAAATATTGCCATTAGTGTCGACCTTTCAAGTCATGGAAAATAAAGGTGGCTACTAAGCGCAGAGTTATGTTTGGGCCCTTAAATTTACAATCTCAAAATAAAAATCAAATTATCTATAGGAAGAATATTTTTCAAGCACCCCTCACCATTCTACTAACATCTAAAGAGAAGCTATTCCACTTTGAGAAAGGAAAAAGTGGTTCAACCTACTTGAAAACAGGACCACCTTCCTCCCAATGAATCCCCTGTCTTGGAAGATGAGGTTTTCTTCTAAGATTAGGATAGGGCTACATGCAAAGTATGATAGGTGAAAGCAAGAATTTTCTATACTGTGTAAATTGGAGTATGTCAAAAACTACTCTGTTTTTATTCACCACGGAAGATGAGCTTAGGTCATCAAGAAAAGGCATTAAAAATCGATAGCCAAATACTGTACATCAAAAACAATTTTGAGTATCTATAGGATTTAAAATGTAATATCAATTATAGAATGTAAAATGAAGTGCATTCTACATTTGTCACCTTTTTTATGCATTTTTCCATTAGACTTCAAATTATAAGTCCACGGATAACATTTTCCACATATATTCCAAAGTAGCAAGAAGAGGTGAAGGAGACTCATTTATACCCTAGTTCACTCTCTAGCACAAACACTCTCCTAAACACTGAATCAACTACAACAACAGCTGATGTAACATGCACTTTTCCCACATGAAAGTAAAACTTTGCACGTAAACTCATATAATACATATGGTAAAGAACTAAACAAATCATGTATGGACATTAGGAATAAAGAACCTTAGGATAAAGAAAATAGACCTAAACAAAATACAATACAGACATTCGATGTATGTCATATTAGTATCATTGGATGTTTGCACTGGTTGTTCACAAATTATTGATTGTTACAATTAATTTGCATATGGTTGTTCTCATAGTGGTTGCAATGATCCATGACACTTTTCAAATCACCTTCCCCAAAGAGGGGGTCAATTGTAGAAACCCACTGGCTCTTTGTTGTGTGCCTTGAAGAGAATGAAACCATACCGATATGTGCAATGGCTTATTGAAGGGAATTAGAGTCTTCCAAGTTTTTTCACATGTTTGCACAAGTTTAGGCAAACCTCTTGTGTGATCAGGCTTCTGTTATAAATTTCCCTGATAGGTGACAATTTTCATTGCTCTGTTTCTAAAATTCTCTTGTAGTTGTAGAGAAATTGGAAAATTGTTCATACAAGAGTAGTTGTTTCATATTAAAGGAAATATATGGTTTTTTCCCCTTCAACATCGCCCTCCAAATTACATGAATTTTTTCCCCATGGCTTTTGAAGGAAATATTACCTGTGTATTTTCTCACTGGAAGCTACACAAGCTTGTTCTGATTTTTTCCAGTGCTTGTTATGTACAAAATCCTTAGACTAATGAAATGGTGAAATCTAGATGAAACCAATGCATTCAACTGGTAGAGAACTACAGAAAAAAATTTCATGGTGTGAGGAAACATAATTTAAAAGCTATTTGTGCAACCAATAATAGGAGAAAAGTTTGACCAATAAACAACTGTGTAACAGACTAGGAGGTATGTAATTTTTGCGTCTAGAAAAATGAGGAAGTAATGTGATGATAGATATTATTACATGTGTAGTGCTGAAAACATATCAAGACGATTTAAGGTGATTCCATTGCTGATTGCAATGTTTATTTCATGCAGCATTCTAAATCTCGAGTCATCCATATCTTAGTCATCCATGTAGAACACTATAGGAGACTAGTTATTGGTATAATTGAATTCAATACATAGGCATGTAACAATCCAGGAGGTATGTTATTCTCATAGGTAGAAATGTGATGACTATTGAGATGATAGATATTATGACACACGTAATGCTAAAAACATGCCAAGACAATTTGGGGTGATTCCATTGCGGAATGATGCTTATTATTTAATGTGGCATGTCGATTCCTCAGTCATACACATAGATAAATATAAGAGACTAGTTATTGGTTCAATACATACTTTTCAAGTCAATAGAAGGACAACCACATCTGGGGCACAATCTAGTTATTACTTTACATAATTAATTATTTGCTACATTGTGATCTGATTTCTCTAAATATAGTATTTTTTATTAATTTCCAAGAAGAAGAGATAATCAAAATCAGAATAAGAGGAAGGAAATAAATCAATTTCATTAATAATTTTGCAATATCTTAGTAAGAACTTAGCAAACAAAACATATTTTACCTTTGGAACAGTTTTCTCATCTTTGGATTCCTCAGAGTCTTCGCTCCCATATTCCTTAGAACTGCTCTCCTCCTTTCTGGAAGGGGCTTTGATGATATGTCCTGCATTATGTGCAACAAAACATAAATAATTTCCATGAAAACCTAACAAACAAAGAGAAATAAAAAATTATTGACAGCCAACTCATCTCATTGCAAAGCAAACTAATAAACATGCACATACCTTTTGAGTTTCCAAGCTTGCTACTTTTTTGTTTGGGTGGGAAACCTTTGCTATAGGCTCCTAACAAATCCAAATAACAAAACAAATACTCTATTGTGAACATTTTTAAAATTATAGCAATGCTACAAAAACCCGCTAACATAAAGTAATATTTTATAGATTCTAGAATCTAGATATATAATAAAGGCCTTTCATAATAAAATTATAAATTATAAAACACAAAACACGTCATCAGATGATTCATCTTCACTGTTGTCGTCTTCACTACTTTCTTCTACTGGTTTCCCTTTGGAAACATTTATTTTCCCTGTAACCTTTTTTTGCAATGGATTTTTGCATCTAGATAACCCATTGCACATTCATAATTAAGTCAAGGCACCAACAAATCAGACTCTTTAAGGAATAAATGCAGTTTTTTTCTGAATTAAATATTTAAGGAACAAACCATATCACCTTCTCTTCTTCAAAATCACATTCAAAACTATCCCTTGATTTTGTTTTACCATTTCTTAATTCCACAACTTACCCATTCTTTGCCAACACTTGGGTTTTCTTTGCTGGAGCAACCACTTCAATTACAGGTTCCTGTACACACTACCATTGCATGTTGAATACACTAAAAACCTTCCTCTTGTTTCAAAAATTTGAAATCTAGATAAATGTTTAAGTTTCAGACGTAGACATAAAATAATAAAGATTGCCTATAATTTTAGATAAACAATTTTATTCTACTCAATATTTCGATCTTATCATCATCCTTGTAAATTAAACTCTTCAAAAGCTCAACTTTTATTTCAACTTTTCTTTGTGTCTTATCTGTTAAGTACATAAAATATTCAACACTTGCCTCATCTAAAGAGTCCTCCTCACTGCTACTACTCTTTGTTTGAAGCTTTGCCAAATTAGGCTTTTTCCTTGTGGGAAGTTTAATCTGAAGAGGAAAAATGCCACAATGAGATTCTAATTATAACATGAAATAACTCATCAAAGATTATTAAAAGGGCCCATCAACAACATTACTTCACAAATCAAACTTTTTGATAGAATAATAGAATAGAATTACATTGGAAAAATTCTTGCTCGTATGAAAAAGTCTCCTCAAGTATACTTCTAATGTGCATTTATAATGTCAAGGATCAGCTAAATATTCTACTCATCTTAATCTATTTTGACTGCACATATGGGTTCCAGTGTTTCCAATGAAAAGATCCTAAGATATTCCTTTGCAAAAGTAGAAACGTTTAAAGCATTTTATACGCAATAGCACATGATAGGTTCAATGTAATACCTTGGTTTTTATATTTGGGATATATTATATCAAAGTATATACATGTTCTAGAAATGCTTGTCATATAGCTAGAAAATATAGGATGTTTATTGATCCATTCACCTGCTGCTAATTTAATGAAACATATTGGCAAGACAGGTCTTTGAACTTGTCATCAAAAGACAATGAAGCCTTTGAGTAATTGAAAAAATAGTATCTGCAGAAATAGGCTTCAAATCTTGAGAAAAAGGATTAACTTAATCTCCAATTCCTCTTTTCTAGTTAGAAACAGTTTCCTGAATTTGTTATTCTAATTTCTTAGAATTTCTTATTGTATTATTTTTTAGAAAAACAATTATGGATTGTGTTAACATCAATATTTCAACTATTCCATTTACCTTGCATTTTCAAATTCGAAGAAAACTTTTGAAGTTTAATAGTGGAATTTTCTGTTTGAAAACAGGTTAGAAATGTGATTGGAGACAAAGGGTTATAAGTTGTTGCTAATACTTGCAAAACACTGAAAAGAATTAGGGTGGAATGAGGAGAAGATCATCCAACTTTGGAGGATGAACATGGTAGGGTTTCTCACAAAGGGATTTCATTAGTAGCTCAAAGTTTCTCCCTTTTTGAGTACATTTATGTCTATGTTTCAGATATATACAACTCAACATTGGAGACTATTGGTGAATGTTTCAAAAATATGAAGGATTTCCGGTTGGTCTTGTTAGATAAAAAAGATTTACCAATGGACAATGGAGTAATGGATTTTCCATGTGGATGCCAAAAACTTTGTAGGTTTTCATTTTATGTAAGGCCTGGATCATTGACCGATACAGGTCTTGCTTATATTGGTAAGTACATCACTAATGTCATGTGGATTCTGTTAGGTTTTGTCAGTGAAACTGGCCAAGGTATTTTTGAGTTTTTTAAGGGTTGCCCAAATTTGGAAAGGATAGAAATTAGAGGTTGTTCTTTTAGTGAATTTGCATTTGAAACCGTATTTATTTGTCTGAAATTGATGAAGTACATATGGGTTCAATCGGTCAATTAAATGCAAATATGGGAGAGTGTGTCAATGGACTTTGCCGGAGCGTTAATAGGTCGAAGGGAAAAGTTCCTAAACGAAACATCTTTCTATGTTTCTATGAACCTAGCTAGAGGACTAATCAAAGGTGTAGATGTGAGGGATCACTTCAATGCATCGAAGGATTGCTGGGATGACCTAGAATCTGTCCTTCAAAACCCTAGGCTAGAACGAGAAGCCACCCAGTAACCACTAATAAAAAATGATCATAATGCTGCGAAGATTCCCTTACCTGGTGAATTCTACTCTGCTCAAAAGTAAATATAATAAATGGAAAATCCATACAGTAGAGGAAGGCATGATAAAATTCACATAGTTCTGAATCAACTGGTTCTTTTTCTGGATATCAATATCGATATATATCTGCTTCAACTAGCTACCAATCTCCGTAGTGTCAAGGTTCACGGTTTGTTGATTTCTCTCGATTTTTTCACCATTTTTGGAAATGAAGTTTTCAGGGCTCTAGTCAATTTTTTTGTTGAGAACAAAATTTTCAAACATTATTTGATTGAGCTTTGGGTGGATAGATATTTGACCCATATATTGATGAAATCAAAATCGTGAAATATAACTTATGTTAGAGACTGCAATGATGGGCAAAGCATAATTGGGCATTATGGACATCAATAAACACAAAGTACTCCTTTGTGAACTCGGGACATGTATTTCTTTGATAACATTACCAAGGAAACCCTCAATGAACCCAGATCTGATAATTTAAATAATTGCAGCTGAAAACACATGTTTTTTTTATACCAATAGAAACTACAAAAAATAGTGAGAAAATCTTACCTATTCTTCCTTGATGCGAAGTGCCTCCTCATGTATCAAGATTTTATCAAGATTTCATATGCATGGAAACAGATAATTTCAAGAATTACGAGAATGGTAACACCACCGAGTAAATCCTCAATGAACGCAAATCTGATAATTTCAAGAATTGCGATTGAAGATGGACGTTTTTTTATACCAATAGCAAATAGAAAAAAATAGTGAAAAATCATACCTATTCTTCCTTGATGGGTCACACCTCTGCCTGTATCAATATTTGATATGCCTCACAAGAGATAATTTCAATAACTATGGGACAAGCTGAAGACATGCGTTTTTTTTACCAATAGAAAATAAAAAAACCTTTGTGAAAAAATCTTTAGTGTTCTTCCTTAATGGGTAATGCCTCTTCCTATATCAATATTTGAAGACAACAATGGTTTTGATGTATTTTTCTTCTCCCATCGATGAAAACTAGAAGAATAACTAAAACTCTTTAGCTAATTCACATTTAGAACCTCAACTCAAACACATAAATTTTGTTGCGAAAGGTTTTCATGGACAAATAACCATATAATGCAAAGGTTGTATTACAATATCTTTTTGATTTCTTAGTTTTTGTATTTTGTATAATTATTTTTTAAGATTATTCATTATATTTTAATTAATATTATATATTACAAATATAATTTGAATGTTATATACCTATTATATAATCTAATTTATATGTATAATATTTACCAGCGTAGATCCAAATCCTAGGCTCTACTAAGCGTCGAGAGGGATCAAATCTTTGGAGGTGCAAACCTCTTTTTAATTATTGCACTCAACTATCAGCTTTGGTGTGATTCACACCAACATATTTTTATTTAAGGTCGACATATAATATTTTTATTATTAATATTTAATATTATTTATGGCCAACATAATATTTTTTATTATTTTTTATTTTGTTAGGAAAGAACGTTAGAACATATACCCCATACATGGTTTTAAAACCATGTACAAGGCCCTTCTAAAACCATGGGTTGTTGAGGAGGCCTTCCACATGGTCTTAAAACCATTTGCAACTATCTCCTAAATCATGTACAATAAAATCATGGGTTGTTTAGGAGGCCTTGCACATGGTTTTAAAACCAATTGCTAGACCCTCCTTAACCATGTACAATAAAACCATGGGTTGTTTAGGAGGCCTTGCACATGGTTTTAAAACCATGTGCACGACCAAATTTTTTTTTGCGGATAACTCAATTTTTTATTTTTTTGGTAAGTAAGAACATTACAACATCTCCCCCATATTGTGTTGTTTTTGTGGGGGACATTTCTTTTGCGGATAATTGAATATTTTATTTTTTATTTTTTATGGCCAATATTTATAACAGAAAAGTTACATAAAGTTACATAACTTTACAAGATCTCCTCTATAGTGGGATGTAAAAGGCCTTTGAGCCCAAAAATATAAAATTAAATTAGATCCAAATCCTAGGCTCTATCAAGCGCCGAGATGGATCAAATCTCTCGAGGTGCAAAACTCTTCTTAGGTATCCATTGATTTGATTCAAACCAAAAGACACATATTTTTATTTAAGGTCCACATATAATTTTATTATTATTAATATATAATATTATTTATGGCCGACATATAATATTTTTTATTTTGTTAGGAACGAACATTGCATCATTTCCCCAAACATGGTTTTAAAACCATATGCAAGGCCCTCCTACAATCATGGGTTGTTAGGAGGCCTTGCACATGGTATTAAAACCATTTGCAAGGCCCTCCTAAACCATGTACAATAAAACCATGTGTAAGGCCAACATTTTTTTGCGGATAATTCAATTTTGTGTTTTTTTCTTGACCCACATATTTTTTTTACGGATAATTAAATTTTTACTTTTTTATTGTTTTGTTAGGTAGGAAGATTAAAACATCTTCCCCCATATTAGATTGTTTTTGTGGCCGACATTTATTTTGGCCTATTAGAAAAATTAGTTTTTATTAATAAAAATAAAGTTATGAAAGTGATATTATTTTTTATTTTGTGTTACAAAATCTCTCCGATAATATTCAATATCACTATTATTTTTTGCCGACATGTTACAAACTTTACATCATGTTGCAAGATCTCTCCCATAATATTCACTATCACTATTATTTTTTGCCGACATGTTAGTAACGTTACATCACGTTACAAGATCTCCCCCATACTGGGCTATAGAGCACCTCTCTGCGCAATAAACATAGATTTATTATGGATTTAATGAAAGATCAAATTTTTTTAAGTATAATATAAAAAACAAGCCAATAAATTAGACTCTATTGATATATCCAAATTTAGAATGGATAGTTTAAATATAGCAATATAATAAATAAAATACAAAAATTATATTTGAAAAAATATACATTGATTTCTAATTTCTTAACAGTATCCAGCCATAACTATAAGAAAGTATATTAGAGAAATGATATGGGAAAGCATCGAGTAAATAACTATGGGAAACAACTAATTGATTTCATGAACTCCTGCATTGTTCCAAGATGAATCTTATAAAAAGAATAAGCCAAATAAATGCGAAAGGTCGACATAAACAGAATCAGATTGCATAAATGTGCGCACTCCAATTTATTTATTATTAACTAATGGTAAAGCTAGCTATTACCCTGTAGATTTCACAATCCCACAAAAAACAATGTATATAGCTACATATATTTGATTTTCTCTTCATACTGAAATATTCTGGGTGGGTTTGTTACAGTCATTTGAGAAGGACGAATGGATGAATTATGAAATTCTTTTCAACATAAGCATCACATTCTAAGATTGCAGATTGAAGAGATGAAACACATGGTTTTCACCTTTAGTCATAATGAAATCAACATATTTACCTCTTGTTTTCAACGATTCGTAATACAAAATTCCGTGATCTATTAGGAGATCATTCCCTACCGCAAATACCATCAGTAGAGGATACACCAGACTCGACCGAGCCGGTGAACATGGTCCAACCGGGTTGCAAAAAGGGTGCTCTATGTCCGCTCCCTCAAGAAGAGAGATACTCCATATTGCATTCACAACCTTATTGAAACCCTTCATTTCCGCCTCTGCCCCATGTTCGCATCCTATTGCTTCTTCCCAGAAAAGAATTAAATCCATAATCTCCTCAATTCCTTAATGGTGCTCTTGGAGTTATACATGAATAGGGGAGTTTAATTATTTTGAAATAATTCAGTGAAACATGAAAAGTGAGGCCAGGAAAAACAAAAGGGGAAATCCGAAGTTAACATGCATATATGTTGGTCTGTCTATTAATAGTTCTGTGAAACAGTGAAAGTTCACACGAGGAGTCTTTGCTATTATATAGTAGAGAAGTTACGGCAAGCAGCATTGAAACAATGTGTCTCCAACATCGCTTCAAGCATTTGGAGAACAATAGGTTATGGCCTTTTCTGCCATTTCTTTCCAACTGTAATTCATTGATACAAGATTTTGCTACTCAGTTGAAACCCATATCACAAACAAACTAGTACATTCTACTAACAAAATATAGATGGTATTGTAATTCACCTGCTTCTCGCATTATTTCTGCTGGCCATGGCCAACTAAGCTATTAAACACCATTGATAGTAGAAAACATGTTACAAATGTTATTAACATTACATCATGTTACAAGATCTCTCCCATAATATTCACTATCATTATTATTTCTTGCCGACATGTTATAAATGTTACATCACGTTACAAGATCTCCCCCATAATGGGTTGTAGAGCGCCTCTCGGCACAATAATTACATATATTTTAAAATATATGTAATTATATTATATTATATGAATTAATATTATATATATAATTTAATATATAACTATATATTACACTAGTACAAAATGATGAAGTTAATCAACACCTCAATGCCTCTAAAAACGTGTATTTGTTAATTATAATCCTTACATTATAATTATTATAATACCATCAATCACCTTTATAATATTTATCATATATATTTTTAATAATTTATGTTACTATGTGGTTGGAAAAGTAATTTTTTTGTGTGCATAATATCCAATTCTCATTAATTTGTAAATGGTAAATCAATTATGAAATTGAGTTTTTTTAATAGTGATATTATTGGTATTAATATATTTTTTGTAATTGTTTTATTGTTTCTTAGATCTTGTACATTTTTTAATTGGAGTTATGAAAAAATTC
The DNA here is from genome assembly GCA_001517045.1 of Pseudotsuga menziesii. Taxonomy (NCBI): domain Eukaryota; kingdom Viridiplantae; phylum Streptophyta; class Pinopsida; order Pinales; family Pinaceae; genus Pseudotsuga; species Pseudotsuga menziesii. Next base: position 110,665 of record LPNX010811452.1, read on the forward strand.
AAGAGCATGAATACGGCGTTCCTATATTATTAAAGATCATGATAAAAAACATGACCAAGACAATGAAAAATTTCAAACATTAGAAACAATATGGTGTTACTATTGTTATGCTCTAAAGCATAGTTCAAAAAACCTTATGTCATAGCATATACATAATTCAGATCTGTTTGTAACTCAGATAGCTATATAAAGACAAATATCAATGTTTGACGTATATAACCTGCAAATATATATTTATAATTGATATATTATCGACCAATTATGTTTGTTTTATATATATTTTGTCAATTCATGTTTATTTGTGATATTACATTAATTTACTGTATGTCCCTTTTTCGATTTTTTATTAAAATGACCATTTTTTCACTTTTTCTCCTATTTCGACCTTTGACTAGTTTGGATGACTAGGTCTCCAAATTGACCCAAATTCTCCCAAATATTCTGAGAAGGTTTATGAATGATATTAATACTTTGAATATGATGTTTAGGGATGATTTGTGACCCTCCAATTACTTTTTCAAACTTGTTTAATATTCTGGTCAAAGTAGGAATCTTTACTAGCAAATTGGGGTTCCAATTCCCCCTGGGTAAATGCTGGAAATGGCTTCTCACATTCTCCCAAACCCACTCAAATTTATGAACAGAGAAAGAATCCATTTAAGGGACATTGTTAAGGTATTATATTCATAACTATTCAGTTTATATAGGATTTTATGAAAGTCTCCCAAACAGCTACAAAATCACTAATTCGACCTTGGAGAAATGGCACCAAATCTTCTCCAAATGCAATTAAACTGAGTAAAACAGCCTCAAATGTTTAAGTACTGAACCTGAAATGTGTAATACTCATAAATGACAGTCCATCCATCATAAATATAACATATATAAATTATTCCATTTGAAATAATGAGCATTACCATGGAATACTTCAATATAGTGGGAAAGCGGTCATTGTTTTCTCATTAATAGTCACTTTTACATACAACCCTTCGATATTTAGACCTGAGACTTTTTGAGAATGAATAAAATATCATGTTAAAATTATTACAATAAGAAATGTATCCGGATATTCTCTCTCAAACATTACAATAGCTCACCCAAATCCCAATCCCTCCATGAGCAAGAATATGTAATAAAAGCTGGAAATGGTTGAGAGAAAGTTTTGTGCTAGAAGTAACCATGAGATTCCATGTAGCTTACAAATAAAAATATAAAATCCATTAAATCTCCATAAAAGACCTGAGTGGCCTCTCCAAACACCATCTTGGATGGGAATCCTTCACCCTTGAAATTGGCTAAGGCAAGAAACTAGTCATCCACTAGCTCTCTCTCTTTACAAATGCAAATTTCTCAAATGATAAAAATCCCTTATATTGGTTGATCCATGTATTTTATAAAAATACTTAGCCTTATAAGGTTTCCAATGCATCAAAAAACTCAAACCAATTTTAATTAGGGTGTGTGTTTAATATTTTTCATGTGTCCTCCCTTTCCTAGCCTTCCATCTTCCCCCAATTTGAGTGGGAACCCATTGAGCTTCCCGAACACACATGAATGCCCTCTTGGATGCCATATTTCAACCTGAAATGTCAGAATGGTAATATTTCAGCATTCAGGTTTGCAATATGTCATAAATGTCATAGCATCTTCATCAATGGTGCCATATATGTCATAGATGTTAGGGAATGTAGCCCTAGTGTCCAAGAAGCTCCCATTTGAATCTTCCTATCACATGTAAGTTACATTTCCTTCCCAATTTGACCTATAAGGAATATGGCCAAGTGTATTATCCTTCTAACTCATTCAAGAACATTACGCTTCCCATGGATTTGAAATTGCAAGAGGAGGATGCCATGTGGCACATAAATTCTACCTTGTGTGGGCCCCATAATCTCCATGTGTCTCCATGCTCCATTGCCACTTCAATTTTCTCTTGTATTTATTTAATAAGCTCCATTATTAAATATTTATTCCATTCTAATTTCTGAACATAATGTATTGTCTCCCTTATTAAAATTCCAAATATATCCATCCAACCTGGGGAGCTAGTAGGATCGGATGGAATTGTCCTGCTACTCAATTATTTGAATGGGGATATTACAATCGTCCCCATAAAATATTTCTTGTCCTCAAGAAATTTCATATTTGGATTCTGCAAAATATTCTCCTCTTACCATGTGGAATATTCACTTGGAGATCATTTGTAACATTCTCGACCCTTCGACCGGCGAAGAGGACGCTACTAACACCAAACCAACGGGAAAATAGCCCCATGAACATGAAAAGGGATAAATGTTGGGATTAAAAAGCTTATCATAATACATACTAAGATGCATAAAACATACAAGGATACATAGTTACTCGACATACAGTGGAAGCAAACATATACGTTCTAGCATTCAACATGTTCATCATAATTCATGAAACAATAGATATAATTGCAGAGATGAAATAGTTAGGAGTACTTATCTTTTAATGAAGAACTCGCCCCGCAACCAGCTACGTCGCTACAATGTTCCACCCAACCATAGGCCAACGTGCTCATCAATCTATCGGCAACACTGCCACCCCTAAGCTGGGCATGATTCCTCAAGGAATAAGGGTCAATGCAGGCTTACACATAGCCAAGGTACATAAATCAGCCAAGCCCACATAGTAGGGTTTACCAGGCTATCAAGGAGATAGGAAAGGATAAATGCTAAGCTGGTGGCCTCAAACACTAGTTTCCTCAAGCATACCCAGCCTCTAGTCCCACTCTCAATAGTCTGAAGACCAACCACTGCATACCACAGCAAAACAACCCATTCACAGCTCTGTGAATAAGGAAAATACAACCAGGTGACAACCCCAAACAAAAGGTGAAACACAGTTTAGGTCCAACCACACTCAGGAGTTGTTCTTGGCCCTAGCGTGGCCAAAACAACTCAGTAACAATCCCCCCAAAAAGACATCTGCAGCCTCAACAACCAAGAAAAAACCCAAAACTAGGGTGGATCGACATCCCAAACTCACAATGAAAACTATGGAAACCTTACACAATCCCAAAAAAGGGGAGAAGTATGATCCTCAATCTTGGAAAAAAGAAGGACATAAACGTAGACCATAATTTGATGAGGAAACAATGAGAACCTTACACAGTCCACAGTTGGGGTAGAAGTAGAACTCCCAACATAAACAGGGGAAAACTCAGCCAACAGATGTAAAAATCAATAGCCATCCAACATCCAAAATCCCATAGCACACAATTCTTTAATGAAATCATTGAAGAAAACTACATAGATAGAAATGGAAAAAGAACCAATTCTTAGTTAACCCGCGCGTGAGGAGAAAGGACGCAGCCAACAAAATATGGGAAACAACATCCCACGAACAACAAAAGAAAACCCCAGTGATCCTTCACCATTCGGCAATGGTGGAGGAAAAAACATCGACTCTATGCGTGATCAGGAGGAAATAACACAACCCAATCGACTGGTAACTGGTGCGAGAGAGAGGATGGCGAACCCTCAAACAAAAATCACACACCCTTAACTCAGCTCAGCGTGAGGAGATTAACTGCCCCCTTGTGCATCCCTGCGTGAGAGTGAACCCAAAGGCCAAGAGAGTGACATAGTGATGGTTCCCTTACCCACGTGAAGGTGGAGAGAGGACTGGTGAAGTGAGCATGTGGCAAAGACTAATAGTCTTTCCACCCTCCAATTCCAACAATAACTGCCTCAACAACTCAGTAGAACATTAAAAAGGTGGTTGGATGAGACAAGAGAAGGTGAGCAAAACAGACAAGGTGATGACATGTAGCTTTTTCCCCCATGACTCAAGGTTCATCATCCCCCCCCCCCCTTATCCTTTGGAATCATGCCCTTTTCATTTAATGTTGCACCATCGTAGCTGGTTGTAGGTTTATTTTAATTGATGTGCATATTTACATGATGCCAAACTATAATGTGCCAGATAGCACAATATACCATCAGAAACTATCCCTATTGTCGAAACATACACAACCAAATCGATGGTGGGGATTTTGCCTTTAGCTCCTCACCGTGATTAATTACATTATATACATCATGTACCTTTAATGCAAACGAGGTCAAAACCAGGGTGTAACATTCCCCTCCCCCTTGGAATAACACCGTCCTTGGTGTTCCAATACACAGGAATACATATACAATTTGTACATCCAAAATTTAAAAACTTTGCAGATCTGTCCCACGTTCAATTATTTACTTTGAACGTTCAGGACCAAGCCCCTTTGCTTCCATGAACTTCTCCTACTGGTTCTCATCTTTCAGCTTATCCCGAAGCCTAGGAACTTTGTGGTTGTTTTCCTTTTTATGTTCCCTCGTTGGGCAGTCCCAGCGTAAATGATGTCCTCCGCATTCCCAGCATTTCACTGGATGCTTCATCTTTACCTGCTCAATTTCCTTTGAGTCTTCATGCCTGGAACATTTCTTAACAGATCACTTGGACGAATGTCCCATCATTGATCCACTTTCCTTGCCTTTACGGATTGCCCCCATAAGGCTTTTCACCTCCTTTTGCAAACCAATAGAGTCTTGCAGAATCTGGTGGTTCATTTCATTCTACCTTTTCTATATCTTGATCATCTCTCCAAGATTCTCTTGGGTCCTGGCAATCATTTGAAGGAGACTTCCAACCAAGTCCAGCAACTTTTGATCTACTGCCACGATCAATGTGTACCAGCTGGTTTCACTTTTCTCACCTGTGAAATGCACCATTGAAATTCTGTCAGACCAAGCATAATATAGACATTAAAATTAGTCAATGAATTTCCCAATTGGAATGATAGTCCAAGTCTCATCAAGGATACTTTCATATTTTTCATGCCTTCTCAACAGGCACACGAGCTCATTCATGTCCATTCTTGGGAAGGGAATTAACTATTCCAGCATTCACAATTTACTTTAAGCAAATACACACATTCCATTTTTAGTCATACATCCATTCAACCATCTTTTGTTTTCACAATGCATATATATATATATATATATATATATATAACCAAAAGGGGCAAGAGAGAGCAGCAAGAGTTTTTTTTTCCCTCTTTGTTTTGTTCCATCATGGAACCCACACTACCGCGGTGGCTTTTCATGCTCTCAGCCTCTTTCACTTCATCGTGAATGCTAGACCAATCCCTCTTGGTCATGACACTTAGTGTCTCTGGTCTATTTCAGACCTCTCAACCATGGAGCCTCCCCACATGGTTTTCCTCGGTTGCTAGGAACTTCACAGTCTCACTAGCACATTTTTCATTACTACTCATTCTGAGTTCTTCAGGACAGTCACATGTCCAAATGCACCCCTAGGATGCTCTCATAGTCCTTGCTCCCAGCGATACCTATATTCAAACATTGAATAGAATCACATGTTTAGTTTATTCCCATCGATTTTTACCTCTTAAACAAGAGCCTAAAACATCATAACCAAATCATAGACATATGTATATTCTTTGAGCGAGATTTGTAAAATAATCCAATACTTATCTGTATTATGCGTTCCCTCATTGGTCCATAGGATCCTACTTCGCTTTGCAACCCTTGGTATCGCCTATGGACTTGGATGTTAGGTCAGCATGCAGGTTGTTCCACAACATCAATAATTAATGTCTAGCCAGTACCCATGTTTTGCACTGCATTGTGTTGTGATCGGGAATGACAACTGTGAAGCCATCGAATGGTTTAATTGGTATATTCCTTTTCTCCATCATCTTTGCATCAACGAATTTGTGCGTGGATCCTCTACCTACCAAATCTTAATCTCTTTGTCCTAGTACCACACCCTTGCATCGAATAGTGTGATAGCGAGGAACTGTTGAAAGTATTTCCATTCTTTCTTTGTCTGATGACGGATGATTTTAATCTTGTCTTTATTCTTCAAATGATGCATCATATTCCTCCTATTGATCTAAAACATGTTCTTTTTCATCAATACCCCATTCATGCTCATCATTATCAGAAAATACTTCTATGTATTGAGCTCTTCCCTTAGTACATTTATGCCCTGGTGTCCATGGTTGAAAGCATGTGAAGCACAATTTTTTTCTTCGAAGTTCATCCTTGTTTATTCCTTATTTCTTATTCTTTTTAGAGGAATATATTTTCCAAGGGTTCTTATCAGGTGCATCTTTTTTCCAAAGTTTTTTTTCAAATCCATAGTTAGGATTGGGTGGAAATCTTGTTCTAGGAAGCACATTTTGGAGAACTCTAGTCAAGCTCATGAATTGCATCATTTAATCTAGTGGGATTGTGAGCTTTGACCAAAAATTTTAAGGGTTCATACAAGCCTTCAGTGAATAGAAATACTAACCTTCCCATACATACATCATCCACCTTTAACTGATAATTTTTTAAATTCCATTATATAATCAGTAGGGGTCCCGACTTGCTTCAATTGGGCTAGTTCTTTGAAAGACAATTCTGGATATTTCTTCTCAAATCTCTATAGTACCTTGTCAATAAATTTTCCATACATTTTAACCTAATCATGACCCAAATTTTGTAGGCCATGGAACCACCATTCATTGGAATCTCCTTCCAAGTGCAAAATGGCCATTTTTAAGGCATTTTCTTCCACCATCAGATTCAACTGAAAATACACATCTAACTTTTGCACCCAAGTGTTAGCAGAAATTTTAGAGGAACCATCAAAAGTAGGGAGTGGAACTTTACCAATTGTTGATCCTAGTTTTGTCACCATTTTCGGCTGGTAAATTACACTTTTTGACATCTATTTTTTCATCTTTTTGACAAATTTCTGTCATACAGCTTATCATTCAGCCTCAGGTATGAATGTATTTCGATTTATGCAAAATATGGTTTATTATTGTTATTTCGAGATTTTATTTAAATTTGATGATATTTGAGAACACGTTTGATATATGTGTGAATTTGTTTGCAGGTTATAGTCCTTGAATAAGCCAACGATTGGACACGCATCATGCTAGCTATGCATAGATCGCATCTAACTCACCATCCATCTCCCCGATCAAGCCACCCATTGTTTGATAGCATATTCCAATGCGTTAAAGTATAGAATGATCTACAACTATTTTTTTGTCCACATGTCTGGATGATAGAATGACCCTCATTCTAGAAGGCTCATCAACTTTCCCTCTCTGTTTGACACCATGACACCAGTCCATATCAAAGAGAATCCTCACGCCACAACAGGCGCAATGGAGAACCAACACGCGAGGAAGAAGGAGAAGTGTTACATGATGGCAATCAATCAGTTGTTTTTAATAATGGTTGACTAATTTTAGGAGTGGTCGACCAGTAAAAGGGTTGACCCACTCATCCTTATAAACGATATATATAAACGCCTCCAAGCAAGAGCATAGCTAACTAGTTTTACATTCTATCAGTCAATTTTTAGAGAAACTCTGTAATACTAGTTCACATTTTTAATAGAATTTACATTCATGTTGTGTATATGATCTTGTTCATGTAAGCATTTAACGAAGTCTCACCTTGATTGCTGAGAGGGTCCCTCATCAACCAGTGGTTTTCATTCTTGTGTGTATTTTCATCATCTCTTTCCTTCCAAATAAGTAGGTTTATTTCCAATTTTTTTATGTGATTAAGTTACTGTAATCATTCATTCTTTTGTTTCTGTAATGTATGCTTTTTTAAGTTTCTATCATCCATATTACAATGTTAGTATGGTTTCTATTTCATAGCTTAAAAATAACTGGTTGCGCTCATAGTTTTACTTTAGTTTCCTTCCGAGTCTTTTCCAGCTTATGATTTAGTTTTATATTAACAAGTACACATAGTAGATTACTTTGATATCTTAGAATCAATTCGTAGTAGGTTTAGTCTTGTCTTGTTGTAATTTTTCTTTGGTTATATTTTAGTTTGTTTAATAATGCAATACATAATAACTTCCTTATAATCATGAATTAGTTTAAGTTATTTTGCTGTTAAATTCGACCACTAAGTAGGTCTACTTCCTATTCTTTATGCATTTTGTCTTCATGTGCACAAAACAGTTGATAATTAGATCATTTAGGCTGATTTACACTATTTTATCTATATATGCTGTCATTCAGAAAACCTGTTCATCCCGTCATTTAGACCCACCTTCCAGTTTGTTATCCATCCCTTTGTTTGACCTTTAGTATTCCCAAATTGTTTTTAAGCCTGTTTAAAGTCTTGTTTCTTTAACTTTTGAATTATGTTTTGATTGTGGTAATTAGATAATGGTTATGTTCATCATTAGAACATTAGGTTAGATTATTTAAAGTATTATCAAGTTCCATCCTTATTTTCCACCTTCTCTTACGTAAATATGCTTTGAGTTATGCTTTGTTTTGTTTCTTTTATCTTTGATTTCCTTATTCAATACTGTTACAATGTGTGGTAATTATATTTTTAGTTTGGCTTGATTTATCCTTGTGTATGTTGAGTTTAGGGTTAGACATGTTAAAACTCTAGAGAAGTACACTAGCACCTTGTAAATTGATCATAACAGCAAGACTTGTTTCTTTCATTGTGTTGTTAGTTTGTAGAACAAGATTTAAAGGAGTTATCTTTATTAAGTTTTCTACTTGCTTCTTATTAAAGTTATCTTTATTAAGTTTCTTACTTGTTTCTTTTATTAAACTTGTCTCCTTGTTTATAATATAGATTCCCTTTGTATTCTTGTTCCCTATTTGATAGATGAGTTGTTCATAACATCTTTCTCAATTAAAAGTCATTTGCTTATGCAATAAATCATCAGGTTTACTATCACTTGTAATTGGACATTCCTTAGTTTGCACATATTTGTAGAAGTTAAATTAGATTTGATTCCATTCAGATTCTTTACTTCTTTTGAAATCCATTTTGACACTCCTCCTCCTCCAGTTCCAATCATAGTGAATGCATATCCACAGAACAATCAAGGAAACTGGAATTAGATAGTTTAGTTTGAACCATCATGTACATCCGTTAATTGCATGTATAGTTTTCCTTAAAGCATATTTAGTTGTTGTAATTTAGTTTCTAATATAATCCTCCCTTGTATAGTTAGTTTTTGAAATTGTTAAGAAGTTGAATAGTTAATTAATAGGTTTTACTATAAAGAGTAGAATAGTATTGTTTATATCTTTATCCTTTAGTAATTGTCCATAGAGCAGAGTAGTACAGTTTGATACTACTCTCATCTAATACTTTGTTTGGGTTGAATGACCTTCATAGTTGAATTTATAGGAGTTTGAATCGGTTTTTCATTTTGAAAGATCTTTCGATCTTTTCTTTGTTAAAATATTTCCACGGCACCCTAGGAACCCCTCTACCTTCACATATACTTTTGTCAAGTCTAAGTTTACCAACCTCGGTCGATAATTAAATATTAGGTGAATTAATCAAGACATTATAACACCCATCACTTTTGGCGTTGTTGTCGGGGAGTTGTTTAGTAAGGTAGAATAAGTAGAATTCCCTTATGAAGTTTAGTAATAGTCTGGTGGCGGGGGAGCGGTGAGACGAGAGGTAAGAACCTACGCATCTGTTATAACATGTGCCCCGATATCCTGTAGTAGTAGTACTAGTAGCATAGATTCCCCTTTAGTTTAGTTTTTCATGAACATACCTAGAGATTATAAGGGTAGATATGTTAGAGCTAATTCTCAAAATCTTATTAAAATCCTTACTAACCTTTATGGGGGACAAAATACCTCAACCGCTAAATTATCAGAAAGGTATCGGAGAACCCACATAGGAAGTAGTTCTACTTGGAAACCTAAAGAATTTATAGGAGAAACCATATACGATGAAGAAATCCTGGCGGGAAGTCCTAAGGATCCCATTGCTGAAGGAATTCAAGAGGGTCAACCTTTGGAAACCCCCAAACCCCCACTAGTGCAGAAACCTAACAATACAACTTTATCATTAGTAGGGGATCCTAACATTGTTGATTTCATTGATCCTACCTAGGTATAAGCCCTCTTTGGTAGCTCAACAAATACAGTTATTTCACAGATAGAAATCTCCATAGTAGAATGTACAATTTCTATAAAATGTAATAAAAACATAGTTGATCATAGAAATATCTCCCCCAAGAAAGAATGTTGGTATGAACCATTATCACCTCGAAAGGATTCTCCTAGGTACATGCTCTTTAGTAATCAAACCTACATGGAGCGACGAGGAGAGAATGAAGATAATGACGAGGTTTGAAATGATGAAGGAAAAGGAGAAAATTGAACTGAGAATACCTCTGGGTTCCCTATTTTAAACATTGCACAAGATATAAATACGAAGAACATCCCTCCTTCTTCCTTACCAAATTTCTATTGGAAAATTAATGAAGACTCAGACACATTTTTGTTCAAGTTTGACATCCTCTATTGAAGTTATAACTATATACAAGATGCCCATAAATTAAAAAAATTCCTGCTACACTGAAAGACTCTGCCTTAAGATGGTTCATGGGATTAGGAGAATCTAGTACTAGGACTTGTGAAGATATGAAAACTACATTCTTATGAAAATACCAAGAGTATTGCAAACCAAGAGACTCTCGAAACAATATATTTAAGATATAGCAACTCAAAGATGAGATCTTGGAAGACTATCTCGAAAGATTTATCTATACATTACATAAATCTAAACATAATGACCTTCGAGAATATGAATTACAAACACTCTTCCTTAAAGGGATCTCAGAAGACCTGGTAGAAAACCTTGATCTCATGGCATCTAGTGATATCTCTCATAAACCTTTTGCACAAATTGGTGAGATATGTAGAAATTACTCTAGGAGTAGGGGGGAATTCGGGAGGAATCTTCTAGAGACTTATAATAGAATTATTAAAGGAAATACTCCTAGCTCAGGAGGAGTCACAAGGATGGAATTAGGAAACCTATTGGAAAATTTCAAAAATAATATTTTAGGAGCAATGTGTTCCCAACTAGATGCATTACAAGCTAAGAAAAGGCAAGAAGAGGAATGAGCAGTGATGATTATTTTCTATCTCAGATGCAAAACTAAATATCCCCAATGGGAATTCCCATTAAACAACATCTCCATATGTCACATCTGTACCAAGGAGCATCCAGCAAGTAATTTCCCATCATTACCGGGGTTACAAGCCATATACAAGAGTGGGGATGTCGGTGAAACATCTAGGAGTCCTCCTTGGCAACAAAGGGATCTGCCAACATATCAAAATTTGTCACCACAACCTCCACCTTATTACCATTCTTACCTACCGCTGCAATAGTGGAACATTGCAAGTTGGCAGTATTGGCCACCATACTACCATCCTCCTCCTCATTTTACTCAACAAGAGTATTGGCCATAGGGGTGGAGGGGATAATCCTACCCCCAACCACCACCTATTTCTACGCCTAATAATCTGTATCCTCGGCACTCAGCCAATACCCAACAATTTTTACCAGGGTTTGTGCCTCCAGTTCCCCTTATTGCACAACAACCTTATCACTTCCAAAATACAAACCCTCCATGACCTACATTGTTACTTGCACAACCGATACCTAATCCAAATAATAATACAACTCAAGCTCTTAATAGCATTGAGTTGAAAAATCTCCCATCCTACATTATTTCGACTATACCTGTACATGAGATACAATTACTGTCACGTCCCCATCCCTCAGACCGACGAAGAGGAGGCGATGAACACCACGATAACCGGGCAAACAGCCCCATGAACATAGATAGGAAAAATGCTGAAATTAAAATCTTAAACATAACAGGAATGCTAAACATACAAGCATACACAGATGCATAAATATTCAATCATACAGCGGAAGCGAACATACATTCCAGCATTTAACATGTTCATCCTAATTCATTAAACATCAATATAATTGCAGAGATGAAGTAACAACAACATTTATCTTTTGATGAAGAACTTGCCCCGCAACCAGCTGTGTCGCTGCAACGTTCCACCCAACCATAGGCCAGCTTGCTCATCAATCTCTCAGCAATGCTGCCACCCCCAAGCTGGGCATGATTCCTCCAAGGATAAGGGTCAATGCGGGCTTACACATAGCCAAGGGACACAATCAGCAAACCAACACCACTGGGTTTACCAGGCCATCAACAGATCGGCCAAGCCAGCATAGTCCAAAGGACAACCACTGCATACCAGCAGCAAAACAACCCTTCACAGCCCTGTGAAGAATCAAATACGACCAGGGATAATCCCAGACAAATGATGAGCACAGCTCAAGTCCACAAGGAAACATATATTTGTTCTTGGCCCTACCATGGCCAAAACAACTTGGCTACAACCCAAACCAGGGTCCTTCAGTAGACACAAACACACAATGAATGACAGCAGCAATTCCACAGTCCCAAAACAGGGAACTCAACCAACAGCTTGGAAATCCACAGTGGCCCAAATGAATTTGAGCACCACAGTCAATGAAATGTGGGGAAGACAGCAGCCCCAAAACACAAGTAGTGAGCACGACTCACAACATGGGAAAATGACACCAAACAGTCTGTGCGTGAGGGAACTTGCACCAGACCACAAAACACAGAGGAAAACATATACGTAGCCACAAATCAGTAAGGAAACTTACACACCGTCCCTGAGTGTAGAAATGGCTCATGCACCCGAAAAACCTAAGTGACAGCCACGATTTCACCCATTCCCTGCGTGAGGAAAACCAACCTGTGCGTGAGGAGAAACAGCTTCGCCTATGCGCGCGAATCATCCATCGTGAGGAAACAGAATAAATAATCCCCTATGTGCATGAATGAACAGAATGGCGGTGCACAGGAGGAATCCGAACTCCACTCTGCGTGAGACATCCATAGACCAAATCCTGCATGAGGATTAACAGACAGTCGGGAGGACAAACATACCATGATCGTGCAGGTTCGAAAATGTGGGAGAGGAAAGTCGTGGAAGAGTGGGGATAGTGAATGCAGTCGTGGGTGGAGTGGGCGCGTGGGCAAGGGACTGAAAGTCCTGCCACCCCACTCCCAAGGACAATAACTGCCTCAACCACCAGCAGCCATTCAACAAAAATTCCCCAACTAACAAAACAAAGCAATAAAGAGGTTGGAAGAGGTTGGATGAATCAAGGAAGATGGTAAAGCAAAACAAGGTGGCAACACATGGGTTTTTCCCCCCATAGACCAAGGTTTTACATCCCCCACCCCTTATCCTTTGGAACCATGCCCTTTTCATTCAACGTTGCACTGCCGTAGCTGGTTGTGGTTTTAGTTTCATTTGATGTGCGTGTTTACATGATGCTGAATTATAATGTGCCGAATAGCACAACAAACCATTGGAAACTATTCCTATTGCCGAAACATTCAGAACCAAATCGATGGTGGGGATTTTTCCTTGAGCTCCTCACCATGATTAATTACATTATATACATCATGCAAACGGGGTCAAAATCGGGGACATTACAATTACGATCTGGAAGAGTTGTAAATGACAGACCCAAGTCATCAGTTATTATTCGTGAAGAGAATGATGAAGAAGATTCAAATGAACTCGTGAATGATGCTATTTTGTAGGATGTGGATATTCCAAATATCCCAGTGCATACCCATCCTCAATAAGAACCCATTCAAGAACAAAGTATTCCTCCATTTATGGAACAACTAGCAATAGAAAACTTGTAGTTCGTCCTGAGTATGACATTATGAACGAACTAAAGAATATCTGTGTCAAAATTCCTCTATTACAGGATATTAAGGATATACCAATTTACAACAAGGTAATAAAGGAACTATGCATTAAGCTCCCAAGAAAGAAGCAAAAATACCCACTCACAATTCATGTTATAGGAGAGATGTCTAAGTGTATGACAGACCAAGCTTGGATTGCAAAATATACAAATCCAGGGGCCCCAATAGTAACTGTGATTGTAAATAATATCACCATACAAAATACATGTATCAATTTAGGATTTTCCATTAATATGATCAGCACCATAGTTTTAGAAGTTTTACAGTTGGGATAGTTTCTCCGACCTACCCCTTCAATCCTAGAACTAGCAGAGCGTACCACGGTAAAACCTGTTGGAGTCCTAGATGATATTAGTGTATCAATAGAGCTTCATGGGAATACCCTGTCAAATTTATGGCCATGGAATGAAAGGATCCTTCTAAAGGACATCCTATTATCTTAGGGAGACCATGGTTAGCCACTAGTAACGCCTTTATAGGATGTAGAGATGGGGAAATGACCATTTCGAATGGGTTGTCTACAACGAGACTTATTTTATACCTTCCTAGCATAACCAGTAACTAAAAATTTGTGGTGGTTAGATTGTCCTTTTGGGGATGAGAACTTTGATGACCTTTCCCCTCCTAGTGGCTATTCCTATGCACTGTAGGAGCAAACTTACTGTATTAAACCAGTTTGTCTCTTCCCCAACTTGTATAGATTCTTTGCAGTATTTTTCCCAATTTGATCAAATATTTTGAGATGAGATTCAAGAAAATATGTATCTCTCAAAATTCATAGAAACACCATGTTTATTTGCAATTAAAGAGCACATAGGGTCTTATACAATGCCTTGTGAAGTTATCCCTGGGAATTTTTTACACATAAATGCAGTGTTAACCGAGAGTCAACAAGAACAATTGCTTAAGGTCCTTAAAAGCCAATATGGAGCATTTGCGTGGGAATACACTGACATGAAAGGTATACACCCTAACACCTGTATTCACCATATCTACATGGATCCAACCATTCCACCTGTGAAAGAGCCTTAGAGGAGGATGAATCCTACTTTAAAAGATATAGTAAAAGAGGAGTTACAAAAACTTCTCAATGCTGGTTTCATCTATCCTATATCCGACAGTAAAGGGGTGTCTCCTCTAGTGGTAGTCCTGAAGAAAGTCACAGGGAAATGGTGTATTTGTATTGATTTTAGAGAACTAAATAAGTCCACTCTTAAGGACTATTTTTCTTTTCCCTTTATTGATCAAGTGTTAGATACCCTGTCAGGAAAACAATGCTTTTCCTTTCTTGATGGGTATAGAAGATATAATCATATTTTAATAGCACCCTAGGATCAAGATAAGAACACTTTTACATTCCCTTGGGGAACATATTCCTATAGAGGTTTTCCATTTGGCTTATGTAATGAACCTGCCACTTTTCAGTGTGTAGTTTTAGGATTTTTTGTTGATCTTATACATGACTGTGTGGAGGTGTACATGGATGATTTTACAGCTTATGGTAATACCTTTCAAGGGGCCCTTGATAACCTTGAGAACGTCCTGATTTGATGCCAAGAAACAAACATGGCCCTTCATCATGAGAAATTTAAAATGTTATTAACATAAGGTATAGTCTTGGGGAATTATGTTTCTTCCCAAGGAATCAAGGTGAATCCTACGAAAATAGAAATAATAGTTGGCCTTCCTTCTCCAAAAAATCAAAAAGAGGTAAGAATCTTTCTTGGCCATGCAGGCTATTATCATCGTTTTATTGAGAATTTCACTAAAATAGCTACACTGATGTTTAAGATGCTTACAAATGATGTAGAATTACAATGGATAGAATCTTGTCAAAATGCTTCTGAAATCTTAAAAGCTAAACTATTAGTGGTACCAATACTTAGGGGTCCCTATTGGGCCCTCCCTTTTCATATATTCATTGATGCCTCTGATACGACCATAGGAGGAGTCCTCGTCCAAAAAAAATGCCAATCACCTTATGCCATTTATTTTATTAGAAATAATTTGACCCCCGCCAAATTGAATTATACTGTTACTGAAAAGGAATTTTTTGCAGTAGTCTATTCTATTAATAAATTTCACCATTATCTTATAGGATAAGAAGTTTTTGTGCATACAGATCACTCTACCATCATATTTTTAATGAATAACCCAATTACCAATGGTAGGGTGACTCAGTGGATTATTTCATTAAAAGAATTTAACATTATCATCATTGACCGACCTGGTAAAGAGAATTTAGTAGCAAATTTCCTTTCTCGTATTTAGAATGATGACAGTACTAAACTCATTGACGAAACTTTTCCTGATGAACATCTATTTGTTGTATCTGTTCAAACCCCTTGGTTTGTAGACATTGCCAGTTATCTAGCAACTAGGAAATTACCAAATCACTTGTCCCCACCCAAGAAGCATCTCATTATAGTTCAAAGCTCTAACTATTCTTGGGTTGATAACGATCTCTTTCGTACTAGCCCAGATCTTATTATTAGACGATGCGTACAGAGGATGAAATGACAGATATCCTCCATGCATGTCGTGAAGGACCATGTGGAAGACATTTTTCTAATAGGAGGATGACATACAAAGTGTTGCACTCTGGTTATTATTGGCTCAACATTTTCAAGGATGCTGCCAAATATGTTAAAGGACATGATAGTTTCCAAAGAATGGGTAGACCTACATCAACTGATCAGATTCCCTTACAACCTCAATTCATGATAGAGCCTTTTGAGAAATGGGCTCTGGATTTTTTATGAACAATTTCTATGATGTCTCGTAAAAAGAAGTATATCCTGTTTTGCATAGACTATCTTACCAATTGGGTAGAAGCTAAAGCTTTATTTACGGCCACAGAGAAATAGGTAGTAGAATTCATATATGAAGAGATATTCACTCAATTTATTGTGCCTAAAGAATTTGTCACAGACCAAGGTTCTCAATTCAATTCTAAGTTAATGAAAGAACTCACTACGAAGTATGCCATCCAACATTGCAAATACTCACCTTATCATCCCCAGGCTAATGTCTAGGTGGATTCAACCAACAAAGCATTAGAAGCCATCTTAACCAAAACCATTCAGCTACATCATAAGGATTGGGTAGATAGAATCCCAAAGGACTTGTGGGCTTATAAGATAACATGGAGAAACACTACCGGACATACCCCCTATGAGTTAGTGTATGACAAGCAAGTCCTTTTACCTGTCGAATTTCAAGTTAAGACCTTTCGTATGGCAGCACAACTAGGCATGAATTTGGATGAAGCACAAAAACAACGAGTGTTACATATTAATGAGTTAGATGAAATTAGATAGGATTCACTCCAAAGAACAATGCTAATACAGAGTCAACGGAAGAAATGGCATGATAAATTTATTAAACAAAAACAATTTAATACTGGGGATTGGGCATTACTATTTGACTCAAGGTACAAAAATTTTAAAGGAAAATTAACTACGCGTTGGATGGGTCCATATGAAGTAGTTACAGCTTTCGATAATGGGTCAGTAGAAATTAAGACAATTGATAGTTCACAAATTTCCTTTGTATTAAATGGACACAGACTTAGACTTTACCACCAACCAATATCTAGACAGGATTTCATACAAAATGCCTTGCACCAAAAGGAGATGGAATTGGTTGAAGAGGAAATTATCCCTCCTCCTGATCCTTAAAGTTATTTTGGGTTGTCATTACTTGTATATATGTAAATATGTTTTTGTTCGCCTGAATAAGTAAGATTCATTTCTAACAAATTAACTACATTTATAGAGAGGTTTCATTCCCATGATCATTTGTTGCAGTTTTTGTCAAATTAAAGAAAAAATACTCTTTTTCCTTTTTTTTCATTCTTATAAATTTTATAGATGCTTTGTTATGAATAAGTATGAATCATCTAACAAGTGATTTTGCAGTTGATTACAAATACTTTATCTCTATACACATCTCATGAGGTATTATCTAAAAAGGGAAGTTCTCTAAAAGACTCATAATATATCTTAACTCTTTCTTTTTGGTTACTATCAAAATTCAAGTTATAGTGCAATTAAAGAATTCTTTGTATATCATCCCTAAACATTTATTCTATGATTTTTTATGCTTTTATACATGGTATTTTGATTCAGACATGTACATTTCCAATTTATTATTGGGATAGTTTCTTGAAAGACTTACTTTAATGATCATGTTCTTCAGAATCTCATTTTACACCTATGGATTACTAGTTCATCCTATACTTATTATCAAAACTTGTCTCTTAAGAATTTTTGTGGTAACTCAAAAGTAAGTGAAATTTCTTCTTGTGGGGAACATTACTGACCTTTTATGAAGAAGATAGACTGAAAGGTCAAAGAATAGCTTTAAGTTACTCTCTTTTGACATGATCTATAATTAAGGCCATTATGAAAATTTCCTATCAGTTTTGTTCTAAATTTGAATTTTGTGTTTACTAGGCTTAGCACGCTCTAGTACCAACTGACTTCCATATACTCAAAATAATTATATGAAGAAAACCCGTCAGGGTACTGAACATGACTTCTAGCAGCGAGTCAATGCTAAGTAATATCTGAAAACAAGGAAGCTCGGTAAATGCAAGTAAACCCGTTAGGGTATTGAAGAGGCCTGCTGGCAGTGGGAGTATGCTTGCATGGTACCAAGATAAACCTGTTGAGGTATTGAACAGGCCTACCAGAAGCGAAGGTATGTTTGCATGGTACCAAGATAAACCTGTCGGGGTACTGAACAGGCCTGCTGGAAGTGGGGCAATATCGAGTAAAAGAGATCTGGTTAATGCACCACTGTGCACATGGTTCGGAAAAATTATAATATATTTGTAAAGAAACCAGAATATATATAAATACATGTGTAGGCAAATTGTTTATGATGTTATTAGAGAATGGTTGTAAGTTGGGCTTGGATCCGACCATCTAATTCAACCAATACCTAGGATATGATTATCCTAGAAATGGGACCCATAGCTATAGAATCTCACAAACTCTAAGGTATACTAAAAAATATTCTTGAGATGACAAGAAGTCCTCATGGATGACTAGCTTTTCCTTTGTCATTTTTCAATTATACTATCATTATTTGCCCGATCTTTCTAAGCACTATTATTTCTGATAAATGTACATACCTCAATCATTTCCATTTACTAGGTAGTATTTCTTTTTCTTGTGAAAATAATAACAACATGATAGAACTCTTTATTAAACTATTTTGAAATTACTTAGTTTTTTGTGCATGGCTTGAGGACACACCATATCTTTGGTTTGGGGGAGGAAGATTATGCTATGAAGGTTAAATTGTCTTTATTTTTTTGACTAGTTATATAAAGGTTCAGTTATCTCTGACAAATGACAAGTGTTTTCAGATAATTAGCAGCAATCCGATCCAGTGAAGCATGTTTGTACAGAAAAAACCTATATAAAGGATCATATGCAGGACCATATGAAGGGTCGAATGCTGGTCCGAATGAAATGCCAAATGACGATCTAAATAAATACTGTGATATTATAGCACTAATGATTAAAGCATTTCAAGGTGTTAGCTTAATTTTGTTTTTGGGAAAAAGGTTAATTTAGCTGAGCTATAGCTATGATTATTAAGTGACATCTACATGCTTATACGAGCATTATGACAAGTGTTATTTAATTTTGACCTATGATTTTGTACAATTTTGACATGATACGATCTAGTTTGAACCCCATATCGATGTGATATGACCTTAGGAACTTTTCAGTCATCATTATACTACCATCACATTTATCCTCTTATCCTCGTCCATGTGTAAGCCATCAAGTGATCAATCCTCGTGTTAACGGAAGTTATTATGGTTGTGAATATGGTTTATGAAATCGCATTGATTAAAACATTCAACATGTCCAAATTTTTAATTTGGACATGGTTAAACTGATCGAAACCTTAGAATATCATTAACACATGCGTCCTTTGATGGCACTCGACTCAAGATTTGTCATAATGGAACGATCACCTAAACGTGTTGAGTCTTGGTGCAATCATTTGATCGATTGAATGGAGTGCGTTTTAAACCACCCTCTTGCGATTTTCTTTTCATTCTATCGCCCTCACTTACTATCATCCCTACAGATCCGTTTTAGTCACCATTTCCCTGTATCCTCTGCGAACGTTGCACCCTAGCCTCTGTTTGAACAATGCTAAATCACCTTGAACCTGAAAGCTATCAATATTTATTTCAGATACCAGAATTTTGAGAGTGTCAAGAGATCTTATTCCAGGCCAGGTGGAACCCATTTCTTCACCTATTGCAAGGATATGATGAAGAGATTTCACTGCTTTTCACGATGGGTTTTGATAGTAGGATGATATCTCACCTTTCCAGTAACTGAGGAGTCTATTTCCCTTGCGACTAAGCTACCAAGAGAGGGCACTCACTCGCATAAACATTGGTTTCTTCTGCGGGCATCCCACAACTTCACTCTTAAGCCATAATACCGGCGTGTTGCAGGCATCAAAGGATTCCACCAAAAATGGATCAAGCCAGAATACCTCAACCCTATGATCATCATCATCCACCTTATCACCTACGAGGGTAAGTTCAGTGTATTCAAAGCTTTCCATCTTCATTTGCTATGACATTTTGTTAATTGGAAGTTCCTTAATTTTCCTTTTTATTTCCTTAGAATCTTGGAGAAAATGTCCAGCCAAGTTAGAAAGAATACTATTAACCCTAAAGGTAGTTTATATCACCACAGTCTGATTAAGCTCCTGATCTTGGATTAGCTTAAAGAGAGAAATTAGACTTGGGATACTTCTGTGTTTAAAGTTCTTAATCCCCATCTCAATATTAAAAAATTCCCTAGGCATCTCCATAATCGTAAAGCCACTCAAATCCTATCTGCAGAGAAGAAAATCCTTGACATCATGGACATCGATGAAGATACATATGAAGTAGGCCCATCTTCCCACTCTACTCTTGTTATTCGTGTGTCTATTGAATTTTTATGTTTTCCATGAATTCGTACTAGGTACCAGAAGGTGAATTTTTCCTAGTCCATTGTTCAACCCATTGTCCAGACCACGGTTCAGCCCAGTATTCAGACTGATCATTGAGACGACATCATTGAAGCAGATAAACATGACCCAGAATCACCTCTGTATACATTTTCTAGTGTCTCAGCTGAACGGTTTAAATATGCTACTAATGAGACTGTCCCTGCACCTGCTCAGGGCATGAGTCCTAAAATACAAGTTCCCTCCATTGACCTTGAGATACCATCCAAGGAATTGAGTTTGCATCCATATCCCAAGTAGCCTACAGAACCATCCACTCCTAATCATCCAACAGTAGGCCAATTAACTCAATAATTAGGATAGATAGTGAGTCGGAATCAGGAATATGCCAAGTTAATTACAGAACATCGACAAGAGAATAAGGATTTGCGTCTGCAAGTTAAAGCTATCAAAGGCCTTAACAAGGCTATCAATTCGTCACATAACACTCGACAGGAGAGGTGTGCTGTTTTAAAATATCAGGCCAAGAATTTGAAGTTTAAACCCTATGTTTCATATTCTAAGTTGAAGGTAGATACTAACGCAACTCAACCTTCTTCTTGACTTGTCTTTTGTTTTACTCAGTGGGACCTGGCATTTCTCTAGTTTGGGGGAATGCTGATCATAGTTTTGTCACCATTTTCAGTTGGTAAATTACACTTTTTGAAATCTATTTTGTCATATTTCTGACAAATTTCTTTCATACAACTTATCATTTAGCCTTAGGTATGAATATATTTGGATTTACGCAAATTTTGGTTTGTTATTGGTATTGCATGATTTTATTTAAATTCGATGTTGTTTGAGAACACATTAGATATATGTGTGAATTTGTTTTCAAGTTATAGTCCTTGAATGAGCCAACGATTGGACATGCATCATGCTAGCTATGTGCAGATCGCATCCAACTCGCCGATCAAGCCACGCATTGTTTGATGGCATATTCCAAAGTGTGCAAGGATAGAAAGGTCTACAACTGTTTTGTTTTCCATGTGTATCGATCTTGTTTGTGTAAGTTTTTAGTGAATTGTAACCCTGATTGCTAAGAGGGCCCCTCATTAACAAGTGGTTTTCATTCTTGTGTGTGTTTTCATCATCTTTTTCCTTACAAATAAGTAGGTTTATTTCCAATTTGTTTATGTGATTAAGTTACTGTAATCTCTCATTCTTTTGTTTCTGTAATGTATGCTTGTTGAAGTTTCTATCATCCATATTACATTGTTAGTATGGTTTCTGTTTCATAGATTAAAAATATCTGGTTGCGCGAATAGTTTTCCTTTAGTTTCCTTTTCAATCTTTTCCAGCTTATGATTTAGTTTTATATTGACAAGTACACATAGTAGATTGCTTTGACATCTTAGAATCAATTTGCAGTAAGTTCAGTCTTGTCTTGTTGCAAGTTCGCTTTTGTTGTATTTTAGTTTTTTTAATAATGCAATAGGTAATAATTTCCTTATAATCATGAATTAGTTTAACTTATTTTGTTGTTAAATTTGATCACTAAGTAGGTCTATTTCCTATTATTTATGCATTTTGTCTTTATGTGGACAAAATCAGCTAATAATTAGATCATTTGGGCTATTTTACATTGTTTTCTCTATACAGACTATCATTCAGATAGCTTGTTCATCCCATCATTCAAACCCACCTTCCACTCTATTTTCCAGCCCTGTGTTTGACCTTTAGTATTCCCAATTTGTTTTTAATCCTATTTAAAGGCATGTTGCTTTAACTTTTGAATTATGATTTGATTGTTGTAATTAGATAATGGCTATGTTCATTATTAGGACCTTAGGTTAGATTATTTAAAGTATTATCAAGTTCCATCCTTATTTTCCACCTTCTCTTACCTAAATATGTGTTGTGTTATGCTTTGTTTTGTTTCTTTTATCTTTTATTTTCTTATTCAATACTACTGCAATGTGTGGTAATTATACCTTTAGTTTGCATTGATTTATCCTTGTGTATGTTGATTTTAGGGTTAGACATGTTAAAACTCTAGAGAAGTACACTAGCACCTTGTAAATTGATCATATTAGTAGGACATGTTTCTTTCACTATGTGGTTACTTTGTAGAACAAGATTCAAAAGAGTTATCTTTATTAAGTTTTCTACTTGCTTCTTATTAAAGTTATATTTATTAAGTTTTCTACTTGTTTCTTTTATTAAAATTGTCTACTTGTTTATAATATAGATTCCCTTTGTATTCTTGTTCCCTATTTGATAGATCAGTTGTTCATAACATCTTTCTCAATTAAAATTCATTTGCTTATGGAATAAATCATCATGTTTGCTATCACTTGTAATTGGACATTACTTAGTTTTCACATATTTGTAGAAGTTAAATTAGATTTGATTCCATTCAGTTTCTTTACTTCTTTTGAAATTCAATTTGACACTCCTCCTCCTCTATTTGCAATCACAGTGAATGCATATCCACAGAACAATCAAGAAGAGTGCAATTAGATAGTTCAGTTTGAACCCTCATGGACATCCATTAATTGCATGTATAGTTTTTCTTAAAGCATATTCAGTTGTTGTAATTTGGTTTCTAATATAATCCTTCCTTGTATAGTTAGTTTCTAAATTTTTTAAGAAGTAGAATAGTTAATTAATAGGTTTTATTATAAAGAGTAGAATAGTATTGTTTATATATTTATCTTTCAGTAATCGTCCATAGAGTAGAGTAGTATAGCTTGATACTACTCTAGTCTAATATTTTGTTTTGGTTGAATGACCTTCATAGTTGAATTTATAGGAGTTTGACTTGGTTTTTCATTTCGAAATATCTTTTGATAGTTTCTTTGTTAAAATATTTCCACGACACTCTAGGAACCCCTCTACCTTCGTATATACTTCGTGTCAACTCTAAGTTTACCACCCTCGGTCGATAATTAAATATTAGGTGAATTAATCAAGAAATTATAACATTCAACACCAATGGAACAATTCAATTCTTTGTTTTGGTACAGAGACCTATTATCTTCCTTCTTTTTTAGTATGTTTGCAACAATAAAGTACTAGTCGAATGGTATACTTTTCTTACAATCTACTTTTCTTACAATCTTCACCCAATTTATTCCATTCTTTTTCCATTGTATCAAGTTCAAATGGAATGTTAGGCTCTTATTTGGGTATAATAAATTTAGGTAGAGTAGGACTTGATGTGCTTTGAAATTCATGGGTTCTATTGTGGGGTCGGGTTCTTGAGAAGATATGCCCACCCATTCTCTTCTTTTCTTCTAATTGTGAACTACTTCTACCTCCTATTACTCCTTTGCTTTCCAATTGGATAGCCAACAATTCGAATCCTTTCATAAGTTGTTGGGTCATTTTCATGATTATGTAATTAAATACAGGTTTCATGAGTTTAAGATATTCCTCCTTATTTTCAGTGTGTCCCTTCCAATTGTTAGTCATAGTTTCAGCAGAATGTACATCTCCTTCTTCTATTTTTTCTTCTTCAACAAAAACACATTGGACTCCAGGTTCTAAGGGTGGTGGATTATTGCATTGACTACTTATTAATACCATCAGGTTCCAATACCATTCTATCATACCATTTTTAATGTCCCTTTTTTGAAATTTTATTAAAATGACCAATTTTTCACTTTTTCTCCTATTTCAACCTTTGACTAGTTTTGATGTCCAGGTCTCCAAATTCACCCAAATGCTCTGAAATTTTATGTGAAGGTGTATGAATGATATTAATAATTTAATTTTATTTTAAGGTATTATTTATGACCCTCCAATTACTTCTACAAATGTTTTTAATATTGTAGTCAAACTAGGAGTCTTTACTAGCAAATTGGGGTTCTAATTCCCCCTGGGTAAAAGCTGGAAATGGATTTTCAGATGCTCCCAAACCCACTCGAATTTCTAAATAGAGGAATATTATGTTTAATTAAAATTTGTAAGGTATCATATGAATCATTATTTAGTTTATACAGGCTATTATGACCATCTCCCAAACAACTATAAAATCACTAATTCGACCCTTGGGGAAATGGCACCAAATATTCTCCAAATGCAATTAAACTGAGTAAAATGACTTTAAATGATTAATTGATGAACATGAAACATGTAATAATCATAAATTACAATCCATTCATCATAAATATATCATATATCCATTCTTCCATTCGAAATAATCAACATTACCATTGCATACATCAATATAGTGGGAAAATGGTCATTGTTTGCTCATTAATAGTCACTTTTACATAACACTCTTTGATATTTCGACCTAAGAATTTATTATAATGAAGAAAATACCATTTTAAACTTACTACAATCAGAAATGGATAAGGATAGTCTCTCCCAGAGAGTACAATAGCTCACCCAAAGTGCAATCCCTCCATGAGCAATAATATGCAATAAAAAATGGAAATGGTTGAGAGAAAGTGTTGCACTATAAGGAACCATGAGTTTTCTTGTAGCTTACACCTGCATATACAAACTCCATTAAAGCTCCATGAAATACCTGAGTGGCCTCTCCAAACACCAACTTGGATGGGAATCTTTCACCCTCGAAATTGGCTAAGGCAAGAAACCAGTCATCCACTAGCTCTATCATCACAAATGCAAACTTCTCAAATGATCAAAATCCCTTCTCTTCGTTGATCCCTTTATTTTATAAACATACTTAGCCTTATAAGGTTACCAATCCATCCACAAACTCAATCCAATTCAAATTAGGTTGTTGTAATATCTTGAATTTTGGACCTAACACTTATGGGCATAATCCCCATTCATTATGATGTTACCTTGATGTTTTATTCTGATATACTGGATCAAAGACCACACTGTATATGAACATGATGATTTGTTTGATATACTGGGGGTAAGCCAATTGCATATGATATGTGTGTGTGTGTGTGTGTGTGTGTGTGTGTGTGTGTGTGTGTCTTCTTGTGTTGGGCATGGACCCTGAAGCACATGATTGATGAGATGTTTTGTGTTGAGAAAGGAGCTCTAAAGAACATGGGTAAGTTGTTGTTTTGTTTTGAGCAAGAATCTCTGGAGCATATGAGTACTTATATTTGTGTTGAGCGTGATGCTCTGGAACACATGAAAAGATAATTTGGAAGTGTTGGGCATAATCCTTGGAGCATTCCATGTTGATGTTTATCATAAGCTCTGGAACATCGGATCCTTGGCCATCGTATCCCTAGGTGTATCCTACAAGTACATCCTAGCATTAGTGTTGAGCGAGGAGCTCTGGAATTGCACTAAGATTGTAACTCCCTGTTTTTAGCGTTGAGTATGGGCTCTGGTAAGCACCAGGAGTTACTGAAAAGAATTAATGATTCCCAAGTGAAAATGACTTGAGTAAATATTAATCTCATCTGACTTATTTATAAGTGATTAAATGAAATATCAAATTTATGTATCTCATCAAGTATTGAATAAATACCATGTTATACGAGGGAATCCAACATGCAAGGATGCTTAGAGTTTCCTATCCTAGTATACCTAACCATCTACCTGATGACCTTAATGAAGAAAGTGGCGTACGTTTAGGGATCACAATATCTGATACCCTAAGAAAAATGTTACCAAATTTATATATTTTATACAGAGTATGTATAAAGAGTACACATAGTAATAATATTAATAATGTAAGAAAAAAGGCAAAGTTCCATCTATTACTATTATTACTAAGATAAAAAATAAATATTATAATACCTATAAAAGTCCAATTAGGAACTAGTTAAAAGTTCCTAAGATAGAATATTAAAAGTATAAATTAAATAAAAGGGGTTAAATCAAGAAATGAAATCATTCTTGATTTAACTTCCCCTTTGACTGAAAATTCAGTCTATAAATCCCCAAGCCAAAGGGAGGCTTGGGGATGTCTTCCATCTTTTTAGAGTATTTATTTCTGCCTCATTATTCTGAAGAGACTTCTTGGAGTAAAGTTTCCTAAGAGGAAAAATGAGAACTGATCCAAACCTATTATACCAGTTCGGGAAGCCTTATCTTAGGAGATATAAGCTACCTGCATGTTGAAACCATCATGGGGGGATCCAAATTAAAACTAGGAACTGTTTCGGGTCATGGTTGGGTGGAACATGGTAGTTCCCAAGTGATTCAGTCATCTATACATAGGTCAAATCAGCTTGTGAATTGTTAATGCTGGGTAATTGAGTGTGCAGGTTTCAGCCATCAAAAGAACTTCACCTTTCAGGTATGAGTTTCTTGACTACCTATTTCATTATCTAGATGAAGTGATAGCTAGATTATGCAAGTGTTTATATTATATTTCTAACCCTGTGTACCTTTGGTTTCCTGTCAAAATTCTTTTAGGGTTTACATTTCATTATAAACCCTAGGATATAATTTAATTCCTGTTTAAAGATTTATCAAGGGTTTTGTACTTTTAGTTTTACTTTTGTATTGTCTTTTACCGCTTAAACCTTCTTGTCCTACAACCTAGGATTTATTTATAATAAGTACTTATCTGTTCATTTACCTATGTACTCTATTAACAGATTTCATATTGTTAGTAGATCCATGTTTAGGAGTAAAAGACTAGTTCACATCTAAGATTCAAATAAAACCTAAATATAAATTACCATTAACTAAATATAGTAAATAAAACCTGATGAATATATTATGTATATATTATATCATATATAAAAAATAAATTTAATTCTAAATCAGCAACACTATAAACACATTTAAGAGTACCCATAAATTCAAAGTATGAAAATCAACTAAGACCTCTTAGGGTCTGTATAAACATCATCATTCTTCTTTAAAAAAAACATCATCATAAGTCAAAGCTACAGACCAAGTATCGAGACCATCTATTGGTTCACGATTTATCACTACCAACTACTTTCACAAAATTATAAATTAGTGTAAACAATTTATCCACATAATAAACCTTTTTGAAAGTTTAAATAAAACAAACCCTTAAATAATTACAAACCATTTTATAAATCATATGCCATAAGAAAAAGCCCCTACATAAATAAAATCAAACATAATGTCATTTACCGAATCATTTACAAACAAACGTAATATCATTTACAGTATTCATTAAAACCAACATAATTGCATAGAGTTCACAGGAACGATTGTTGTGGGAATTAAAGCCCCAAATCGTATCCATATAAACTAAACCCTCATTGTAGTAAAAAACCAAGGATCGAATCATGTAGGATCCACAAATATTTTACAAAGCCACGCTAAATTATTTATACACAGGCTGCCAATAAAACATAAACTCTCTACACAGTGGTCGAAAGACCCAAATCAAATTATATATGCTGTAATCTACGACCTTAGCATGTTACACATCTAACTCATTATAATAATTCAACATTTCCAAATATTATAACCTTGTCAACATTACCAGTAGAGACAACTGGTAGTTGTCATGATATAGCAGAGATAACCCCCATATCATTTTATACAAACAAAATCATAAATAGTAAATAAACTATCACAGCTACGAGGGCGGGAAACGCCAATGCCATATGGCATATCCCCAAGCCATAACGTTGTCACCCATTTTCATCCATACAACCAACGCAAACCACGAATGCGTTTTCATACAGTCCACAAAACAACAGCCATTGAATTCGACATAGTATATATATAAACAACGTCTTTATAAAACCATTAACGAGTTTACAGATTCGTTTACTTCTGGATTTGCACCATTGCAAGCAATGTTGCTTCCCATTTCTGTTAGTTGAACACAAAATATTAATTTAAAAATACATAGAGCATGTCAAGTGTTTACCCAGGCTCTCTTTGCTACCCAGAATCACCATTTAAATACATCCCATACATTTAAAAGTTCAGGCCTAAAGGCATAAAAAACCCCAATCCTATCAAATTTACAAAACGAAGAGCTCATGTAAGTTACAGTCAAACCCCCAACCTCAAACGCATCCATTGGAACCATACTCAAGCAAATCCAACCAACGATGAGTGATAACTTAGTCTTAGCCACAAATCCAAAAGAGGACAAATAAATACTTGTACAATTGGCTTACCAAATGGGTATGGATTTGTCATGGCCTTTCCCACAAGCTACAACCCAGGCCTATACTCGCCACCCTTGCAAACCTACAATAGAGCAGAGCCACGATATGAGAAGAATGAATAATATCCATTTCCAAATTAACAACGATGCTAATGAACCATGACACCCACATACCTGTTTGCTAAGCCATCACAGTTTCCTTCCTTCACATGGAGCAGTAGCAGAGAGCAATCATCAATGATGCGAAATACCAAACTATCGCTTGGGCCAAACCCTAAGCTTGATCTCCCCATGTCCAAAGGTGCATTGATACCGCCACCTTGGCCACCATTAATGCACACCTGACCCATAATCGTATAGTCCTTGGACTATATTACAACTTGCCACCCAAATCAACATAAAGGATTAAACCATTTCATGCATCGAATAAACTTAGGATTTAAGCCATAACTCCATGACATATGAAATATGCCATGGAACGTTTAAGCCAAAGGTTTTACAAATGTATTATTTTCCAACTATTTAAACCATATAGTAAAAACATGATAGGGTATGAGAAAGTCATACAAATTTACACCAAAGTAAATAATTATCGCATAAATAGTAACTCGATATCACGTAAATGATAAGTGCTGAAGTGACCATGTCACTATTATAAAGTCTGTAAATAATAATAATAACCAGCAGTGAATGTCACTAGGATAGAGCTGCAAATGCAAGCGCTAGTGACCAAAACGATCAACACTTCTTGTTAATATTTATAGACAAGTTTCCCTTCGCCAAGTGCACCTACATGAAAACGAGACAAGAATGCATTAGTTTGACAGAACTAAGTAAGCTCATTGTGACAAGTAGAAACTGTTACCTCTCAGGTGGTTATAAGGGAAACTAGTCCTGCCACTCCACCCCTTTATCCATTAACAAAGTCAAGTTAGAATCATGTATACGACAGTAAGAACATGTTAATAAAAAATGAAGTACGTAAGAAAATAACTTACTTACACATCAATGCTTAACCATAGTACAAATAGTAATCAAAATCAAAACAATGTAAGTAACATATTAATAACCACATCAAGAAGTATGGAAGCAGGATGTAAGAACAACTTACGGCAATACAGTAGTACAATGAGAGTATGACACATTCCGCAAAGTTCAATTAATTTCCAGCATAGGTATTTTTGACTAGCCAAATAATTTTTTTTTTCAATTTTTGGGGACATTACATGTGTGTGCTCAAGATTTTCCATGTGTCCTCCCTTTCCGAGCTTTCCATCTTCCCCCAATTCAAGTGGGAGCTCGTTGAGCTTCCCCAACTCACATGAGAGCCCTCTTGGATGCCATATTTCAACCTGACATGTCAGAATGGTCACAAGGTGGTCTTTAGGTCTGCAATATGTCAAAAATGTCATAATATCTTCATCATTGGTGTCATAGATGTCATAGATGTTAGCGAATCTAGGCCAAGTTTTCAAGAAGCTCCCATTTGACTCTTCCTCTCCCATGTAAGTTACATTTCATTCCCAATTGGACCTATGAGGAATATGACTGAGTATATTAACCTTCTAACTCATCCAAGAACATTAGGCTTCCCATGCATTCAAAATTGCAAGAGGAGGATGACATGTGACACATAAATTCTAGCTTGTGTGGGCTCCATAATCTCCACGTGTCTCCATGCTCCATTGCCACTTCAATTTTTTCTTGTATTTATTTAATAAGTTTTATTTCATTCTAATGTCTAAACATCATTTATTAGCTCCCTTATTAAAATTCCAAATGTATCCATCCAACCTAGGGAACTAGTAGGATTGATGGAATTGTCCTGTTATGCAATTATTTGAATGGGGACATTACATTTACTAAATTCTAACAATTCAGATCGATTCACAGATGGGGTCTCTGAATCCATCTGCAGTATTAGAATTTAGTAAAATGTACAAATTCATTGTCAAATTTGTAATTTTTTTCATTGCTTGAGTGACACAACTAAAAATGACCAAATAAATGACCAATTGTAATTTGGTCATTTATAGTCTAGATATCCCATGATCAAATTTGGTCATTTATCTTGGTTGTTTTTAGTTATTTTTATCCCGTCACCAAAAGTGGTCATTTATCTTGGTCATTTTTAGTTTGCTCACTTAGAATTATAAATTTTTGTCATTTATCCATTTAAAAAAAATGTGGTGACCAAATTGTTTGGTCTCATTGTCACTAATCTCTCATTTTCCACTAGTGCTTATTGCCCAAACTCGAAGTGCAAGGTCATGCTTGCAAAATTGTTTCTTTTTCTTTAAAAGGTGTTAGAGTTTACAATGCACAGTTTAACACTACTCATATGTTAATGCAAGTTTTCGAAGCATATCCCACGTGAGAGTGACAAAGGTTCACCTCCTTTAGAGCTTCATTCTTCTTTGTCTAGAGGTGTTGGATTTACCCTCTACTCTGTTAATAGGAAGAATGTATATAAATTTAGGTTATTATGGTTGTATACTAACGCCAATAGGTCCCTGTGCATATGAAAATGGTGCGGTGTGGATAATGGACTATACACTTGGATCAACCATCAGTCACAATGTATGACTTCATTTTGGGTTTGTGGTTAAGTTGGTTTTCAGGTTGCTTTGGTTCGCGGTTCTATGGGAAGATAGGGATTTACAACCAGTTAGGAAAATTCTAACATAAGTTTTATTTTATAGACATAACCCTTGTTGGATCTATACTTAGATGCATTGGTTACTTGTGAGGGCTTCACAGCCTCTAGTACTTGGGGTTTGGAAAGATAGCATTTATTATGTGGTTTGATTGGGGAGAAACTTTGTGATTTTAGTTTTAGTCTGTGGATTCAAAAGATTGGATTTATGGTCATGACATATTTCATAGTTTGTAAATTTGGTAAATGTTTAAGATCCGATTTGTAAATTTGATTGAGGGAATAAACGTGACCCTGCGGTCATGATTCCTGGATCTTACTTTTGATTTGATCATTATTAGGTTTGTGAAACTTGGATCTATACTTAGATAGTTGTTATTATATCCTAATATCGTGGTTTTTTTTAATTAAATATTTATCGAGTCGATCTATTTCTCGATTTGGAAGCCCAAAATAAAGACTAAGCATTTGTATTTGATTATATTCTTAAATCTTGTAGATGTGATTTATCGATTTTAGATCTTATTTTTATTTTTTATTGTCATATATGATATTGATTTGGTAAGTAAACGTTCTCGAAATTTAGCTAGATTTGATTATCGTTGAGTTTCGAAATTTAGCACGACATTTGTTTTCTATGCTTGTTAATTGAATACTTAGTTTATAGTAGTTTGCTTGAACGTGATCCCTTAGCTCAGTTTTTAATTAATTAATATATTTAAATATTTCCCAATCTGGGTATGGAAGCCCAAAGAGAGACTAGGGTTAATGTATGCCTATTAACTTAAAAAAAAAGATAAAATGTGTAGAACTGTTTGACTCATGGAGTAAAGAAATTGATTCAAATTTAAGTAGATGTGTCATTAATTCGATATGATGATATTTGACTAAAGCATTTGTAAAGTAATCTAGATGTTCCTAGAACAAAGAAGAGATCTTTGTGAAGAGTCTCTAAGTGCTTGTTGTTAAATATGAGGTTTTACCTAAACAAGCTCGGTTTGGTTAATAGACTAAAAATATGATATATTAAAAGAATACTTTGAAATCTCGTAGATAGCTACTAATAGCGTGTAACAAAATTTACAATACTAACAAGATAAACATGAATATTTAGTTGATACATTATACTCTAAGTTTATTATACTTTTTAACTAGTAATACTAAAACAGTAAAGGGATTGCAATAAGGAATCTATCACCACTGTTCGTAAAACAAAGCCTCCCAACCAATTTCTATAGCACCCAAATCTTACTTGCTCGAGAACCCCTGAGCCTCTTTGTGGAACCAAAAGGGAAAATCCCAATCAATGCACCATCTCTTTGCATCAATAGATTATTTCCTCATCCATCGTGAGCCTCCTGCTTATTCGATAGACATACTATTTTATAGTAGTTTTCCTAGGACTTGGTCATTTATGAGCCTCGTGCTCTTTAGCACTAGAGAAGGAGTCTTGACCTCATTTTGGGGAAGATGCCTTTTGCATCACTTGAGTTCTCAGTGTGTAGCTTTCATCATTTGTCATTTCTCCTTGTGCCCCACCAAACACTATTTTAACAGCTACTTCAATTCTGATTCCTCTCAGTATTTTATTTATTCAATAATAATAATCCATTACTTTTATTTTTACTTTATTTTCAAAATATTTAAGAATGAAACGCTTCAAATACAAATGCAAAGGGAAATGGCATAGTAGGTAGCTAACTAATTACTATTAATTATAACACAATGTGTTACTCAACCTTAGTCGCTAACTAATTACTATTAATTACAACAAAATCTGTTAGTCAACCTTAGTAATGACTATGGGCCATGCATGTACAATAACTTTATAAAAGTATTATTATTATTATTGTAACCAGGTGCAACCATAGAGCTCGACATTGCCTATAATTAAAAAAAATAATACCGATTATCTATGGGACAACTTCAAAGATTCATATACTTAATATTAAAAAAAATCAAAGCATGAAAGCCATGCTTATTCAAGCAAGGTGCGATAACCACTTGGCGATTTTCAATCGCTAAAAGATTAATTTATCTCAAACCTGATTAAGTATGAACAGTTTTCAAACTTAAATAAAGATAAACGAACAGGAGAACCATTCCATTCAGGTAACCATTAAATCCGATTCAAACTTATCTCAGAAATGATAAATAAAACAAATGTAGGTGCGGATACATTCATCAACACTGAATGAGTGACGCCATTTATAAAATAAATGGATGAATTTATAATATAAATTGACAGTTATGTATACATAGAAGTAAAAGACAATAAATTTGATCGTATATATGCCTGGCATTATCGATTAACTGGAGTTAATAACCATAACCATAGATATCTTTGGAAAATATACTTCTTGGTTAACTATTCAATACGACTAACTATAGTTTCGCATTGCAGGCTAAAAAGTAATTTCATTCAAATTAGGACAGCTACAAACATAAAACTGACGTGAAACCCTATTTATGCACCACCTTGTCGTAATTTTTCCGGACAGCTGGAGCCTGGATCGGTCCACTTGCTTTATTAGAGCACGTTGCCTCGTTATTCCAAATTCATCGAATCCCATAGACGGATAAGATTCCCTTCCTTTTTAGTTTCACTTTGTCTTTTCCTATATATGAAGTTATTGAAGTTACTCCAACTAGTAAAGTTGTTGATGCTCTGAGACCTTCACTGAGACCATTAATACCATTGTTACTATTGCTCCAAAGAACACTTTGATACCATTGGTACCTATGCTATTACGAAAGTGTCAAGTTCATGATGCTCCAAAAAGGATAAACACATTGACATCGTAGCCTTTGATCTTAATAACTAT
Organism: Pseudotsuga menziesii; assembly: GCA_001517045.1. NCBI lineage: Eukaryota > Viridiplantae > Streptophyta > Pinopsida > Pinales > Pinaceae > Pseudotsuga > Pseudotsuga menziesii. The sequence goes on from LPNX010811452.1 coordinate 144,866, forward strand.
ATTCACAATTGTCCCAAATAATAACACACGTATTTTACTTTGTAATAAGTAACTCCATGTACAAGTCCATTGGATGTAGCTTGGGTGGTTGCGAAAAACGATTGTTACCCTCTCCACCCAAGTTCAATTCTTGTAAGTGACATGATGCTCTTGAGATCCCCTATGTAATGCTTTGATGATGATGTTGTAAGCCCCTACAAAATCCATTAATGAATTGATTCGCGATAAAAATATGTTGGCACTTGAAACTAACATAATTTTTTATTAAAATAATGAAAATTAAAATAAAATCTATTATCTTAAAAGTTGAAAAAAATAAAATATAAACTATGTTTAGAGATTAATGGAAATATGTTTGGCGTTTAGTTTATTAAGGTGTTTAAAATTTGTTTTGTGTCGTCTTCTGTAAATAGAACTTATAATTTGGTTCACATCGTTAATGGTGTAATATACTATAGTAAATATGGGAATCTCACTAAAAAGAACACTAGTTGAAACAAATGAGAGGTTGCGAAGAATACCACCATTGTTCAATAGTGTTGTAATCTACATGATTATATGAATATAAACAATATAGGTCATAGAAGATAAAGAATGCACATTATATGTACAATAAGTCACTAAACATGAGGAAACAACAAAAACACTTGTACTATAATAGAACTAGACTATGTACAAAATTAATCATAAGCTATGAGATTCATGTCTCACCAGGCTCATATATAAATTGTTTTATAGACAGTTATTCAATTACAATTAGTTACATCGATATAACCGACCAACTTGACAAACTTGACGGTGGTCGATTGTAGGACCTAGTTGGCTGGTCAACTAGGCTCCTCCAAAATCCTCCCCACCAACAAAACTTTTCTTCATCTAGAAGAGAACATGGATATGTTGTGGAGTTGTTTTTTTAAGGTTTTGGAATGCTTGATGTAGTTGGTGGTGCAGAAGTGATACATGCTTAGGCTATATGTAATAACCCAAATACTGATATTCTATTGTTTCACTATTCTAGGGCTTACTTGTACTCTCAAAATGTGTCACAATACTGAATAAAAATTTTCGTTCAAGGTGCCGGGCAAATGGCCCTAAATTATCGCTGAACTAGGGCAAAGATTTTCAGAAAGAAGGTAAACACTTACCATTGATAATCAATTTGAAGATGCTCCAAAGATAAGACGCATGCAGATAAAGGTGAGCTTGTGAAGTAATATTGCTTCCTTCCCAGTGTTACCGCCCAACAGCACAAAACCCTCTCATGAACTAAAGGTGACTTTTTTGGTGAAGGAGGTGCCTAATGGATCTCAGAATTTACCGGGATGTAGATCTTGTCGTGCCTGAGATAATGACAAGAGCATGCAGAGGTTCTGACCCCTCTAAGTAGTATAGCGGATTGGTCCCCATGTTGAGCTGCTCAAGCCCCCAACCACACAAAAATGTTGATAACTGCTCCAGATGAGAAAATTGGAAGATGATGATCACCCTATGCAGTAGAGTGACCCTATGGATGAAGATGATGCCAATATCCGGAAGATAAACTGACATTTAGAGACTCAACAAGTACTTTGGAGTTTTCCAGCTAAATCCCCTAGCTACACACGTGTTCTTGCAAACAATCTTCTCGTGGATGTCCAATCATTGTGTATGAATGAAATAAGGATGAAATATGATGGTGGACTTGAATGGCCTACCCTGAAGGAAACTAGGGTAGATATTTCATCGTCGAACCCTTGTTAGTTGAAGACATTGTCTTCAACCCCAACTGTTGCAACGACATGCTGTGTTGCTGCTCAAAAGCTCCAAATCAACAATAATAATAATAGATAAACTCTTTGGTCCAATAACCCTTCTTGAATAGAATAGTATCTAATTTTAGGTTTTTCATGCCACTTGTAGATTTTATGCTTCGCTTTTGCATGCATGCAATTCTAATTTCATGTTTGACTTTAACACTTAAGAAATAAGGCATGCATGCTCTCCATGCTTTAAGATATGAACTCTGATTGCCTTCTTACTACACTCATGACTTAATAATATTGAATTGATGTCCCTTTCTTCTCCTAGTTCTATTAGTCCACAATTATTCCCTTTTATTTAATACCCGCTTGAACTTATGGGAATAAGATAGGTTAACGAGTGTCTTAGGGTGTTTTAGTTGAAAGAGGACATTACAGTCCTCCCCGCTCAAAATCGCTTGTCCTCAAGCAATCTCTGACCAATATACTGAATCATCTGTCACTCTCTCTTCTTTTCCATTTTTATCAAAGAGTTTATTTCGCTGCTGGGTGGCTCTTCTTTTTCTTTGAATTTGTGTTTCTTTTCACCCATGCTCTATATTCTCTCCTTGTATCTTCTGGGGTACCTATTGGGATTGAACATCCTAGATTTGGATCCTTGTCCAAATTCCCTAGGGATCATCCTACATTTGTCTGGAGGTCTACCCGAAAATCCCTTCGCATGCCACTGTTCCTTCCTTGAAGTCTTTTGTGTTGGAGTTGGGCATTTCATTTTGCGATTCTTATCCTCATGCCTGAATATGCTAGTCATCCCATTTGTTGTGGATGACCCTGAAGCTTCATTGGGCATTCCCCTTAGGACTACCCTTTTCCCATATGGTTCTAGGAACTCCATCTCTAATGTTTGGTAATTGGTTGGGTATTTCCCAATTGAGTACAACCATTGAAGTCCCAAAACAATGATTGTGTCTAGCACATCTACCACATAAAATTTGTCCACCAATGTATAATTCCCAAGCTGTACCTTTGAATGAGGTATCCTCTATGTGAATTTCATCTTGTGATTTCCATCCATAACAACGGTAAAGCCCTCAAATTCCTCAGTAGGAAATATTTTTCTCTCTACCCAAGAGACATCTTTAAAGTTGTAGGTGGCCCCACCATCAATCAAAGCAATGGCACGTTGTTCTTGGATACTTCCCCTGATATTGATAGTATGGAAGATGCAGACTCCTGTAAGGGTAGAAATAGTGGCTCTATGTTGCAATTGTTCCAATTCTGTACTCTGTAGTTCTCCATCTAGTTTCTACTCCAACTCATCTTCATCACTGCTATCTGGAAGTACCTGGATGAGGTGTACCTTCCCTTTAACGATACATCTATGGTCAGGTATCCAAGGTTCTTTGTAATTGAAACATAAGTTCTTTCTTCTCAAATCTCATCGTGTGTCTTCATTCAACCATTCCCTCTATGGGATTATCCTTTCCCTATTTTCTAGATGATTGGTAGGTTTTTGCTTATTTTCCGGGAGATTGGTAGGTTTTTGTGGCGGCTTGTTCTTTGGCACAAAATCTTGTAGGTCCATATTCCTACTAATATCATCTTGCAAACTAATTGTCCTGTAAGCCTTCACCCATCCACAGAGTGGATCAGATAGTACCTCCATAAATAACATAATCAACCGATTATGTAATATGTTAGATACCATATATGCAACTCTCTAGAATTTGGATATGAATGTGTTTGCACTACATGTCTACTTGAGCTCAGCAATATCCCTAAAATGAATCTCTGGGTCCTTCTTACCAAAGTGCCCCATAAGCCTCTGTGTGAAGTCATTGTAGGAAGTGATAGTGTTGTGACCCAATGTCACAAGTCCATGGTACCACCACTCATGTGCTTCCATGTCTAAATGTCAAGTAGCCAGCTTGATTGCATCCGTCTCTGTCATGGGGTTAAGTTGGAAATAGGTATCTAACTTCTATACCCAAGTTTTGGCTGAACAACTGGATGTCCCATCAAAGTTGGGGATAGTCAGTCTCCCCAATGTGCATTTCAACTCAAAATTCCAATTGAATGGACTATTGAACCCTCTTTACCTCTTCCTTCTTTTCATGTTACAAAAGTCTGAGAAAGTCATGCTTGAATGGAACTCATATCCCAAATCCCTATACTCTTGTAAGTATGATCCAAATGGTTCACTAGGTTCTACTAGCATGATTGCTCCTACTACTGCATCTTCCAAGAAGTGAGGCATCGTAGGTATACTGGAAGGTTTGTTATATATTTGGGGTGCGTTTCACATATTAGTGTATGCATGCCTCCCACTACTGCTAGTAGATCCTCTATCTACTAGTGAAAAAGGTATACCTCTATGAACTGGTTCTGGTTTCAGAGCCAATTTGTTTATTGCATGTAATAATTCCTTCTGTCCTTTGGCTTGGTAATTCAATAAACTTACCAACCTGCAAAATTCCAACCTATCTTCCTCTTCTCTTGTTCTTTTCCCTTTATCAGAGTGTATATATGTTGGGTCAATGTCTCAGTTGGTATCTTCTAACTGAATATCCTCAAATTCCTCTTCCTTAGTGTACCTACTCTTATTTCTCCTATAGGTTACAAAAGTGTCTTCTTCTGTATTCATTTACTTCTCATGTTCAACCCCACAACTCGAGAGGAACATGCTATGATACCATTGTAATATCCCAAATATTGATATTCTACTATTTCACTATTCTAGGGCTTAAATGTACTCTAAAAATATGCAAGAATAGTGAATAAAAAATTGCATGCAAGGTGTCGGGAAAATGGCCCTAAATTATAGCTGAACTAGGGAAAATATTTTTGGAAAGAAGGTAAACACTTACCACTAATAATCAAGTTGAATATGCTCCATATATAAGACACATGCAGATAAATTTGAGCTGGTGAAGTAATATTGCTTCCTTCCCGGTGTTACCGCACGACAACACGAAACCCTCTCCTCAGCTAAAGGTGATGTTTTTGGTGAAGGAGGTGCTTGATGGATCTGATAATTTACCGTGATGTATATCTTCTCGTGCTAGAGAAAATGAGCAGATCATGCACAGATTTTGACCCCTCTAAGCAGGATAACAAATTGGTTACCTGTTGAGCTACTCATGCCCTCAACCACAAAACATTGCTGATAACTGCTTTGGATGAGCAAAATGGAAGCTGATGATCACCCCATGCAGTAAAGTAACCCTGCGAATAAAAATAACTTTTTAAAATAACATTTATAATAATTATCACCCTACTGTAATAATAATTAACTTTTTTAAATAACATTTATAATAATTATATAGAATATTGAATTTTTATTATGCTTCTTATAAAATATATATATATATATATATATATATATATATATATATAT